>RQTK01000801.1:219682-241153 GCA_003991915.1 Elysia chlorotica | reverse complement strand
AATAATAATAATAATAATAATAATAATAATAATAATAATAATAATAATATTTATGATATTAATAATAATAGATGTAATGATAATAAGAACAATAAATAATGTTGTAGAAAGCGGGGTTACAGAGAAACAAATAGGAAGTTCGAAAGGAAGTGAGCGTAAAAAAAAGATAGGATAGTTTACATTACTAGTCTAGTAGGCTTACAGTCTAAACAAAAAATATTTTAAATTATGACTATTACGTATATATCGTACCCATTAATAAAAATAAATCACTTTTAACTTTGATGTGCAAAAACTTTTTTTCTTCGTTCAGTTCTGTTACTTTGCCTTTAACCTATGGAAGCCTTGGGGGCATATTGGTTGATAGAAAAATGTAGAATTGGCAGTAGAATTAAAAATCAGAGTGATATTGATAATGTCTCTTGAAATTCAGAATATTAAGAGACAATAGATTTCGTGAGACGTTTCACAAAAAAATTGCTCGCAATGCTAATGATATGGGGAGCTAGGGTGACACATGCTCATTCTATTTCTTCATTGTAAATAAGGCGTTTAACAAATCTTCAGGCCTAGTTTTTTCTAAGGTTTAAAGAAGGAAGCAACCTCGTTAATTATTCGACTCACATAGGCAAAACGATCCCAGTGAAACCTCTCACTATTTCATACTCTATGAAATAACTATAGGACATAAAAACATAACGTACGCCCATGCTTACTGTTCCCCCCAGTATCCTCCGTGCTGTCCATTGTTTTCAGCTGTGCGGTGACCTGCATGAACATTCTGCATATGATGGCTTCCTTCAGGTACTTTTGGTCATTAACTCAGAGGACTCACATTGAGTGCACGTAGTAAACATTTTATTTGAAAGATAAAAAGCTAAAGTTTTTACATCTACAAAACCTTTTATTTTATTTTAATTAGTTCAAAACATGTACATTTTGGCAAAACCCTAAAAAAATGCAACTTCATGAGTGTTGCTGGCAAAAAAATTGTGACTTCATTGCAATAGATACCCAACATGGAAAGGGATTGCATAACAACATAATATAATTGCAATCTTTAGTTCTTATGCTTTTTTTCTATAATATTATTATGTTGGACAATTTTAGAAGCTATTAAAAATTTTTTTTTTTTTTTGTC
The DNA here is from genome assembly GCA_003991915.1 of Elysia chlorotica. NCBI lineage: Eukaryota > Metazoa > Mollusca > Gastropoda > Plakobranchidae > Elysia > Elysia chlorotica. The sequence goes on along the minus strand of RQTK01000801.1, from coordinate 240,012 downwards.
ATTTACATTGAATCACTAGTCCTGGATTTGGAAAACACTCGCACAATATTTCCCCCTTCTGAACTTTAAGAGAATGACGCCTTTTATAAACATAAGAAAGCTTTTTGAGTGTAAACCAGTACAGTTTTAACATGGCCTTTCTTACGTCATGAAATTGTAAGTAACCTCTTGGTGCCAACTACATTAAATCTTGGTACAATAGGGTTGATTTTATTCATAAAATAAACATTAAACTTATTTTGTTTCAGATCTTTAAACATTCATCTATAAAAGCCAAATTATTGCCCACGTTGAGTACATTTTGGTAACTCTCTTTATGGGCATAGCCCACCACATGTGAACCGGGGAAAATAGCTACATAGCTTTGTGAAATCACAGATTTTTTTTACATCTGATCTTTTTAAAGGATTGTTATTGTGTTCAATAAGATTATTAAACCAGCACAGATATTGAGTTTGTCAATTCTTGGGATGTAAAGCTATTAACTTCATCGGCAGTTGTCACCATTAAATATCATCATTTACAGAACTGTTCATTTGTTTTCATAGTATTTTAAAATGTACGCATATTTAAGTCATCAGAGCTTAGCAATGAACACAGTATCACTATATAATGAAATAATTTTTTTATATTCAGTTTCTGCGTAGACAAAGTAAAAAAAAAAAATGTACATGTTTTCAAACGTTTATTCCTCCTTTCCTACTATAGATCAAACCTGTTTGCTATGTACAGAGGTGATTTCAAGGTCATCCCGCCACCCTCATCCAAGTCTGCTGTGTGGCTCTGTGTAAGTTGAAGCGAATTTTCTACTAAAATTGTTACTTCATTCAACTTTGACTTCACGTCTCCATCACAGTACAAATATAGTAACACAGTAAGGCGATAGAACATCTTGGTGTTTTCTTCTTTTTGCAACATCGAGATATGTGTCTGTAAAAATAGATATAATTCTGTAAAACATACTATCACCAAGTCTAAAAAATAATAAAGAAATGTGAATGGCATAATCATAACATTTTTAAAACTTCTGTAAAATTAGTGTTGAAATAATATGGCATGGCCAAATTTGCTGTAGTACTACACAACTGCCTTGTTCTATGTTCGCAAACAAAGCTATAAATTAACCTAGATCTTTATAAATATTGTTATTAGAAACTAGTAGGCCTGCAAAAAAAATCTAAGATTGTTCAAAGTAGATGTAAAAAAAACCTTTATAATTTTAACCAGTATATACAACAGCAAGAAAATGAAACTTTTTTTTACCATCATCAAAATACTTTTTAGCGTCTTAGTTCTAGAACTTTGTTCCCATCTTCTTTATAGTCATATGTTTTATTTTAAAAATAAACTTGTTCAGAAGGGGGAAAGGTTGTCATTGTTATACTGTTCTAAAAATAATATAGTAGAATATTGATGGTAATTATTTAATCACAGTGGTCATCTATGGTTCTCTTTTCCAAATTTTCAGACGGGCTGTATCAAATATAGCGGCTTTCAAGTTGGATTTCTTGTCTGGGGTAAGCACATGTGCTTTAAGGCTTAAGAGGAGAAGGAGAAGAAGAAGAAGAAGAAGAAGAAGAAGAAGAAGAAGAAGAAGAAGAAGAAGAAGAAGAAGAAGAAGAAGAAGAAGAAGAAGAAGAAGAAGAAGAAGAAGAAGAAGAAGACAACACAGGTAATCAAGAGGAGGAGGACAATGACAAGAGGAGGAAGAGGAAAGAATAAGACGATGGATATAGGAGGAAGAGAAATCAGGTCTTGATGAAGATCTCGGAAGACAAGAAGAAAACAAAAAAGAAAAATCTGAAGAATAAGAGGCAAAAGAAGGAGGAGGTGGAAAAGATAATAATGAATGAGGTGGAGAAGAAAAAGTTGGACGTAGCAAATGGGGGCAAAACAGGGACTCTAGTTGGATGGGTAGTTTTTATGGATCCTTAGTGCATAATAATTGTAGGCTAACTCTTGAACTTTTAAACTTTCATTTATTGTTCGTTATGTTGTTTACATTAAACAAACACTAGCCTACCTATTTTTACATTTGCATCACTCATCGTTACTACGGCTCATTCTTTATTTAAAAAAATGTTGATTGTAATTCTGTCAGGGTACATCGTTATGTGGTTGATCCTCTTTGCGATTACTTTTATCCTGTCTATGATGATTGACGGATACTTGGCAGAGCTTGTGGAGGAGATTAAAACCATTTGTCAGACATGGTATGTTTCATTTTAGCTTGGTATATCAGTAGGATATCAAAATCAACACAAAGATATAGCACATTTAGCTCTAACTTAAAAAATAGATAGTAAGAGAAATAGAGGTAGACAAAGAATAACCTTTTTAGATAGTTTTAACAGGTGGGCAACCAATAAAGAGAGGAGAAATTTAGAGTTTTTAAAGTTGTCTGAGCATAGCAATGAGTGCAGAGTGGTGTATCATTATAACCTATGTGTGCTCAAGGTTTTTAAAATCCAATCTATCAATAAAAAACTTTTTTGTCCGGTTCTTTAAATATCTAAGAGGTGTGTCAGTTAATAATGAATTAAAAAAATGTAGATGTAAATGTTGTATGAAATAAAAAGCGATGTGGACTATAGAAGGTCAATTAAATACAGAAATGTAGTAAGGTATAAAGAAAAGTGTGTACCGATCAGAGCAAAGAATTTGAGAGTTACGGACGGAGAGAGAGAGAGAGAGAGAGAGAGAGAGAGAGAGAGAGAGAGAGAGAGAGAGAGAGAGAGAGAGAGAGAGAGAGAGAGAGAGGGGGGGGGGGGGGGGGGGAGCGAGAGAGAGAGGGGGGGGGGGGGGGGGGGGGGGGGGGGGGGGGTAAGAGTTAAAGAAAGAGAGATAGAGAGAGGGGAAGTGCCATCATCTCTATGGTAGGAGAGGGTTAACTCATTTTGCTACCTGCTTTGCCATTAGTAAGTACACTGTGGTGGTCGCATACATCCCGTCTCAAGCCTCCTTGTTATTATATCCTAAGTCGCAAGCTTACCACAGCGTTGGACTTAAGACCCATAATCTTTAAAGTACAAAACAAGTTAAAACCTTCTGGTAGCCTAGTGACTTTATTTGTTTCATCCCAGGCCTGGCGTGTTGGTTGCCATGGTGCTGTTGGTGCTCCAGGGACTGCTGGCCAGGTTTGTCTTCCTGCAGGGATCGGCCAGTTTTCTCAGGCTGGACAACAGGTCAGTTCGCTGGTTAATGTCTTTATGTCTTAATGACGCGGACGGGTCCTGAGACTAAAGTCTGACAATATTACATGTTGTGTACACGGAGATAGTGTGGTGATTTGAATTTGAGTTTGTTCTTAGCGTCCAATGTCGGTAACATATAGGCTGTACTGTGGATGGTCCTACGACTAACGTCTGCTAATTTTAGGTGCTGCATCCATGGAGACAGTGTGACGATTTGAATTTGTGTTTGTTCTTAGAGTTCAACAACAGTAGCTCAGCTATAATTTGGTCGGGTCCTAAGATTAACAACTGACGCTGCGCACACAGAGAGAATGCAGAGATCCAAGAGCTGCTGTCCCAGCCAATCACGTTCTACTAACACCAACCCAAACAGCAGGGGATGAAATGAGATAAATACATTTACAAACTCGTGGGTTCAAAACGGGTAGCAGCTGATTCGCAGATCAATCTTCAACCCCCAACCCTCCGCCAAAAAACCCCCAAAAAACCCCAAAGAAAACCACCAAAACCCAGGGATTTTTCTATTTCAACAAATGAAAAGCACATAACGTCATTACCTATATCGTCTACTAATTTAACAATTCCTTTCTTGTATCATAATTGACAGGAAGCTACTAAAATCAATCTCTGTGATTTGACAATCATGTTACATTTTGAACAAGTACATTTATAACATTAAATTTAATTATTGAAAAATTATAAAGATTTTGACTTTGCTAAAATTGATCTACAAACTTTATGAATAATAAAACATTCTTTGTGTGTGAGTACATTGTATAAATCAAATTTATACACTTTTTAAAATATTATTATTATCAAATCAATATACTGTTGGTAGTACCACAATGACATGTCTGAAGCTTCTTTTTTCATAATGAAAATCATCTAAAAGAGTGCGCTTGCTTTTCTTCTAGTTTATCTTTGCCTATAGCTATGTATTTTTTCGTTTTGCTGTAGTTATTACTTTAAATATCTGATATGTACCTGCCTTGTTTTGCAAATATTCCTACTTCTTCTTTGCAAAAACTGTGCCATTTTCTTGTTTTGCAGGAATTCCCACGTCCTCTTTGCCAGAACTGTATTTTACATTCCTGTTTTGGAGAAATTTCAGGTCATCTTGACCAAAACTTTATGTTACTCTCTTGCTGTGCAGGAATTCCTAATTTCATTTTTACTAACACTGTATGTTAATTTCTTGTTTTGCAGAAATTCCTACTACTCTTTGTCAAGACTAAATGTTACTCTCTTGTTCTGCAGGAATTCCTACTTCATCTTTGCTTACTTCATGTTTTTCTACAACATCTTCCTGGGCGTGGTGTCCTGCCTGCTGCGCATTCTGAAGGCGGTGGTCATTGGGGCAGTTTTCCTCGCCCGCTTGGACAGCAGCACTTTGCCCAGGCGCTTTGAGGCGTGGGACTCAGGTTGGTTGCCAGACTGAGGGAAAAGAGGGAGCGGCTACCTTAACCATTACAAAGCTCGACCACAAGAGAGGCCTGATCTGTTCTTTGCCGCAAACCATTGTTAACAATTTAAAAAACAAGTGAAATAGAACAGTGGGACCATCTCCCTCTCATTGAATTTCGTGTTCCACATGTTAGAATAGTGAGGTGAAAAAAGGGGGTGAACTTTCTTAAGTGGTAGAGTTTAATTCAAGGGCCTCAAGCTTGAATCCACGATTGGACAAAAATGTCTTTTCTGAACTTTGTTCATTGTGTCTGTGACAGTACTGATAATACATTTTATATCCCCATTTCTTTTTCTGTGTGAAAATTTGTCAGCCTTTTTGCTTGCGATCCATCCGCGATATACCATAGTTGTTGACGTTGGAGGTTAAGAAACCAACTTAAAATCAAATCAATCCTGTTTTTAATAAACAATTATATATTACAATCACACCGTTGTAACTATTACATCTCTATCAATAATTTATGGCAAAACAGCTGCTAGCTACTTGCCAGACTTATCCTTTGGGAGACATTCATGAAACCGTCTAAATGCCAAACAGTACACTTAAAACAACTTTTCTACCTTACATATAGGGAGGAAAGACTCACATAATAAAGGAAATTGTGTATTTAACGAAGAACATGTTTTCTCAGAACAAACGATGAACCACAAAGTGTGGGATATATCGGCCTTTGGCCCAGTAAACAAAATAAACAAAACTGGGTCAAATCAAAACGCCTATTCCATGATATAAATTTTTTGAGTCCTAGGTCTGTAAGTTTTAAAAGAAAACTCAATAAGTACCCCTGCTTCTTAATTGATCGTTAAACGTATATATATATATATATTATTATATATATATGCATGTAGTGCTCCTAAAGTTGCTGTCTGGCCAGTCTATAGTGTATTGTTATAGTTGTATTACTTCAACATGTTTATCCTTAGGGGTTGAAGTGGCAACAGACATTTTATTTTGAAACAGTAAACTATTCCAACTGAAGATAGCTTGACTTACGTCTCTATTACTTTCTCTCTGCCATTCTATTGTTATTAATTTGTCTCTGTCTCTGTGTCTGTCTGTCTGGCCGTCTGTCTCTCATTATATTTGTCTGTCTGTCTGTCTGTCTGTCTGTCTGTCTGTCTGTCTGTCTCTGTCTGTCTCTGTCTGTCTTGTCTGTCTGTCTCTCTCTCTCTCTCTCTCTCTCTCTCTCTCTCTCTCTCTCTCTCTCTCTCTCTCTCTCTCTCTCTATCTCTCTCTCTCTCTATCTATCTATCTATCTCTATCTCTCTGACCATCATGATTCTCTAAAGATACTGTTGTTAATTCAATGATAAAAGTCAGGGAAGATGAAACCATGCGAATGCAGATGCTTTGATGAATTATGGAAAATATTCATCAAGTCTTTCCAAAGCCCTAGCTGTGCAAATGCACACAAACACACACACACAGGAACAATCACACACACACACACACACACACAGGTAGCCAGTCCTGTGTGGTGGTCTTTGACGGATAAGGTAGTGAAATATATTGCCTTTCATTAATTATTGCTACTTCTTTCCTTAACACTCAATGCAAATCTAAAAAAAAAAAAAAAATCCCGCTGGAACATAGCCATCTCCATCTCGTTCTAACTCTAGTCACACTCTGGAAATGTTAAAATCCATCATCACCAATATCCATTTCCTATATTGCTTTAACTCTTTAAAGACAATAATCTCACATAATTAATACCCCTCACAGTCTATGATATGAATTCATCATCAGAGCCGAATTTTCCCAACCTCCCCAGGTCTGTCTGCATACACAGGCTTTGTCCACATGGAGGCCGCCCACACCCACCCAGTCCTCAACGTGTTTGTGCGACTGCTGGTCTCACTCAACCGAACAAAGCGATTGGACGGTTTGGCAAGAGCATTGGACGTACACATCACCAGCAATGATTCGGACATAAATGACTCGCAAGGTATCTTTTAACATGTGGTTTTAAAGCTAATCATGACTATTAAAACCTTCCAAGCAATGGACACGATGTCCTTCCTTTCTTTGTTTTTTTCATTGATCATAATTATTTCAAAGTTTTCATTTGTTGTTGTTGGGCAACTGGATGTTCAAAGCCCGCGTTAGATTGGCAATGGTCACGCCCCCAACTCCTTCAGTTTTCAATTTCTCATGAGCTTATTGCGCCATACCATTCTTTTGGATGATGCTCAAAGAGTCAAATTTAACCCGACTTATTCAAAACAAGCTTACTCAAAGTAACCCTGCCTAATTCAAAACATGTTTACTCAAATTTAACTTGCCTAATCCAAAACTGTGAACTCCAAGTTACCTTGCATAATCCAAAACTGTGTGCTCCAAGTTACCTTGCCTAATCCAAAACTGTGTGCTCCAAGTTACCTTGCCTAATCCAAAACTGTGTGCTCCAAGTTACCTTGCATAATCCAAAACTGTGTGCTCCAAGTTACCTTGCATAATCCAAAACTGTGTGCTCCAAGTTACCTTGCATAATCCAAAACTGTGCTTCAAGTTACCTTGCCTTAACTTGTGTGATCACCTTGTCCAATTCAAAATTTGTGTACTCAAAGTAATGTTATCATGTCTAATCCCAAACTGTGTGCTCTAAGTAACTCAGCTAAACTAAGAAATGAACGGACGAAACCAAGCTTTGACTATGTCTTTTGGTCTCAGATGACCAGAGCTGCCCCAGGCGCAACCCTGTAGGCGTGACGGCCAAATTCAAGTGGTTTTTGGTGTACACCCTGCTACATAACCCGCAGGTAGACTTTAATTACAGCTTGCCATTGCATTGATCAGTTTTGATTAAGACCATCAGAACCTTTGTTTGTAGACATAAGTTTTAAAGATTATAAATTAACATGATTATCATTAATAATATTCCTTAAACACTATTATCTTTTCTCCTTATTTTTAATTATCATTTTGATGATCTTCAACCTTGATTGTCATGTCTGTATCAGTTATTCCGTTAACGAATCAATAACGCCTAACACATTCCAGATCAGGCTTTACAGGCAGGGCTACATCCAGAGTGTAAAGAAAGCCCGGCAGGACGGTCTACGGGTGCCCATCAGCGACAGGCCCATCGTGCAGTTTGACCTGACCCAGCTTCGGACAGCACAGGGAGAGAGTGACCAGGCTATCCCGTCACCTGGGCAGGACGCAACTGTCTCTGGACCTGCAACACACTTGGTGCATGTACCCAGTTCTGTAGTGGTCAGTGGAGGAACCTCGGACGCTGATGATATAGACGTAGACATGATAGAGGATTTAGAGGATATTGAGGATTCGTCAGGCTTTCTGCGGGATCCAATGGGATCAGGAGATACAGAGCTGTTGATGCCAGTGTAATATGGTTGGCAATAAAGTGATTATGATTGGGAAAAATATGTAAGTCTTGTGGGGATAATTATTGTTTTCTCTATACCCCCCCCCCCTCTCTCTCTCTCTCTCTCTGTGTTCCTATCTATGTGTCTTCCTCACTCTGTCTCTATCTGTCAGTCGATCTGTCTCTCTGTCTCTGTCTCTCTCTCTCTCTCTCTCTCTCTCTCTCTCTCTCTCTCTCTCTCTCTCTCTCTCTCTGTGTCTTTCTCTTTCTCTTCTTCTTTTTCTTTTTATTTATTTGTGTCAGAGTTTCAGGAGCTTGAATGTTACTTGTATTATCTTCACCAATCATTTTTATGTACGGCTCATAAAAGTCAGGGGGGGGGGAGGCATTAAACCTGACAATTGAAACTTTTTTACTGTTGGTTTTACACTTACTTCCATCTCTGTGGATTTGATATTTAATATTCAATTTTTATTATACATGTATAATACTTCGTGTAAATTTCTCACTTATTTATTTATGATACTGTCTTTTACATGATCCGTATTGGATATCTTTTATTGAATACAATTATTGAAAGCACAATCAAATAAACACACCTAAAAATTTAATTTGTAAATTTTTTGTATACATTCTTTTACTGTGTTTTTTATTTTTATTTCAATGAGATCAATTAGGTGTTCCATTTCTGCATGACTGTTTGTATTTGGATGTATAAAATATGTTACTTTGCACTGATTATAATATTTTAACATTTCTTTTTAGTTTGTTTAATTTGTTTCACATACCATTTTGTTGATCTAACTGATTTTACGTATTTAATGTACATAGTAATTAGTCATGAATTTATAATATTATGGTTTTTACAATTATGCTCTTTATTATACTGTTCGTAATAAAGTAAACTTTTTATACTTTCCTTTAAAGCATAATAAAATAAACTTCTCCAAACCAAACTGGTTTTGTGCTTGTCATAATTTTTTTTTTTTCATTTTCATGGTTAGTTTTTCAATTTACGATAGACATGTATTTTGCTTTTAAACTATCATTTTAGTTAATTCGTTAAAGCTTTTTTATGACACTACTTTCTTATAGATTTCAGGAGTGGAGTGACAAATAGAACATGATCATAAAAAAGGGTACAAGAAGAAAATCACGTTTGTGCATCTTTTTAAAGAAAAATAGAGTAAAATGTTTGAAGACTGCTTACTTGTTCGGATTTTTTACCCCCCCCCTTCCCTTATTTGCAATCTTATTCTCATAGAATATATGCATATCAAATTAGATTGAGCAATAATATAACAGTTTATCTGCCTTAAATGTTTGATTTACATTGATTTGATCATCAAGGTCAAGTTCAAAATCGACATAATTCTGTGGTTTTCCCCTTGCATCCTTTGTACAAGTATACAAAATCCAAAATTCACACAGGCGATCTCAAAACATACATTTTCTAACCGATTTCAGAAATAATTTTCCCAGGAGTCTCTAAATTGACAGAATCCAAGATGGACGACTACCTTGCACTCTCCTCATTCTCCGCCTCTCCCCCTCTTCCTCCTTCTCCTGCTCCTCCTTCTCCTCCTCTTCCTCATGCTCCTGCTGCTCATTCTCCTCTCCTTAGAACGCTTACCATGCATTTTTCGCCCCCCCCCCTCCTTCTCCTCCGCTTAAATACAAAATTCATATAAATAAATGGGTCGCCAAACACAGTTTTGCACGAAAGAAATTAAGAAGAATGCAAAATAAAAATTATTTTACTTTTATTATGGTAGTATTGCACAAAACCACAAAGTGATTGAAAGTTAAAAATATTCAGGGAACTTTAAAGAAAATTTCGACTGTAAAAAACACTTAGGTAAAAAAGAGGTCGAATCGATGTCACTGTCTGCACAAAATGCAGCATTTTATTTGAAAGTGATGATTAATGGTTTGTTAAAAATAAAATGTAAAAATTATCATTACCATTATTTTGTACTGTCGAGCTCCTTGATAGACAAAAGACATATATCTTCCGACAAAATCTCCATTAAAAAATAGAAGGATGAATCAACCTGAAGACACTGAAAGTACACTGTATGTAGGTCTAGGTCCCTCATTTAAATCATGGTCTAGTGATATGCTGGTCCATTTAGACGAAATATAAGTGTACCGGTATTGCAAGAGAGTATGGAGTTCGAAACTTGCTACAGCCCTACTGTTGCTTAGTTTTATACTAATAAAGTGGATGCCGCCTAAAATTAAGGAGTCGGCGATCCGTTTTTTGTTCGCTATTTTGGTTTGTTTCCTGTTTTTTTCTTCTCGAAGTGATTGAATTGTTGAAGCAGAGGCAATAAATATAAGATAATGATGAAACATAAGTCATAAAGTCTATTATTTCCATAAACCAGTATAAACAAGCTAGCCAGATTTTACATTTTAAACAGATCATAAAAACATCAACTATCTAGTCTTGATGGTGCTCAAGCTGCTCAAGAAATGAATTCTTCCATGCGCTTCATCTTTATAGTACCTGCTATAACAATTCAGAAACATTAAGTTCCACAAAACTTACTGATCCATGTGCATGGTTTCAGATGTAGTGAGATGGTTTTGGTGGTGATGTATAGTTAATTAAGCAAATCAACATTTACTTCATTTTATAACTGGAAGGTTGCAGAGGGTGTGGCAGATGTTGAAAAACTGGAATTTCGCTTATCAGACTCGTGCATGAGAAAGAGTAAGAGGTGGTCCTTTTCTTACGAAAGCTTAACTTCCCTCGGCTTATTTATCTTCCAATGTCTTTCCAACTGTCTCTCAATGTATCCTTTTCTACTTTATGTTTCTATCCATCTATTTCTCTTTCTCTATCTCAGTTATGCGATGCGTCCTCTTCCTGTTCAGTTATGCGATGCGTCCACAACCTGTTCAGTTATTCGATGCGTCCACAACCTGTTCAGTTATGCGATGCGTCCACAACCTGTTCAGTTATGCGATGCGTCCACAACCTGTTCAGTTATTCGATGCGTCCACAACCTGTTCAGTTATTCGATGCGTCCACAACCTGTTCAGTTATTCCACAACCTGTTCAGTTATTCGATGCGTCAACAACCTGTTCAGTTATTCGATGCGTCCACAACCTGTTCAGTTATGCGATGCGTCCACAACCTGTTCAGTTATTCGATGCGTCCACAACCTGTTCAGTTATTCGATGCGTCCACAACCTGTTCAGTTATGCGGTGTGTTCTGACTGCGTCCACAACCTGTTCAGTTATTCGATGCGTCCACAACCTGTTCAGTTATTCGATGCGTCCACAACCTGTTCAGTTATTCGATGCGTCCACAACCTGTTCAGTTATTCGATGCGTCCACAACCTGTTCGACTTCAGTTATTCGATGCGTCAACAACCTGATCAGTTATTCGATGCGTCCACAACCTGTTCAGTTATGCGATGCGTCCACAACCTGTTCAGTTATGCGGTGTGTTCTGACTGCGTCCACAACCTGTTCAGTTATGCGATAAGTCCACAACCTGTTCAGTTATGCGATAAGTCCACAACCTGTTCAGTTATTCGATGCGTCCACAACCTGTTCAGTTATTCGATGCGTCCACCACCTGGTAAATGGGCGGAGTGGTCTCCCCTTCCACTGACTCTGAGAACGGGGCGGACGTGGTGATGGGCGACTCGGTGTCGACTTCATCGGACCAGCTCGGCGTCACTGCACATGCTCAGAAAAGGAGGAAAATGTTCTCAGTCGCCTGAATCTATGACTGACTATAAGCTTTTTTTATATAACAAAAGAGAGACACTCTTAAAACAAAGAGAAAATAGTAATAATCGAAGATGGAGACAGAGACATGAAGAAACTAGAGGAAATACGCATTTACAGATAGACATGTTAACTGACAGACATACACAGATATATAGGTAGGTAGGTAGGTAGGTAGGTAGGTAGGTAGGTAGGTAGATAGATAGATAGATAGATAGATAGATAGATAGATAGATAGATAGATAGATAGATAGATAGATAGATAGATAGATAGATAGGTAGATAGATAGATAGATAGATAGATAGAGAGATAGAGAGAGAGAGAGAGAGAGAGAGAGAGAGAGAGAACCGGATTGATAAATAGATGAACGGATGGATAGATAGATAGATGGTTAGAGAGAGAGAGAGAGAGAGAGAGAGAGAGAGAGAGAGAGAGAGAGAGAGAGAGAGAGAGAGAGAGAGAGAGAGAGAGAGAGAGAGAGAGAGAGAGAGAGAGAGAGAGAAGAGGACCATGACAATGAAAAACGCACACATCTAGACATTGATATAGATTTAAAAAGACCAGGCTAGACAAACGTACAGTTCCTTGATTTCGTTATTGTTTTGTTTTTGTTATTTGTTGCTTTTTTGGTTTTTGTTTTCTTTTTTTTGGTTTTGTTTTTGTTGTTGTTGGTGGTTTTTTGTGTTTGTTTTGTTGTTGTTGTTTTTTTTGTGTTGTTTTTGTTCTTTTTTTTTTTTGTTTTTTTTGTTTGTTTTTTTTGTTTTTTTTTTTTTTTGTTTGTTTGTTTGTTTTTTTGTTTTTGTTTTTTTTGTTGTTTTTTTTTTTTTTGGGGGGGGGGCGCAGTTTAACCGAACATAATTCCATCAGCACCTACCGGACTCTAAGGAAGGGGAGACAACTTCGATCACGATATTGCCTTTCTTGGCCGACGCCTCGTCTGGTTTCTTGGATTTCGGCCCTTTGTGAATCGCTCGGATGACTCTCTGAGGAAGGAACAAGTGGCCACGACTCTCTTGTGAATCGACTCTAGTTTGGAGACTTTGAAAAAAGCTTGTCAAGTCGGTCAAGCGCGACATTTCTAACTATAATTCCGTTTTGTAGAAAATGCCAGGAGATAAACGCTTCGTCGCACCGTGTAACGTTACTCAGTGGTCTCCAGTCGACACAGCTTGATGAGCTCACTCAAACTTTAATTAGAGATCGCGGTTTACTGTGAGATCACATAACTCTTGCTTCCTAGTGTATAACTAATCTGTGTAACTTGGTGGGGTACGAACAATTGTCAGACGTTCATCTTGGGTCCGTCCACAATATATCGTATATAGAACTGAGGATAGACGCGAAACAACAAAGAAGCAAACGAACAAACAGCAGACTCAAATCAACCGTCCACAATGTAGCCGATAAAGTGCTGACGTGGAACGCTAAGCAGCCAGCTAAACTCAACCCGTCCACAATATTGTCGATAAAGTGCTGACGCTGAGCGTGAAACAAAAAAGAAACAAACGAACAAACATTTATAAAATTGTCAGACGTCAGTCTTTGGGTCTGTCCACAATATAGATTATAATTTGCTGAGGGTGGACGTTTAGTAACAAATTTAACTAAACCCGTCTCCAAATAGCTAATATATCACTCACGTTGGACACGAAACAAACAAAAAATCAAACAAACAATCCTTGGCAGCGAAGATCGTAAAATTATCCGACGTCAGTCTTGGGGTACGTCCACAATATAAACTATAGGTGATGCTGAACAACAAAGCACCAAACAAAGAGACAAAGCAGCGAACCTTGGCGGCGGGCAGCCTGTCCTGTGTAGAGCCGTGCAGACCGTGATGCAGCACCAGCTGCTTGCGGTACACCAGGACCTCCAGCTCGCCCAGAGCCTTGGCGCGGGACCTGGGTGGATGCCCGTTGCGATGGCAGGCGGAACCAATTAACGTAACCATTTAAAACAGCGTCAAGGTTTTTGTTTTGTTTCTTGAATATTTTAAGATCCAATTTTTATTCAGCTTTAGTTTTCCTGATAGATTTTTCAAGATTTTTCTTCGCCCTAAAATTCACAACTCAAAATCTTTTGTGCTCATTCTAGAAATTCATGTTCATCGTAACTTCAGACTTTTTATTTGCTTAAACTATGATTATATATAATCTTTTCGACCTTCATTTATTTCCTTCGTGTTACTCTTAGTCATAGAAATTTATCTCTACAAGAAACGCATTCAGTGCTACAGGCACGGGTCTGACCTGATGGCGGACAGCAGACTCGCGGCGTCTTGTGGCGTCCTGATGTTGTTGTAGCGCCGGAAGCACGCCGGCTCCAGGCTTCGGGCCTCCGTGGTTCGAGACAGCTCCCCTAATGGCGGGTCAAGGTTGCAGAGTGGGCGCAAAACAGCAATTTAACAACAGAATTATAGATCTATGGATTTTATAGGATAAGATAAGCCTTTATTATACCACAGGGAAATTTTCCTTGGTTGTATATTTAACAACATCAATACAATGTGAAAGAAAAAAATAATTTTTTTTACATGCACGTGTTATACTGATAAAAGTGTATACTATCAGACATACATACAACTAAGTCTAACATCTAGTGCATCTACGTTGAGCCTTACCCGAGACATCACACACCCCCGCCAGTGTACAGCGCAGGTTAGACGCTTCAGCCCTGAGCGCGGCCGTCTGTTCATCCAACACCTCCAGCATCCGCCTCATCTCCGCCGTCTCTCTCTCCAGCTGGCCAATCAGCTGCTGCAGCCTGATCACGTGATTGGACCGCTCTCTGCTTTGTCGAGGACAAGGGGAACGGAATCTCGTGGTGAATATTAGGCCGTAAGTACAACGTCGCAGTGACTTTCAAGTCGTGGGAATATCTTGCGAATAAGACGTTGAATATTAGGCCAATTCTAAGTACTATACTATCTCAAACTCGCTGTCTCTGTCTCGTTCTTATCCTGTCGGTGTGTCTGTCAGTCTGTCTGTCTGTCTGTCTGCCTCTCTCTCTCTCTCTCTCTCTCTCTCTCTCTCTCTCTCTCTCTCTCTCTCTCTCTCTCTCTCTCTCTCTCTCTCTATCTATCTCTCTCTGCCCTTCTTTCTCTCTCCTTTTTCTTTTCTTCTCTTTATCCTTTATTTTTCTCTGTTTTCTCTCCATATATCTTTTTATTTTGTTCTCCCGCCTGTAATTCTTGTCCTTCCATACCTTTGCCTTTCTATTTTGCAAATATTGCCATCATTGTAGTGATAATTTGATTCGAATACATTCTTGGTTTTTCAGTACATCACCCTTGTTTCCTTGTAGTTGTTGTTGTTGTTGATGATGATGTTGTTGTTGTTGTTGTTCTTGTTGTTGCTGTTTCTTAGTATATTTTGGCAGATTTTATATAATGTAAAACTGAAATTGACAGCACATTTTGTCAGTCTCAAAATAATTTATGGGCTGCAAGCGAATCAACCCACACGTTAAAGTAAGTGATGTACGCAAAAGGTTAATGTGTTATTATGTGAATAATAATAAATATGATAATTATAGTCGCATAGCCATTTCATGAGCTTTCTATAGGTCCATGTTTTATTGCTTGGTTGTTTGCAAGAGAGGGTTGCAGTGCATGTTACGCACTGTGCGAGAGTAAAGTTGACTAGAATTATCAAACCCTTGTAATTTGTATTCCTTCTATGTCTGGCATACAACTAGGTAGAATAATATTGTTGTTAAACATAGTAGTCACGATCGAATTCAACCTTGGTTCAAGTGCTTTTTCAACTGGAAATAGACACGTTCAGTTTCCTTAGTAAATCATATTGCGATGCCGACAAAAGTGAAACATATTATAGACCTACAAAACAAGTGGCACACGACCTGTCACTCTTTAATACCAACTGATTCAAGATCATAGCATCGATAACGCACCTGAATCTTGTCATCTGCTTTTTCAGGGTTCGGTTCTGGGAATGCCAGATTCTCTTTAGGGCAAACACATCCAAGAACCCGGCATTGACGGCAACGTCTCTACACTCTCCATCGTCAGCGCCGGCTGCAGCAGCATCGTCAATAACAGCACTACCACCATTAGCAACAGCAGCATTTTTACAAATAGCAACTCCAACATCTACAACAGCAGCATCTTCGTTAACAGCACCACCATTTGTAACACCAACATCATCGCTAGTAGCATCATCAACACCAACAACAGCAACATCCTCGCTAGTAGCAACACCAACATCAGCAGCATCAACATCATCGCTAGGAGCACCACCAACATCAGCAACATAATGCCTCTGACCGCTGGGTGATGGCTGATCAGGTGCAAAAACAACTGGGCCGGGTTGTAGACTTACAGTCCCAGTGGCTTTTTTTGGTTAGGAAAAAAGGGGGAGGGGTGGGTAAAGGTGGCGATGAATTAACACTTACAGTTATGGATTATAGTACAAAAGTAATTTTTTAAAAATATGAAGGTAATATTCTCGAAATAACACCTCAAAGCTTTCAAAGACAATAATCACTTCATACGCGATTCAGTAGCACATGCCAGGGGAGTGTGGAGGAAGCGCGGGGATCCCCACTTCCAACCTGCGGGTTGGCCCATTCTGGAGTGCTATCGCGGAAAAAACGTGTTCCTTGAAAATTTATTAGACGTCAACTAAAGGGGGCTTCCAAATAAGAAAATGCAGAGGCTCAGAAGATCTTGGTTACTGTAAGACGGCTCAACAGAGCTGCTCTACAGACTGGATCCGCCCTATATTTAGATTTCGTATAACTCTAGATTTAGAGCGTTTGTAGGAAAAGGTAAAACTGGTCACCACCGATATGGTCTCTTTGCGAATCCAATTTGTTTGGCTCGTATTTATAAATATATTATTATTTTGTAATTTAAGTATGAGGATTAAACAGTCTAGCTTTGAAGAATTGGCGAATGGGACACACGTGTGATAGCCTTTTTCTCGTTATGCACTGTAATTACACACACAAAAATGTTACTCCACTGGTTCTGACGTCTAGATATTACATCGAGATTGTTCAGAGCTCCACAACAAAGCATCTGCGCCAAACTGACCTTGGTTAGCTCCGGCTTCCTCTACAGGTGATCGTTGGTTGACCTTGACCCAGTTGTTGAGTGGAGCAGACGTTGCCTCACTGTGTCCGCCGACTGTCTGGCTATGACCGGTTGCACTGGTGCTGTCAGAAGTCCGCCCGTCACCGTCACGATCTGCACCACTGAGAACGTGTGGGTTTACAGTTACATAAATGGTCTGGTTAATATATTCACCGTCTTCATCCTCCACAGTAGCAAATTCTCCGCCGTTCGGGTTTTCGTGTGGCAATGTCTCCATGTTTTTACCTTCAAGGATATCTTTGTTGTTGTCCTTGTGTGCTTGGGGGAAACGTTTGGCAATTCTCATAGTCTCTGGTGTTGAACTAGATAACACATCCACGGTTTCCCAGGCCTGCGGGATCTCTGTTTGCGCCAGTTGCCCAGAGCTATGAATGGTCACCAGCACCCACCCGTCCGCCGTGTTGTCTACACCATGGTCAGCCTGAGCCGGGTCACTTTCCGGGAGCTCGTTATCTCCTTCTTTCTCAGCTTGTTCAAGGTCACTGGACGGACATCTGCAGTCATTTGATTTGTTCTCGATTTCTGCGCATAAGACTGCAGACTCTTCTGGGCTGCCTTCCAAACATAGAGGAGGTTCAAAACAAACCGCGTTCTGAGAGCTTGAACTGCTATCGTGGCTTTCCACATCATGCCATTTGTCTACACCGTGAGTGTTAACATCATCCATCATTTCTTTCTCAGAGTTGTCTTGCTGTAAGGCAGACGTGGTTATATCCACAGGATCTGAACGTATTCCACGCATGTTTATAATTGCATCTTTTACGTCCAAGTTGCCGACAATAAGTTCTTTCGCGCTAATGCCATTCACATTCTCTGTATTTTCTGGATTGGTTTTCGAAACAGAATCTTTTACATCGGAACTTTTGCTCAAATGTTTGCCTTTTTTCTTTATTTTTTTCTCTAGCTTCTTTTTCTTGCTGTGCAAAGCATCGCTCTTCTTCTTACTCAGGGAGGGCCCCGCCTCCACTCCATCCAGGGCGATCCCCGCCGAGTGTGCCCGCACGGTGTGCTTGCGCCGGCACGCTTTGATCTTGGTCTTGGTGGAGCCGATGGTGATGTAGATGTTCTCACCGCAGATGTTAAATGACGAGTGCCGCCCTACGCGACCTGAAAAGTCGTATTTGTGGGTCTCATTCGGAACTTTGTCGCCCTGCGCTGTCTCCCCTGCGGATGACGACCCGGCGGCAACATCTTTGGAGGCCCCCATCGTATCATTACTGGCACCGTGGGTGACAACCACTTGGGAGTATTTTCCCGACGTGGTGACTTTTTCCTGGAGCTTTTTCATGTTAACCATAGCGTTCTCAATGTGAGCGCTTAAGTTCACCGAGTCAGACGTATCAGGCTCATTCAGAGATTGGGAGTCCTCCCGACCAGCAAAATCCCGCGCGCTCGTGGAGAAAGTCAGGGCTTCCGACGACAGACCGCACCCGGGGACGAGTGGAGGGGTCGGGGGGCAGGTCTTCACGTCATCAGCCAGGGGTCGGACATACTCGGGTCGGATGTACTCCCTCTCCAGGTGATGCTTTTCTCTAACAGGCTTTCCGTTTACAACTAAGTCATCCATGGTTATTTTGGCATCTATTTTATCGTGCAATTCTCCCAATTTGTTTGATGGCCCAGCTATCAGGAATTTGAGATTTTCAGGCGTGATTGTAGGACAGTTTTCTCTTGGCTGCAAGCTATGTGCCTTTACGCCAGAGCGTTTTAAAGTGTCCGCCACAAACTGCTTGCCCCGCGCATCGATCACTTCGCTAGTCTCAAAAAGGGCGTCTTCATCATCGGCACCATGTCCGCTCTCAATACCCACCGCGTCCTCGGAGTGGATGCTGTCTATGCTCCCAAACGTGTTGTCTCTGCTGGATTTCTTCGCGCAGAGCAGCTTGCCATGCTTGAACACTTCTTTTTTGTCCACACATTTTTTGCCGAGGGCTGGCGCGGGGGTGGGAGTGTCTGGCTCGATCACACGCCGCGTGTCGTACGGTGCGACGTAGCAGTGGTAGAACAAGTCCAGCGGCGACACCGGCGGAAGCGGGCTGGCCGCGTCGGTGAGCGTTTCTGACTCGCTGATCTCGCCTTGCCCCTCCTGCCGCCCGGCCCCTGCTGAGGCTGAGGTTGCACCCTGTTCGCAGCGAGGCTGATCCAGGCAGTCAGCTCTCCTGTCGCCTCCAGGGCTCTTGTTTTTCTCTCCGGGTAAAGAGCTCTGCGTACCGCATTTCTGATGGGCTGTCAGACTTCTACATCTCGATTTGACCATCTGTTTGTCGGCCTGGTTGAGAACACAAACACTGATTGTATGAGGGGTGATAAAGTGCACCCTATTGTCATAACATTATCAGACAAGTTATGTAAAAGAAAAAAAACCTTAAAAGCGTTTGTTATACACGTGCCCACTTTAACGCCGAATGTATTTTTACTATCGAAATTGAAATTGTATTAAAGTGGATGTAAAGAAACCAACAGACCAAACCAATCAACGGCTAATTTATCTTCATGCATAAAAGCACGATTGGATGTTCCGGAAGAAGTGTATAACCTGTACATAAAACATGCGCCCCTCAAAGGTACAGCGCTCAGCTCCAAACCCCCGCCAGTGTCACTAATAATGTGACCAGCTGAGAAATTTACGGTATCCCTGCTCTGTCTCTGTGGGGCGGTATGCAAGATTTTCAGACAAGTCTCCTGACACGTCCGCGATAAATCCCAGTTATTGACATTGGGTGTGAAAAATCCAACCAACCAACCAACCAACTACTGCAAATTTCAGGCTGTCACAGCTTGTCAAACTGTCAGATACTAGTCATGGGGACGATGGACGTTATAGTACACAGTGCGAAACAGGCAAAGCAAATCCCAAACTCCCAAACGTATTATGTCTCCAGGACGCATCGTCACAGCTCCTTCAGGACAGCACGCCACTAGAGTTGCATAATGTGTCCTATCTCATTTCTAAGATACCGGTACTCTAAACATGGAGTATTTTAGAAACTAGATTAAGCATTACACGACTGAGGTGAACTACGCGTTTCTCAACCTGCCTCTGTGTTCTTGTAGATCAGGAAACTAAGATCGAAACATAGAGCTCCGAGAGATTTTGTACTAGCTCTACATCCATATGTCTATTATCTATAGACTTAGATCTATAGAGCACCGAGAGATTTTGTACTAACTCTATCTATAGGTCTATTATCTATAAACCTAGTTCTGCACATCTATGTTCTGCGAAGGCACACCTCCATCATGTGTCTCTGCGGCACCTCATCATAGTCCTGGGTGAACATCGGCTTGCGCAGTCGATCCCTGTCCCTGGCGCGGCCCTTAAACAACCCCCTCAGCCGCTCCGACAGGGATTGCCCTCGCCGCCTTGCCGACATGCTTTCGTTTCTGGAAGGAAGGGATAGATCATCAGTCATAAAATGGTGAATAATAGTAATAATAATAATAATAATAATAACAACAACAACAANAACAAT
>RQTK01000801.1:207291-219268 GCA_003991915.1 Elysia chlorotica | reverse complement strand
CTACTACTACTACTACTACTACTACTACTACTACTACTACTACTACTACTACTACTACTACTACTACTACTACTACTAGTACTACTAATTATCATTATCAGACAAAATATGCATTTGTAATCTAAAGTCTGTTATCTATGGATCTCTTGCGATTTATTTGTTCGAGTTTCTTTTTTTAAAAAAAGGCGATTTAAATATCTACATGTTTTTCTCATAACCGGGATGCGGATATTCAGAAAGTAGTATTTTCGTCATATGTACAATGACTTGCTGAGACAGGAGTCATGCCTTGTCTCATGTGTGGCAGCACATAAAATCGCCAGATATCAGTCTTGGGGTCCGTTCACAATAAAGCCTTTATAGTGCTGATGTTGGACGTTAAACCAACTCAACTACAACTACAATCTAGACAGCATATTATGTTGACACGCCGGTACGCTTTGTTGTCTAAACAGTTCAGGAAAACAAAGGATTTGAAAGAAAACAAAGATCACGTCTGCTTTCCGGCGCAAACGAGTTCTACTTTAACTCTTCCACAAAACTAGTCTGGGGTGGTGGGGGAGGTGAGAACGAAACTGTTATTCTCATCTCGGGATGCGGTAATCACTGTGTTTACAATTACTTTACAGTTTAAACATTAAGGTACATATCTGGGCATTGGATAGTAACAAGTTTTTAACGAAAGAATAGATACAGGTTTGTTGTTTAGTGTTTTGTAAACTACCTTACAACAAACTTTGAGAATACCCAGATTATTATGATCTTCTAAGTCAATGTGATTGCTATAATCATTTTCAGTATGTAACACAAACGCAATAGGCACTATACTAGACCTAAATCTAGATCTAATATTTTGCAGACATTCAGGAATATTAAATTTTGAGATTTCTTTTGATGGTGTATTCGTATGGCAATTCTTTCTTCCTTCTTCCTAGCTATGTCTGCATCGACGCGCATAAATATTTTTGCGGACATACTCAGCGCATTATAGTGCTTTTTAAACTCTCCCGTAATAATGGTTATTTTACGACGATGAAGAACTGCGCACGTTTATTTTTTTTCTGTTAAAAAAAAAGCCTATTCTCATAAACAGAGAGGAAAATCATTGTAGGAACATTTGGATCTACTAGTTGAGAACCCATATTTTGCAAGCTGACGGATTACAGAAAAATTCAAAATTCAAAATGATGTATCCTGTGAATCTGTAACTTTAGGAATTTAAATTGTTTTCACGACGAGATGACTGTGGGGTGCTTTGAAAATCTCTTATTGGAAGGACATCGTTGTAGATTTTTGTTGCTTTTGTTTTTGTTTTTTCCCACCATTTTGTAGTTTGATCGAAATTTGTCATCTTTTGCTCTAACATATAAAGTCATTACACAAATTAACCTACATGCCCTTATTTGTTTTATCGGTCATTTATTTTCTTAAAGTAGATTTAATTTTATCTCCTGATTTTCAAATTAACGAATCATTCTTACGAAAATTTGAGATGTGTGAGGTAAAATTTGCGTACTTTAAAAAAAATCAATATTTATTGTTCGAGAACCTAAGACAGGCATTGCATTACCTACACTTTATAGTTGGAATTATTCGTTTCTGTAAAAAAAAATCCCCATTTTTTTACTTTCGTCTTGTTTGTGCACTTAAATGTCGAATGGCTAAGGGTTTTCTTCTCGATTTTCGATTCAATATGCTCAAGTGAGAAAATAGCGGGTGTTTGCATAACTTAATTATGCCCAGGTAAATCTATAACACTTAAGTAATACATTGCACATTTTCTTTAGAATTTTCTGTCCCCCAGCTTAGAAGCCTTTACCATAATTATCAGTTTTGGGCGCAGCTTCATTATAATAAGAGTTTCAGTTCAAATTGTTCGGCATAACCTACATTAGCATAACATTACATGCATTCAGAAACTCAACTTCCCTGGCTTCCAAACCGAAACCTAATATTCAATGATTTTAGTACTCAGCGCATCCTAAGGTTTCTAAAGGACATTGATGGATATAATACAATGTAACTGTGATAATCCTACACATAGACCTTTCAAACTGATGCTAACGCGTCAAAATTGCCTCCATATTAATACACGATTTTTATGCTTCTAAAGATCAGAGAAATAAAAAAAATCTTCGTCGCTACTAATGTAATGTATTAACTTCTTAAAACATATCAAAGGCGCAGACATTCAATATCCTTCCTTATGCATGGATTGCTGCTTCCTAGCTCTGCTTGGGCAAACTTACATAGCTTTATGTTGAAAATTAAAAAAAAATAAAAAAACGCACATAGTGCATTATGTAATAAAATCTATGGTCGTGTTTGAAGGTTCTTACATGTTCATTCTGGTGGGTTTTTTTCATCAAGCTGTGGACAAATTGTAGTCAGCTCGACGCTGAACAATAGCAGGAACGAGATAACAATAATGCATCAGACAATTTATAATGGCGTTCTCGGTATGGGTGTCTTGACATAATTCTATGCGAGTTGTTATTCTGTGTATAAAATCTTTCCTGTGGTAGCGACGGAGCTTCCCGAGCTCCCACTCAACCCGAACTGTGTGTCGCAGTTTTTCTCAAACATTATAAGGTGGTTAAATCTTGTTCTAAATCGAACCAGTGTTACCTTTCCAGTAAGTTATTTTGTTATCAATGACCATGCCAAGATATTTAAAAGTTCCCATTCACTTCACAATATTTGTGCCCTTGTTGGATATATAATTGAATTCGGAGCTCCCGCCAAATTCAGACTGTGTATCACATTTCTGAAAAATCCATGAGTTACACTGTACAATACAAGGTGTATATCTAAATTAGTAGAGTTTTGCCTTGACTAGCGCAAACTGGACTTTAACGACGCAGGTTTGTTTGTTTGTTGTAATTTGTTGCTTAGCGTCCAATGTCAGCAGTTCATAGGTTATATTGTAGACATACCCCAATATTAACGTCTGGCAAATTTACGTGCTGTCACAGAGACAGTGCGGAGATACCATGACTGTGTCTCAACCGGTTACATTTAACTAACATTCATCCAACCAGTAGAGGACGAGTCGCCCGAGCGGGCCTCGAACCATGGACCCCCTGCGTCGAAAGCCAATTGAATGTTCTACCCCAGAGCTACTGATTCCCCCACAATAGAGAAATCGGCGCACCGGTACGGAAAAACGTGCAGGGTTGTCAGTTGTTTTGTTTTGGTTTGGTTAATTAATTAATTAGTTATCCAACACCTGGCGTCCATTTGCTATCGTACTTTTATCTCTCTCTCTCTCTCTCTCTCTCTCTCTCTCTCTCTCTCTCTCTCTCTCTCTCTCTCTCTCTCTCTCTCTCTCTCTCTCTCTCTCTCTCTCTCTCTCTCTCTCTCTCTCTCTCTCTCTCTCTCTCTCTCTCTCTCTCTCTCTCTCTATCTCTCTGCCATTCTTTCCTTCTCTCCATCCCCTTCTCGTTATATCTGAGTGTTTGTCTCAGTCGCCACTATAGCCATGACTATTAAAGTACACACTTGGGGTTATGTGAGGAAATGTTTTAATCTTCTTCCCTGCGAGTGGGAAAACAAATTGCAGCAGTTCTTTTATTCTTTTCTTTAGGGAATAGTTCAACTCCAAATAACGTTATCCTAAATCCTTAAATTTCAATATTTATTTTCTGTGAAATATTTGCTGGTTCGACTTCATCAAAAAGTAAAATCGCTAAGGTGACGCTTCGTAGTTTATTGCACTAGTTGACAATGGTTGTGGTGGTGGTGGTTGAGCTAGTAGTAGTAGTAGTAGTAGTAGTAGTAGTAGTAGTAGTAGTAGTAGTAGTAGTAGTAGTAGTAGTAGTAGTAGTAGTAGTAGTAGTAGTAGTAGTAGTAGCAGCAGCAGCAGCAGCAGCAGCAGCAGTAGTAGTAGTAGTAGTAGTAGTAGTAGTAGTAGTAGTAGTAGTAGTAGTAGTAGTAGTAGTAGTAGTAGTAGTAGTAGTAGTAGTAGTAGTAGTAGTAGTAGTAGTAGTAGTAGTAGTAGTAGTGGCGATGGTAGCACAAGGGTGGTAGCAGTAGCAGCAGTTTTCGTTTGTTACTAAAGTAGAAAATAAATACAATTATGGTTATTTCAGTGTAAACAACAAAACAAAAAGATCAACAACATCAACAATATCGATAACATCATCAGAAATAATAATAGCTAAAAAAATATCCAAAATAAAAGCCATCTTGAATAATAGGAGAAATAAATACATGTATTATTTAATAAGAAAAGGCCGTTTTTATGGGCAACCACGACATGTTTAAATATTTTAAATTATACGCGTATGTTGGTGTACGCTGCAGAACACCGGTCTGTTTGGGAAAAGTGACACATTGAATGTGAAGTCCTTTGTTTTAGATTGTGAGTTGCTAAATTCACACCAAAAAGCGTATGATTGGACGTCTCCCCTAACACTTGCTTGGATGTTTTGTTTGTTTGTTGTTGTTTTTTTCCTTAGCGTCCAATGTCTCCACTACACTGAGTAGGATGGGTTGTGGACGAATCCCAAGACTAACGTCTGACAACTTTATTACCACTTGGGGACAAAATGGTCAGAGCATGGCTCGAACCACTGATACCCTACAGTACAATATATTGGCTGGTAGATTGACATTTATGTAGACATATTCAATATTGAAACCAAACAATTTTAAGCTGTAGAAAAGGCCATAGGCCTATGTAAAGTCATGTAGATAGATCAATATTAGGTGGTAGACTACCTTTATGTAGCTATGTGCTAGACAGAGAGAGAGAGAGAGAGAGAGAGAGAGAGAGAGAGAGAGAAAAGGTCGCGAGAGAGAGAGAGAGAGAGAGAGAGAGAGAGAGAGAGAGAGAGAGAGAGAGGAAAGGTCCTATGTAAAAACATAAAGATCCCACAATACATTGAGTACATTGTATTGGTTGGTAGAATACCGTAAAGTAGACAGATTCATCATTGAGACAAAGTAGTAATCTGCTGTATGGAAAAGCCCTTTGTAAAGTCAGTGAGCCCCTTCACTGTTTGGTAACATGTAAACTACCGTTATGGAGACAAATTCAGCCAGGACTTTTGGCCTACGCTGTACCTGAGACTAGTGGTTGAGTTACGTCATGGATAAAGTGAATTGTGCGGCTTGCTGGCCCCAGGCCCCAGGTCTCAGGCAGGGTGTTGACCCCAGGGTACACTGCCACCTGGGAATACGCCAGCAGGCTCGCATGGCAGGATAAGTCAGTGAGGTCAGTATGGACTAGACTAAGTTTGGACCTCTCAAAACCAAGGGATGCAAGAGGTAAAAATCTAGGAGGCCTAGCTATGGAGCGTGTAGTTTCACGTCTAGAAGATATTCTGGTTCGGTGTAGCTGGTTGAAACAGGAGCCATCTGGTGTGATTGATATCTCCGCTCTGTTCCTTTGTGACAGCACGTACAATTTTGAGTTGAGTTTGGAGGTCAAAGGCAGAGACATTATAGTGAGAAAGAGAGGCATAGTGGGCAGAGTGAGAGAGATATAGTGGGCAGTGTGAGAGGAAGAAAGAGAGAAAGAGAGAGAGAGAGAGAGAGAGAGAGAGAGAGAGAGAGAGAGAGAGAGAGAGAGAGAGAGAGAGAGAGAGAGAGAGAGAGAGAGAGAGAGAGAGAGAGAGAGAGAGAGAGAAGAGAGACACGGTGACAGAGACAGAGAGATAGAGAGGGAAGAGAAGGAGAGAGAGAGAGAGAGAGAGAGAGAGAGAGAGAGAGAGAGAGAGAAAGTGCGAGAGAGAGGGAGGTAGAGAGAGAGAGGGAGGGAGGGAGAGCGAATAGGCTATAAAACTAATGTATAACAGGCACGAAACCAATTAATCTTTTTCGGGAGAATTGACTAATATTGATCTTGTCCAAGTTCAGCTTAAACATGTAGATCTTGATCTTTCTACAGAGACCTCTATCTCATAATTGGAAATAAAATGCAAGTGAAATCTCAAAAGAGATCTATCCAACTATCAAAATGCGCTAGTAGGTCTTTGCTTAATCTCAGTAGAAAAGGGTCCAATTTGAAGCACACAAAAAAGAACGGAAGAAAAGAAAAAGAAATAAACACATTTTTATTGATTATCTCAAAAGTGGCAAAAATTGCGTATGCCAAAATCGAAGCACTTTGACGATTAGAATAACAGAAAGCCAGGAATTTGCTTTGACTTTCCAAACAAAAACAAACAAAATTCTTCAAGTTCAAGTTGAGTGTCTTGATCTTTAATGTTGGCCTACTTTTCTGACTGCGATAAGAATTACAGACTAGAGGTAGAATGCACAAACAAGACGTAAGAATAAGAAGGCTTACGACGAGACGTAAGCTACGTCATGTAATATTACAACAGCGCTACGAGCTGCTGAGGACCCACTCTAAAGGTTAGTTTTTATTATTAAAAACCAACAACAACAACAACAACAACAACAACAACAACAACAACAACAACACCTTTTATAGGATGGCTAAGGTTGCAGCAGCGTTGCATTAGCTTTCTTTAGCTTGAACAGCTGTACGGATTTGCCAGTAAACAATTTGGTCTTTATGGCTGTATTTATTTAAGTCTTGTAGTTGTACATGTGTTCTACCTACAACTACAGTAGCCTAAATTGTAGTAACATTATTTAAGATCTAATTTTAGTAGGAGACGGAGTTGCCAATGCACATAGCATAGTATTACAGGTATATATATATATATATTGAGACTGGTGCCAAGACAGTACGAGGTTACGATCGGCCCTACATAACCGAATGAACTTTTTTTGTTGTTGAGTTGGTTTAACGTCCAATATCAGAACTATATAGGCTATACTGTGGACGGGCCCAAGACTGACATCTGACAATTTTATGTGCTGCCACACACGAGACAGGGCGGGGATACCATGACTCCTGTCTCAGCCGGTCACATTAAACTGACACCGACCCAACCAGTAGGGAGCGCAATTGCCAGGGCTCGAACCCCGACCTTTTGCGTCGGAAGCCGATGTTCTACCCCAGGATCACTGCGCCCCCCCGTCTGCAAGCTTGAACTCTAATCGTGATGTGTGCCCTATGGTTATGTTTTTTTGAACATCTCCTAAGTTTAAATGCGAAGTGAATCGTAGTACGGAAGCGTAGAAAGTGCGCCGTCGCAGGAGCTTACAACACGTCGTAAGCCCTCTTATTTGTAAATCTTAAGACGAGTCGTACGCTTACAATAGCGTTGCGCTTACGACTCTATCGTAATGCTTGTGGGTACAACCAGAGACTATAGATTTAGTGAGACGTTTCACAAAAAAAGATCGCAGTGCCTTTTATGTGGGGAACTAGCGTGACGCGTGCTCTCTCTATTTCTTTATTAAAATTAAGGCATTTGAAAAATGAACTGTTTTTTGTTGGTGTTTTTTACTTGAGTTTAAAGAAGGAATCAACCGGCTTAATTATCTAAGTCATAGACGCAAAATCCTCGCCGTGAAACCTCTCACTATTCAACACTCTCTGATTATACCGGCCTAAGATAGATCGTTGTTTGACAAACTCTCTGATACATGTACGACGGTACTCTTAGTTCTGTCCCACGGATTAAATGTGGCGTTTAGAACCCTAATTAGGCGAGCGTGTTAAGCTTATACATTACTTTCAACTCCTAGATGTAGTGCGGAATCTAAGTCCACAGAGAGATCACCCCTTCCCCATTCCCACCCACTTGGAGGTCCGTGGTTCGGGCCCCCTACCTGGTTGGGTGGATGTCAGTTTTGTGTGATTGGCTGAGAGCAGGGCATAAATTTGTCATGCGTTAGTTTTGGGGCCCGTCCGAAATAAATCCTATAATTGTAGTGGTGACATTGAACGCTTAGCAACAACACACTCCCCCTCCCCTCCCCTCCCCTCTAATTCAGCTTGAGCACTGCTTCGCGAAAGTACTCAAACTAGACAGTGAGAAAACCAGAAAACCAGAAACACAGAACAGAAAAGAAGCTGAAAATTAATCAATCGCGTGTTTGTCGTGTTGTGCCTCTGTGTTACCGCGGCCCTAGTTCGACACAGCATGGGACCAATAAGGCTCAGCCAGTAGAGACCTTACGATCACCAAGCCCGTATTGAAGCCGATGACAATAGGCGCCCAATCATAATAATGATCTAGACTCTCTCTCTCTCAGCCCCATTCTCTCTCTCTCTCTCTCTCTCTCTCTCTCTCTCTCTCTCTCTCTCCCTCTTCCTCTCACTCTCTCTGACTCTGTCTCTTTCTCATTCTATCTCTCTGTCTGCCTCTTTGTTTGTCTGTCTGTCTCTGTCTCAATCTCTCCTTCTACGGCATATCTCTCTATGTCTTTGTTTACCTCTTTCTATCTCATTGTCTCTATTTTTCTCTTTTCGGTGTTACTTCTTCTGAAGGAGGGGGGGGGGATCCTACTCAGCAACAGAAAACCTTAAGCCTAAGGGTCTAATTACGTCATGTGTAATTACCGTTGGGATCACGGAACCTGTATTATGCAGACAGCAGCCCAGCTGATCGGCGCGTCAACCAATGACGCTTTGGCGCAGTGTGTCAAACTCGTCAACCAATGACGCTTTGGCGCAGTGTGTCAAACTCGAAGGCGCTTCAGTAACGTTCAGTTCACACGCGAATCTTTCCTAGGTCTAGGTCCTGACTGACTTGACTGTGTGAAATGTTTTGGAACCACCCCTGTGTACATTGGCTTGGCTTCTGAGTGTTCGCTG
This sequence comes from Elysia chlorotica, assembly GCA_003991915.1. NCBI lineage: Eukaryota > Metazoa > Mollusca > Gastropoda > Plakobranchidae > Elysia > Elysia chlorotica. The sequence continues at coordinate 210,585 of RQTK01000801.1, read as the reverse complement.
ATCTAGGATCAAAGAGAGTGAGCACAATTCTCAGCGAGCGGGGTACGGGCGTGTTAGTTCAGATTACGAAAACTGTGTCAGTACTACCGCACTCGCCTCTCTTGTTCTCGACTAGATCGTTTGGAAGGCAAGTGTTTATATTTTCTATTATAATTTTATTATTTTACCTCAGTTGCTACAATTTAATGTTGAATATTAGAGCATGCAAGTATAGTGTATAATATAGTGTGGAAAATATTATCGTAGTATTGTATTTGAGATTAAGATGTAGATCTAGATGTGAATCATCAAATGATTCTAGAACTTTAAATGAAATAATATGTAAGAATATTGCTGGTTTTAAACCAAAAAACACATTTCTTTGTTTCCATAGTGCTATAAGAAGTGAGTGCCTAAGGCAGATCTAAAAGCACAGTTCTAGACCCGACCTAAATTTAGTTAGCACTCTTTAAAAGCAACTTTATTCCTTGTTGTGTAATAGGAATACAGAATTGAATATAAGCTAATACTAACTAACCTAGATTTGTAAGTGTTCATATAGCCTACACAAATATCGAGAAATCTTCAATAGTGATTATTGAATGGTGTTGGTTTATCCAGATAAACCATACAGAGAGATAATCATTTTATTTCTATCTGAGTTTTTAAGCAAATTTGTATTTTAAGATGTATATACCATTGCACACTTCTAAGACTACACTGCGTCTTTTCTCCTTGTCTTCCTCTTCGTTTTCCTCTTCCTTAATCGACCTCAATTTACAGTTTCTTAGCCATCGATTCGTGCCACAAAAAGCATGGCGGTGGAACCTCTCTCTATCTCTCTCTCTTCTATCTGTATCTCTCTGTGTCTCCGTCTCTCTGTCTATCTCTGCCTCTACCTCCAACTATGTGTCTCTATATGTGTCTGTTTCTATCTGTCTATCTATGTGTCTGTCTCTATCTGTAATGTGTGTGTCTCTCTGTCTTACCTTGTCTGTGTTTATCTATGTGTCTCTCTGACTCTATCTGTGCCGTTGTATCAATCTGTTCATCTGTGCCTCTTTGTCTTATCTCTGTCTCTAAATGTCTATGTCTATCTATCTGTCTCTCTATCTGTGTTTGTGTCTCTGTTTCTATGTCTCTCTGTGTATCCCTTATCTCCTTGGCATTTCTGTCTATTTCTGTGTCTGCATGTCTCAATCTGTCTCTTTTCTTCCTCTCTCTCTCCCTGTCTCTCTGCCTCAATTTGTCTCTCTGTCTCTGCCTCTCCGTCTCTGCCTCTCTCTGTCACTGTCTTTCTGCCTTGGTCTATCTTGGTCTTTCTGTCTCTCTCTAACTCTATTTGTGTCTTTGTCTGTGTGTCATAATTTCTATGTCTCACTCGATGTATTTCTCTGTTCTTCTATACATGTCTCTCTCTCTGTCTGTGTCTGTTTCTCTGTCTTGTCTTTTTCTCATTCCCTTTATCTCTCGCTCGCTTGTTCTGTTTCACCCCTTTCAAAGAAATATTAAAAGAAAGAGAGACGGTCTGTCTCTCTCTCTATGTCTCTCTCTCTCTCTCTCTCTCTCTCTCTCTCTCTCTCTCTCGCTCTCTCTCTCTCTAGATTCCACCTCAGGCTATAGAATTTCACAGAATCGCAAACAGCCCTTCGGAAGTGTATAAAAAGCTTCCATTTTCATTCCGAGAAAGTGTGTTTGTCTAGTGCAATAATTATGGTGGCGACTTTTTAAAAGAAACTGTTGTAATTTGATGGAACAGGAATAGGGTGGGTATTTTTCTCACGCGCGTTCGAATTTTTAGTATAAAAGGAAATACCAACCGTGAACCAGTTTTAAGCTTAAGTTTTAATGTTGTAATAGAAAAGGTAGGATTTTTTTTTGTCTTGAAGGTGTACATTTTTGGATGACTCTTATAGCTTGTTTTTGCTTCTGCAAAACTCCATATTCTATGGTTCCCTCTGTCTGTCTGTCTGTCTGTCTGTCTGTCTGTCTCTCCCTCTCTCTCTCTCTCTCTCTCTCTCTCTCTCTCTTTCTCTCTCTCACCCCCCTCTTTCCCTCTGAAACTATGATCGCTCACATTACCAAAACAGCACGTAACTTAACCAAACCATAAATCAATCATTTTCCAATACATCACCAATTAAATCTGACATGTTGACACTAAGTTTATAATGCGGGTTATTTGTTCATAGCTAGCTAGTCAGCCACACGCGATAACAGTTACTGCTCCTTGTGTTAGTTAATTACAAGTTTCTCTTTACGCTAGGTGACTCATTTTAAAATTACAATGCCACTTATAAACCTACTCATGACTTAAACAAAATTTTTTTTCTTTGCTCCAGTGCGTTTTATCTTACTATTTAGGATTACATAAATTTAAAGCATGATATATGATAGAGATAGTGTTCATCAGAACTTGGCGGTAGTTATGAGTGTTCTATCAGAGAGTGTGAAATAGTGAGAGCTCTCGCGGTGAGGCGGTTGCTTCCTTCCTAAAACCTGGGCGAAAACTCTAAACATTGTTCAACCGCCTTAATTTCAGGAAAGAGATAGAGTGAGCACGCGCCACGCTCGCTCCACGTATCAATAGCCATGTGAACTCTTTCTGAGAAACGTCTCACGAAATCTGGTCCTATATCCACAGTGCAAGGTGAAAACGCAAAGATAATAGTCTGGTCCTATATCCACAGTGCAAGGTGAAAACGCAAAGATAATTTTTATACTACAACCATGCCGATGCCAGCACCACTTCCAACAACTGAAAATTCGGTTTTGTTTAAATGACATGGTAATTCAGATGTAAATTTTGACTTCTATTGAGTTTAGCACTATTTCTGGACCAAGTTTACTCGACATACTGGAAAGCTTTGGATAAATCATACCTGAATGTTAATTCATTTTATGCATAATTTATGCAAATATCTCAGCCCCTGCGTTTCCGTTAGCTGAAAAAAAAGTTAAGAAAAGCAGCAACAATATGGTAATAACAACAGCAGAACGAGTTGCTTGTATTCACCGACTGGTGCCTTCAACACAATACATTATACCATTTTGTTTTTGTAGGTTGAGTCCCCTCGATACAATTTATTAAAGTCAACTATTTGTATTATAAAAACACTTTCAGGTAACAGGTTGTGTGGCGAAAAAAACAAACAACAATTTATGTAAATTTCAGTGTAACAGGTTGTTTGATTTTTATTGACAAGCGATGTTGCTGCCATTTTCATTATGAAGTTGGTTTTTATGCTTGTGTTATGTGTGGGTATAATAGTAATAATAATAATTATTATCATTATTATTATTATTATTATCATT
>RQTK01000801.1:186059-206883 GCA_003991915.1 Elysia chlorotica | reverse complement strand
TTCGATCCCCGTCCATGTCATCAGTCTAAAAATGTGTCTTTATCTACTTGTCTTATCTGTTGGTCGAAGGCTAGATCTAGGTTTGTGGCTATCCCTTCTTACCTAGTAGTAGTAGTAGTAGTAGTAGTAGTAGTAGTAGTAGTAGTAGTAGTAGTAGTAGTAGTAGTAGTAGTAGTAGTAGTAGTAGTAGTAGTAGTAGTAGTAGTAGTAGTAGTAGTAGTAGTAGTAGTAGTAGTAGTAGTAGTAGTAGTAGTAGTGAGACCAACAGATAAGACAAGAAGACAGAGACATGTTTTTTTTTGTATTATTATTATTTCTTACTTTATAATTACTTTTTAGTACGTCGTCTAGCTCTGAATTAAATAATTACAATGATTTGGTGATTTACCTTTCTCGGAACTTCACCCCAAGCTTTGACATTTCTTTTCGTTTTCTCAGGACGATCAGTGCCATCAACATTAAAATCGATGTCTTCATGCATTCTGCCTGAGGAAATTTGCTACAGACGTGTTTTCCTTTTTTGACGGCTTACCGCTACTCATCCAATCGGCGGTCTTGTGGATTTATCTACACACGTGACCAACCAGTGGATTTATCTACACACGTGACCAATCAGTGGATTTATCTACACACGTGACCAATCAGTGGATTTATCTACGCCCACGTGATCAATTGGGCAGGCTAGTCATGACGCCTGGATCTAGACTCGCCCAAGACATCGACCAGGGCTGGGCGTGGTGGGTGCTGTTCGCCAGCTACCTCAACCTGCTGCTCTGCTCTGGTCTCTCGTACGTGGCTGGGATGTTTCAGGTGAGGGAGAGGGAGAGACAGGGAGAACGTGCGTGAGAGAGAGGAAGGGAGATAGGGCGAGGGAAAAAGAAAGAGTGAGAGAGATGCAGGAAGAGCTACTTTAATCTGGTTTACGTGGCTGGGATGTTCCAGGTGAGGGAGAGAAGGGTGTGGAGAGAGAGGGAAGGAGATATTGTGTGTAGACGAAAGAGAGAGCGAGGGAATGGGAGAGTGAGAGAGAGAAGAGAGAGAGAGAGCTGCGAGCGTACTTCAACCTGCTGCACTGCTGGGGCCTGTCTGACGTGACTGAGACGTCACACGTGAGGGAGAGAGGGATAGGAGATAAATATACATTGTTATCCCCATTTCGTTGTCTTCTCGCTCTCCCTCTCCTCCCTCCTTATATTGACCCCTGTAGATCCTTATCCAAGCGACAGAGATATTGTTACCCATCATTGGACAAGGCACTGGTGACTTGACAACTCGCCAGTTTTATATACATCCCAATACACAGGTCTTGGTGCGCAACACGCATCAACTTCTGTACTAACAGTGTTAGGTTCAACGTCCAACGTCATTGCTATATTGGCTTTATTGTGGACAGGCGTCAACACTGACATCTGACCATTTTGCATGTTGCATACTCATTACTGCCACACACGAGACAGGGCGTGGAGACCTGAGAATCCTGTCTCCCCTTCCTGTCTCGTGTGTGGCAGCATATAAAATTGTCAGACGTCAGTATGGCCTATTATTTGTGTTGATTTTGGACGCTAACTTTTGTATATTTTACGTTTCGCCATTCAAAGAAAGACTTTGTCTCAGTCGATCACATTTTTATTCTGACAATCATCAATACAGGCCAGACTAAAACAGTTTTATCTGAATTCGAACGTGTGTCCACATTTTTCTCTGTGGGTTGAATCTGCGTCAGTATAAAAACTGAGCCAGGCCAACTCTCGGGTATCCCGCCTGTCGTTATAGGAATTTTTTGATACTCAAGAGGCGTTAGACTAGATAAGAGGCTAAATACTACTTTTGCACTATGTGCGTGTGTGTGTAGTATTAATAAGGATTGTGTTTATACGTCTTTTGAAGTGTTGACCTGCTTTCGTACACCCCTCCCCTTTTTCCTTGAACTGACCATTGTATGAACTTCCCCCCTCCCTCACCACTCCTCCAGGTGGTGTTTCTCCAGGAGTTTGACGGGAGCGTGGCCCTGACGTCCTGGGTGACCTCGCTCTTCTCTTCCTTCATGCAGCTCGGGGGTCAGTGCTCGTTCCTTATGCTCCAACCCTAACCTTTTCACTCATAGGGCGGCTTGTCTAGGCACTAGATCACCGGTATATGGGAACGGTTTCGGGACAAAATGCCTGGTTAAAATTGCGCTGTTTTTGTTTTCTCGTTGAAAAGTGCAGATAAATATCTAGGGGGAAAGGGTGGGGGTAAATAAATTTTACCTTCTATTTTTTTTTAATTTGATAGCTTTTAATAAGTGCGAATTCTATACTATGTGATTTAGGCGTGGGTGTAAATGTTTCCTTTTTCTTCTGATAGATAGGTAGCTTAGAGGTGGTCTGATTTTGTTTTAATTAACCAGAAAATTTTCGAAAATGGACTTTTTGCGTTTTGTCATGGAACCACTTCTGTGTTAGCACATACACATTCCAATACAGACTATATCAGCAAAGCTTAAACTCATTGTTGTTGTTGTTGTTGTTGTTGTTGTTGTTGTTGTTGTTGTTGTTGTTGTTGTTGTTGTTGTTGTTGTTGTTGTTGTTTATCATCATCGTCACCATTATCATTTTAATATCCTTTGTTAACTTGAGATGAATTTAATATATAGGTGATGTTAGTAAAAAAAAATATTTCGTCAGCAGCATCATTAATAGTCTCATATTTTGATCATAATTATCATTATTTTTATTATTATTATTATTATTATTATTATTATTATTATTATTATTATTATTATTATTATTACAAACTACTCATCATTAAAGTATATCATTATTCCCCATGAAACATTGGGTTTTACAGCGTATTACGTTTTCTGTATATTGACTTTGTTGTATAATAATTATGAATATTCCTTTCCGTTATTTTATCTGGATATTCAATAATCAAGTCATATTATTTCGGTTGTTTTATGTCCTAAAACAGCCAAACCTGTAAACCAATATTGGTTAATGCTACATCCTGTTCTCATACTTTTATTAGAGGTCACGTTATCCTAATCCAGCTTTACCAACCCTTGCCTTTATGACATTCCTCGTCGTAATTTGACCAGCATTGGTTCTCTGGTGTAAAGGTGTTGTTTCCACTGCTCGGCATAAACTTACCTTTTTCAAGTTTTTCTTTTTATTTTTTTTCCTTTCTTTTGCTTAAGCTTAACCAGTAACACCAATGAATTACTTCACTGTTTTTCCCCTAAATCACTAATGCGTAAAAGACAACGCGTTTGCTACTTTGCATTTAAGTTTAGCCTCATAACTTACCCCACAGCTCTTTTGATTCTACTAATTACACAAAATTTGAACCGTATTTCAAATAAAATCCAAAAGCAATATCTTGATGTACTGTTGGCGTGATATGTTCACTTATAGTGGCTTTTACCCCCAAGGATCTTAATCAGTTTATGACTTTGAACTTTTTCTGTTTTATTACTCTAAACCTCAATTCCCTTTCGGCAAATTTTCTGCTCTACTTTGCAAATTTCGCATTGACTTTATTCGTTCACAATTTTTTTCCCCAAGCCTATGAATGAACATAATCCCCCTGAGACCTAAGTTATTGCGGCGTACCAAGCATACTTTTCCCATTTCTATCCAGTGGTACGTGACCCACTTCTGACACTAAACCATGTTGCCTTTTATCCAAGCGTGATTCGATCTTTATCCCAGTGCACATAAGATTTAGCCTCAATCCGATTACTGTCCGTCCACAAAAAGAGGAAGAGAGAGAGAGAGAGAGAGAGAGAGAGAGAGAGAGAGAGAGAGAGACGAGACGAGACCTAGTTAAAGACAAAGCCCCAAAAACAACACACTTCAATGAAAAACACACACAGAGCACCTTTGACCTTCATGTATGGTAATTTTAGCTGAAAGGGGGAAAACGTGGTGAAAAAGATAACAGAATGCACTCTTGGTTAACTTGATATTATGTGTTTCAGTATAAGATAAATCCCAATAGCTTTACTAAACTTAACGCTTTTGGTCTACACAGATAACGAGTACAAAACAATAGGGTTTGTGATGATGATGATGATGATGATGATGATGATGATGATGATGATGATGATGATGATGATGATGATGATGATGATGATGATGATGATGGTGGTGGTGGTGTTGGTGGTGGTGGTGGTGGTGACAATGATAAGAATAACATAATTATGTAAAATTACATTGTTTTTTAGTGCAAGAAACTCTCGTTCAACATGTTGGTTTCTATACCTTCTCTGTTCTCATCATTGAAGGAAGATAATGGTCTAAGGGTTATTGTTAATTTTTTTTTAAACTACGAGTTATATGTCAAGTGCGGAGGCAAACTAAATAAACACAGCAATGAAAATATATGACCAATACAAGTTGAAATTGTTTTACTTAATTCAACTACAGAGGATACCGACACCACTTTGTTCAATTCTAACCATTGCTCAGCCCCACCTCTAGACCCCTCCCAAACGCCCCATGTCCAATCTTCTCATTTTCCCTCCCCCCTTGCTGTCTTTCACGTTCTCAATTTTTCTCCCGCTCCCTCCTTCTCCCTCTCCCCATCCCCCTCTACCTCCACTCCACCTTTGTCTATCCTCTTCTCCACCCTTCCCCTCCCTCTCACCCACACTCTCTCTACCTCCCCCTCCTCCACAGGCCCCATGTCCAGTTTGCTCGCCAACGCGATCAGCTGCCGGGCAGCAGTCATGCTGGGTGGTCTCTTCCTCTCCGTGGGGCTGGCCCTCAGCGCTCTACAGAACTCCCTGGGGATGCTCTTCGCTTTCTTCGGGGTCGTTGCTGGTGAGTAGGCTCGGGTGGGAGGATGCGAAGCTGCTGTCACTGCCCTACTACTACTGTTACTACTACTACTACTACTACTACTACTACTACTACTACTACTACTACTACTACTACTACTACTACTACTACTACTACTACTACTACTACTACTACTACTACTACTACTACTACTACTACTACTACTACTACTACTACTACTACTACTACTACTACTACTACATCTACCACCTGCACTACAACTACCACCATCCGTACCACTGCAACCACCGCTACCACTGCTGCTACAATAGCCTCTTCGTACAATGTCTCTTTTGTTTCCCCAACATTCGTAAGTCTTTAATCCTCCAACCCCTTTTTTGTTTGCTCCAGGTGTTGGCCTCGGTCTGACCTACACCGCGTCAGTTGTGGTCATCAACTACTACTTTCACCGCCGGCGGACAATGGTCACGGGGATAGCGCTCTCGTCGGCAGGTCTGGGCATCATGCTCGGACCCCAGATCTCCACGCTTCTTTTCCAGGTGAGGTATTGCGTGTGTCTATATTAGACGCAACTTAGTGATTTAGTAGTCATAGACTGGAGACAGCTGGTTCTGTTGCTCAAGAAAATTACGATTCAGTGTCCCAACTCTCACATCTGAAAACATGGCTATTGATTATTTTGCAATTACAATAATACAATCGTAATTGTATCGTGTCATAGGAGTTTGTGGATGGACACTTTGATTTTTAATATTTATTTTTTAAGGTTTGTAACTATTCCAGATGTTGTCATGCACGAGATTTTTCAAAGTACGACGCTGTCATTACATACAATCAATTAAAAAAATAAAATAAAATAAAAGCATGTAATCCGGATGATTGATATATTCTTGCATTTTGATCTTTGATTTCTAACCTCTGACCTCTACCATCCAACTTACTTTGGTTTCACTTTGCCCTCCAGATGTTCTCGTGGCGCGAGGCTCTTGGTGCGATGAGCGTGGCGTCTGCCCAGGTGTGTGTGCTGGGCGCCCTCATGTTCCCCATGCACGAGGGGAGGGAAAGGGAGGGGCAGGAGGCAGGCAGGACCCCATTGGTACAGAGAGTCAGGGATGCTCTGGGCTGGCTCCGCGCGCGCTGTGATCTGGTCGGTTGGTGCAGGAGAGACGCGGGAAGAGACGGGCGTCAGGATGGGGACAGTGGCGTCACCTCCAAGCTGGTGAAGGACGGGGACAGAGCAGTTTGTGAAAAAGAAAATGGTGGAAATTCGGTTGAAGATTTAAGCATGAGTAAACGTAGCAGCGATGGTGCTGGTGAGAATGGTGAGGCACAGCGTGTTCCAAAATTGCTGCCTGAGCAACCAGAAAGTGTTACCCTTGGTAATGGTAAAGGATATATCCAGAGCGATCCTTTCAAGCAGATTGCGCGACTTGAATCGGAGAAAAATTCCTTTGCTCATATATCTCCTGTGGAGAATTCAATGGGAGACACATTTGTTAATAATTTACATGCACAGCATATATCTGGAGAAAACCTAGCCAGCGTCGGCAACAGTACGACCTCTCTGAGAGAGCGGAGATACACTCATTCACAGCAAAGCCAACCTCACGACAACCACCATGACCATCCTTTTCATCACTACTTTTTTGTACAGCATCGTCAGCAGCATTGCCTGGATAGTAGACACAGCCACTCCAATCTCCAGCCGTCCAAGGCCCACCCAAAATCTCACAGCTTTTTTGAGCTAAGCATGTCGTCACACGCCAATAGGGACGCTCAAAATAATTCACAGGCCATCAGCGAGACGTTTAGGAGTAACAGAGAGCTGTACTTCACCAAGCAATCAGAAAGTCAGACGGACTTGAAGTCCAGAAGAACTAAACTTGTGTCTCCAAACGACATAAATTCGTCCGAGAAGCAAATTAATTCCAACTGTTATACTGCCATGCATGCCCCGCCTCCTTTTGGAAAATTTGTGAAAGCGACACTGTCAGAGTGCCCAAACTCAGAGACATCTTCCACCAAGGCCGCTGGGTCTGCCGAACGGTTAGATCACGTGAGAAGCCATCACCAATCGTGTTCAGGCAGCACCTCTCGCCTCCACCTGACTGTGGTCCCCCACAACCCCTCCCTCCTCTCTCTTGTCGCGTCCACGCAGCAACTGGACCTCGTTATCCACAGGGATGACCATCCCTCCAAGGAGAATCTGCTGGACAGCCAGCACCCCCTACACAGAGGACTCTTCGGCATCGACCTAGGCAAACCGTCGGACCTCAGCAATTCTCACACATCCCTCAAACCCACTGACTTCAAAACTGACGGCACTAAACTCTCGTATCTCAAAAACTTCCATACAGCTTCTGACACCAAACATGAAACATCTCCTGACGAACCAGCCCAAATGTCCACCTCGGTCCTATCTCTCTCCCACGCCCATAACCACGTCTCCGGGAAGGACCCGAACCGCCCGCTCTACAGGAACTCTGCGTTCATGCTGCTCTGCCTGCAGCTGTTTGTCGCCAACTGTGCCTGCGGAGTTTTCAACATCCACTTGCCGAGCTTCAGCAAGTCCAAGGGGCTGACAGACCAGGAGATGACCAACATCCTGTCCATCAACGGCCTGGCGCTCTTCATCGGTCGCATGATTGTCGGCGCTCTGGCCAGCGCCACGGAACTGCACCTGCTCGCCTACTGGGCACTGCACATGATTGGTCAGTTCGGTGGTAATCTGTCACATGGCTGGTTAGATGGGCGGTAATCTGGCACATGATTGGTCAGTTGAGTGGTAGTCTATCACGTGGTTGGTCACTTGGGGTTCAAGCTATCACATTATTTGTCAGGGGGAAGGGGCATTTCACTGGACCCTGCACATGATTGGTCAGTGGGTGGTGATCTGTCACATGATTGCTCATTTGGGGGGTATTACATCACATGATTTGTTGGAGAGGGGGGATTATAAATCACAACGATTGGTCAGTCATGGGGTAATAGTTATCATATGGTTGGTAAGTTGGGGAGTGATTTATCACATGATTTGTGATTGGTTAGTTGGGGGTTATATATCAGACCATTGGTCAGTTGCGGAGTAGTCTCTTGCGTGATTGATCAGTTGTGAGGTAGTGTATGACGTGATTGGTCAATTATTGTTGGGTTGTTTTTTTTCGTGTTTTTCTTTTTCAATTATTTTTGTATCAAATGATTTTTCAGGGTTTGTTTATTTGTTGAACTCTTGTTTTGTTGATTTAACGGGGGCAGAACATCGGCTTCCGACGCAAAAGGTCCCGAGTTCGAATCCTGGCTGTTGCAATCCCTACTGGTTGGGTCGGTGTCAGTATAATGTGACCGGCTGAGACAGGAGTCATGGTATCCCCACCCTGTCTCGTGTGTGTCAGCACATAAAATTGTCAGACGTCCGTCTTGGGGCCCGTCCACGATATAGCCATAAGTTGCTGATGTTGGACGTTAAAAACCCAACCAACCAACCAACCAACCATTTGTTGGATTCTTGTTTTGTGTATTTAAATATTTTGTTTGCTGAATCCTTTGTTGCTTTGTTGTTGTTGTTGTTGTTGTTGTTGTTGTTGTTGTTGTTGTTGTTGTTGTTGTTTTGTCTTTTTTAGAGAAGGCGGTGCAAAAGGTCCAGATTCAAGCCCTGCTAGTTGGGTCGGTGTCAGTCTGTGACCGGCCGAGACAGGAGTCATGGCATCCCCACCCTGTCTCGTGTGTGGCAGCACATAAAATTGTCAGACGTCAGTCTTGGGGCCTGTCCACATTATAGCCTATATCGTGCTGATTTTGGACGTTAAATTAACTCAACTCAACTCTTTACAGGGAATATGACTTGGAACAACAAACCCAACTGAAGGGATGCAAACAAACAGCAGCAAAAACTACCACAAACAACCATAATGAAAAAACTTCTCTTGGTCCTCCCACATTATTGGTCGAAGAAATAGATAAAACAATTTCTTATTCCTGATCAATTTAGCACTCATCCGTTCTGTAGTGTAGATGATACTGTTAGAGCCACGGAGCACCTCATGTTATAATAGTTGGAGACATAGGCTCAAAACTCTTGAGAACATCAGACATGGACTTTACTGCTTACTCAATCTCAAGGGGGTGAAGGGAGGGCGAACTGGTTCAAATGGTAGAACGTTGGTTTCCAGATGGGGAGGTCGGTGGTTATACAATCCACCAAACATGAATTTGTCTGATTTATTCTTCTACTAGTTCTCTCGTGTGGCAGCACGTAAAACTGTCAGACGTTAGTCTTGGGGTCCGTTTACAATAGACATAAAAGCATCTATAGTGTTGAAGTTGGACTTAAAGCAACAAACCAACTCAACTCACTCTACTATTGCTTGATCCGTCGCCGACATTGATGCATACAAAAATAAATTAGCTGTAATGATCCTACATGTGGATCTTTTAAGCTGCTACATGTATATAATTATATACTTTACTTTTAACCGACCGTTGTATACACAATTTTTATGCTTTTACCATTCAGGGCAATAATGGAGTCACTGTTTTAACTAGTGTATTGTATTGTCTTAAGACATCATGGGCACATTGCCGTGTCTGTGCTGACGTGCCGTAAAAACAAACTCAACTCCTCGCTCCCTCCTTAGGTGGGCTGTTCATCGCAAGCCTGCCCGGAGCTGGCACCAGCTACCTCATCTTCTGCTTCCTCATCTACGGCATCGGCACGTTCTTCGGCAGCGTCTACTCCGTGCTGACGTCATTGACCTTGAAGTACGTGGGCCTGTCGCGCCTGGCCACTGCGTTCGGCCTAGAGATGGTCTGTGCCGGCCTGGGCTACCTTCTGGCGCCACCTGTGGCAGGTAAGAGGACCCAACCTAATTATAAAAAAACTAGTCTTTTGAAAGAGCAATAGTGCCAGTTTAAGGGGGGGGGGAAGAATCTATATCTTTCAAACTCTTCACTAGCGTAAATGTTACAGCCCCCTGTTCCCCGGTTCAAACCCCAGATGGAACAATAATTTATTTGTACCGATTCGCCGTTACTGGTTGGACAGGCATTAGTATAATGTGACCGGCTTAGATAGAGTCCAGGTCTCCCCCGCCCTGTCTCGTGTGTGGCAGCACGTAGTCAGTCTTGGGATTCGTCCAGAAATATAGCCTATATAGTGCTGACGTTGGACGTTAAACTACAAACTCACCACACACATTTTGTATGCTCACTATTTTCTATTTTTATTATTTCCAAATAGAAGGTGTGCAGATCAATACAAACATGTGCTAGCACAAGAGCATATCAATGTGCATATTAATATAATTATGTGCTGGGGGCCGGAGGGAGGGCAACTCGTACACGTGGCAGAGCGTTAATCTGTGGAACGGGAGGTCCTTGGTTTGAAAGCCCACGATCGGCAAAAAATGTAATTCCGATTTTGTCCCATACTGGTTGGATTGGTGTCAGTAGAAAAAAATGACAGGCTGACACAGGAGTCCAGGTATCCCCGCACTGTGTCTGTGTAGCAGATCATACAATTTTCAGACGTTAGTCTTGGGACCTGTCCACAATATAGCTATGCATGTTGGTGCTGAGGTCAAACGTTAGGCAATAAACAAGCATACCAAGAACAAACAAGGTATGCTGATCACGTCAGCTGCCATGGCTCTCCCCGTCTGTCACTTTTGTCTCGGATTGTACCCCTGTTGTTCTGTCCTCGGACCAATTCTGTGGTACTGCCCAGCATCTTCTCTAGTGTGTGTATACATAAATTATTGAGTGTGTGTGTGTTTGATCCACCACTGATTTCCTCCCCTGCAGGCTGGCTGGTTGACCTCACAGGAAGCTACGACTACGACATGTTCTGCGCAGGTAAACTCTCATCCTTGAACCAAATTACCAGACATCGGTCTTGGGGTCTGTCCACAATATAGCCTATATAGTGCCGACGTAGGACGTTGAATTAACTCAACTACAACTACTGTTCCATGTACCACAATAACACTACTTAATTTTGAGTGCTGATTGCGTGGTCAGTGTACGGGAAACGTTACGGGCTGGGACAGACGTCTTGGTATCCCCAATCTATTGGGGCGAACTGGCTCAAGTGGTAGAGCGCTGGTCTCCAGATCGGGAGGTACGCGGTTCGAATCCCAAGATCAGCAAACAGATTATTTGTCCGATTTCGTTTCCTGGGTCAGTGTCATAATAATGCGACCGTCCAGGTCTCCTTGCCCAGTCGCGTGGATGGCACCACATTAACCTGACAGACTTCAGTCTTTAGGCCGGTCGACAATATGGCATATATAGTACTGACGTTCGACGTAAACCAACTCTTGTCTCTCTATGGCAGAAAGTAAACAGTTGTCAAACTTGGGACCCTCGTCGTAGACTTTCAACAAAGAGAGAAAGAGAGAAAAAGAGAGAGAGAGAGAGAGAGAGGGAGGGGGGGGGGGGGGGGGGAGACCGACAGACAAACAGAGACAGAGGAAGAGAAGGGAAGAGAATGGGAGATAAACAGAGGGAGATAAAGAAAGAGACATAGATGGAAAGAGATACGGACAGACATGAATAGATAAAGAAATAGAGGAAGCTTGAGGGATAGAGAGAGAGAGAGAGAGAGAGAGAGAGAGAGAGAGAGAGAGAGAGAGAGAGAGAGAGAGAGAAAGAGAAAGAGATGGAAAAGAGAAGTAGATGGACAGTGAGTCCGTTAGTTCTACATATATATTTTTTTTCCACACGTTTTTTTCCTTTACAAAAAAGGGGGGCTAACCCTTTATTGATCTAACAAGCATTATAAAACAGTTATTATTGTCGCTGCCTACCGAAAGTTTACCATGACTTTGCTGGTGCAGAACTTACAAGGTCTCACTGCTGTGTCACTTCTGCAGCGCTAATGTAGATGTATACCTGTCTGCTTTCCCGTGTGTCTCCTTATCTGTCAGTTTGGGGCGCGATGGTCCTGGGTAGAACATCGGCTTCTGACGCAAAAGGTCCATGGTTCGAGCCTTGGCGGTTTCGCTCCCTACTGGTTGGGTCGGTGTCAGTTTAATGTGATCGGCTGAGACAGGAGTTATGGTAACCCTGCCCATGAGTGGCAGAACATATAATTGTCAGACGTCAGTCTTGGGGTCCGTCCACAATATAGTCTGTACAGTGCTGATGTTGGATTTAAAACCAACTCAGCTACTTATCTGTCTCCTAAGCTTTGATTGTATTCATTTCTACAGCACTATTTGACTCGCTGAACTCTTCGTAGTCTGTTATTGCTTTGTAGCCTATATACATATAATCACTGCATGTAGTGACTTAGGAATCTGTTATACCCCCCCCCTCACACAGGAGCCCTACTCATCCTGTCTGCGCTGCTGGTGATGCTGCTGCCGATCTTAGAACCAGAGATCACCAGAGATGACCTGAGGCGCTTACGGGAGGGAGGAGCAGGAGACCATCTCGGCGGTATCCCATTGGATGTGGAGGTTGAGCACTGTGCAGACTGTCTGGAGCAGCTTGGTGATGTTGCTGATGCCGTTGCTGAAAATGATGTTGATGATGTTGGTGTTGATAATGACGATGTTGGTGGTGATGCAGGTGCTGCTGATGATTCTGGTGGTGATGGTGCTAATAGTAGAGAAGATGGCAAAGGCAAAGATAATTGTGACGCCAATGGCAGTGGTTTTGGCGTTGCTAATGGTGTCTCTGGCAGTGTTGCTGATGGTTCTGGCAATGCTGACGTGTAGAACACTCTTAAGGAACCAAGAAGGCATTTAACTGGCGAGGACTGTGGTGAAACTGGCGCTGAGGATGGTGTTGAAGATCAGAATTTTGTCTGTAGCAGTGCTAGTGAAGGTTGTCAGCAGGTAAATTGTTATAAAACTCATAAGTAGTTCAAGAAATGGCTATATAGGATCTTATTAGGGAACAAAAAGATATTGGCCACTGTGGACTGCGTTAAGAAACGGTTGCATCCAATATTGTTGATAGTGTGGTGTTTGTGATCGGAATGTTGCCTTTATAGTGCTGTAAATGGTTTTAAACAATTGGCTCTGTAGAATCCTCTTACAGAATGCTGGAAATGGATTGGTGTTTATTTGGTTCTCACATATAGGATCCTTTCAAGGAACCAAGAAGATAATGAGCTTGTGGGGTGGCTGTATAGAAACTGGTGATACCAATGGTGTTTCTGAGTGTGGTGATCAGATGGTGATTCATTGTGAATGCAGACAAACTCAGCGCTCGGGATAACATATGTCTGTCAGTTTATTAATGTATGAGGTCGATCTGAATTTTAACTTGTATATAATTATGTTTCGATAATACTGCCAGTATGTTTATTTTAAATTAGTAATATTTTTTAATTGTTTGATGGAAATGACATGAATATTGTGCATCAGAATTTTAACAATAGTTTTTATTTGAGCCTGAAGGACATTTTTAAAAGACCAAACACGTTCTTTGTTTCATTGGTGATGGAATGTCTTTCAGAAAATAAAAAATAAGCTTAAATCTTGCTTAAATCTTGCTGCAGTATAGCCCTTTGATTGTTATAACATGCCATTCACTTGTCAAAAATGTATTATAAAAATTATATCTTATGTTAAATACTTACCATCTCATAATTCGAACTTTACCACCTCCATATTTCAAAATTTACTACCTCTATGCCTCTTGTCTCATTTTTCTTCATGCTTTTTATTGTTGTTTTTATGTAAACATTAACGTTGAAGTACTTGGCATTCTTATACTGTAATATTATAATTATCCATTTTTTTGTCTAGTTCTTTTTTGAATAAGCTTTTAATGTGTGCAAGTGCCATGAGCTAAGTTTGTTAAATATGGCCCTCTATAAATAAACTGTACTATTATCTTATGCTTTGTAATCCTGTTAAAACTAGCTATGTTAGATCTTTGAGTGAACGCTTGAGACAATCATAAATGGAAGAATGATTGCTTGTAATGGATTTAGATCTCAACAATCAATTTACCAGTGAATAATGCAACCAAATTTGATTTTTATCTTTTCCATATCATAATACATAATGCATTTTTAACCCCCAATGAATAAAAGTATTTAAGTTCATGATAGATTTTTAACCAATGAGTGCTCAATGATAATTTTTGTCAGAATGTCTTCCCAGCTGGCAGTTAGACCACACGTCCAGCTATAATATAAATGTATGATTATTCTTGTGGTACTGACTTGCATCCCTGAATATTGTAGATCTACAGTCATGGTGTGTTTTAGCATTATGTAGACCTATGGTCATAAAGTGGTGTTCTTGCATACACCTACAGTTTTTAATGTTATACTGACATACGTTCTTGTATTCGTGTATTGTAGACCCAGTTTCATACCCATATGATCTTAAATATTGTACACGTACTGACACACGTTCGTGCATATTGTACACATTAAATTGTCAGACGTCAGTATTAGGGCCCGTCCACAATAAAGTCTGTATAGTGTTGACGGTGGACGTTAAACCAACTGAACTACCTCCTGCATATTGTGGACGCACTGTCATACCATTCTTCCTTGTATGTAGATTGAAAAACTTTTCTGCATATTTTTAGACTCACTGTTATACCGGTATGTTCCTTATAATTATTGTACTGTCATACATTCCTGCATATTGTAGACATAGTTTCCTACCGATTTTGTACACTGCGCTCGTTCAAGGTAAGTGAAAAACTGTTAGCATGGCATGAAATGGGACCATCATGAGCACTTAGTCTATAGATATTTTGAAGAAATAATTATTAATAAACTTGTTAGCCCGTTATTTTAGATAATAGATATGTCCCCAATATTAATCAAAATCTTGAGGTGGTTATTTTATTGAAAAACTACCATTTTACATCATCTTTTTATTAATCAATCTTCTAAAGTAAGACTGATTGTATAGTTAATTTTAAAAAAAAGTAAATGCTCGGTGACAAACTGTCTAAAAATTAAACCAAAGTTTTAAAGTCATGTTTATATATGGTGTTCTTGTTTTTTGTTATTGTGTGAGATGCCATTCATTGAGGACAAAATGAGTATGCGAGATGGATTGCGAGGTTTAATAATTATGTCGGTAACTGAAACTGTATTATTTCTTCTGCGTTTTGTCCGCCTTTCAATAGTTTGTCAGTCAAAAACTTAAATTTAAATTAAATCACCAAGATAAAAAAGCCCTAAAAACGGATAATTCAAAACAAATATTGACACTTGTAAAACTGTTTTAATAAGCCTAAGTCTTCAATTCTTGATGTTTCGGCTGGAACGGAAAAAAAATTAAATCACCAAGATAAATAAGCCCTGAAACCGGATAATTCAAAACAAATATTGACACTTATAAAACTGTTTTTAATAAGCCTAAGTCTTCAATTCTTGATGTTTCGGCTGGAACGGAAGATAAGGATGTAAAGCTTGAAAGTTTCAGAAAAACTTGAACATATAGTAAAAAAAAAAAATTAAAACTCATAAAAAAGAATCAACACAAAACTCATCAAAACAAAAACCACTCACAAACATTCAATTTAAATTTTTTTATAAGAAACTTGTTTCTGTTTTTTTTAAAAATAGTTGTTAAAGTGGCTCAGTCCGTGCCACGGAGTACCAGGACTGGAGAGCTTGGCGAGCCATATCCTGCTAGTGAGGGGAACTATTTACGCAAAGCTTCGGGGATACTACAATGAGACAACCAGGGTTACTTAGCACATATCGACATTTCGACGTTAGAGTTGGTATAGTTTGTAATACCCTTAAGAGGGTGAGACTATTACCAATCTTATCATTTCAAGTATTAGAGATTATGAACTTATTACATGAACAACGTCGGTATACGTTGTTTTTCTATGTTGTCAGGTCTCTCATCTCAAATCACACAAGCGCCTTGTTCCTGATTCAAACCTGTTGGCTCACGTTTATGGTACAGTTGTTCTGGGTTTATTTTTGTTTTTGTTTTTGTTTTTTGCCAATCTCTCAACTTAGACAAAAAAAATATTGCACTGCTTGGAGCAAAAATTCAGCCCGTTGCAACGCAAGTTTCACAAGCGCGAGGAGACGAGCTTGGATGACCGCTCCGCGTCATAGTACTTGGTTGGTTGAGCTGGTGTAACGTCCAACTTCAGCATTAAATGGGCTATATTGTGGACGGGCCTCAAGACTGACGTCTGAAAATTGTATGTGCTGCCACACACGAGACAGGGCGGGGATTCCATGACTGCTGTGTCAGCCCGTCAAATTAAACTGACACCGACCCAATCAGGAGGGCGAAATCGCCAAGGCTCGAACCACGGACCTCACTTGGTTGAAAGTTTTATCTAAAATTCCATTTTTTTTAAATCCTGTTACCAAAACATATGTTATATATCAAAATAATTCTGCATCAAAAACATGCGGTATATAACGCGTCCTTTATATTCCCAAATGTCCCGCTTAAAGAGGGTCCAGAAAGTAATCTAAGGGTATAACTAATGATTCATAATGAAACTGGCTCGTGTGTACGCGCTTCAAGCATGGGTGTATTTATTATGTGTTGTGTTTGCCTCAGGGATCAACCTAGACTATCTTTTAATCTACTGTGCAGAACGTTTGTCCTTCACACAATCGTAGGAAAAAAGAAGAAAAAAAGGGGGGGGGGGGGTGGAGGAGAGAGGAACTGACTCAAGTGGAAGAGTGTTGGTCTCCCAAACGCACGGTCTTCGGTTCGAAACCCACGACCGCCAAACTTTGTTTGCCCAATTTCGTCCTCTACTGGTTGGTTCGGTGTTAGTATCATGAGACCGACTGAGACAGAAACTCTGGTAGCCCCACACTGTCTCTATGTGAAGTCAGAAAATTTGTCAGACTTTAGTCTTGGGGCCCGTCTAGTCTAGCTGCTCTTGTTGGACGTTGAGAAAACGAGTCCACTCAGTATGTTTAAAATTCATACAGAGATCGGTGTGCTAACCTGCTCAAAGTAATACCAATAACATGTATTGTGAGATAAAGAAATAACAACAATTACAAACGGACAAAAAAACCCACTCAATTTAATTATGGAGGCTCTACGAAATCAAGATAAATGTTCCTACATGACAAAGCAAGAACTAAGAATAAAACTGAGTGGTCATTCACTCTCGTTGATCTGCAGGATGACTCCATTATTTGAGGAGGGAAAAAACGCATTGTTGAGAGACAAGGCCACCCTGATAATTCGCTCCGTCATCACGGAAAAAGCTCAGATGTTTGTCTTAGGACCCGTCCAAAGTTAAATCTATTTCCTGATAATAAACGTGCAAAAAGAAACAACAGTCAATAAAAGAGAAAGATTAGCCATCCAAACTATTTTCATCGAAAGCTGATTGTCTCTGATGGTCTGCAGTGCGTTGTCGTTGATAACGACACGGTGCCCGCAAACATCTCACCTCGCTAACTTTGTAAAAGGACGTTACTCGTTTTCTCAAATACTATACACCTTGAGTGTTTAAGACAATAATTATGTTAAGAGACACAGATAGAGAGACAGAGAGAGAGAGAGAGAGAGAGAGAGAGAGGTACAGACAGACAGAGAGGTACATAAATACAGGGCGACTGACATACCAACAGAGAAATAGAGGGAAGGACTGAAAGAAAGAGAGGTAGGTGCATAGACAAATAGTGACGAGGTAGTCAGTATGAGAGAGAGAGAGAGAGAGAGAGAGAGAGAGAGAGAGAGCTATATCTGTAATTATTTCAACACCCACAATTTCAACTAAGTGGCATTGTTAAATGCATGCCCTCCGTTTCTCCACCATCAGCCTCTGGTCCTGTGTCACTGACTGATTGTGAGCTTGTTATCTCTGTCATCGGTGTTGATGGCACTTTGTAATCGTTGAATTAATACAGCCATTATCTACAAAGCTTGGTTAGTCATGCGTGTGTGTAATAGACGCTTCGCGAGTCAGAAAACAATAACGTTCTTTAGGCATTCTGTTTTCTGATTGGCCATAGGCTCCGAAAGTCTAAGGCAGATCTATGATTGGGCGATTATTATGTCTCGTCTTCGTCTTCGAGGTGGAATCTACATCGCAAGGCACCTAATGTACTAACAGTTACACTCGCAAATTAGAGTCTAGGAGCTGTAAGTACAAATGCGCAGTAGCTTACGACTCGTCGTAAGAATAATGGGAAAAAGAAGGCTTACAACGAGTCATAAGCTACGACTACGTTGTACCTACGGACCTAGCTGTTTCCATGAAATGACTTGAAAATTCAGACAGCCCTAAGTAATTTATTTACCAAGTCAAAACATGATCTCTCTCTCTCTCTCTCTCTCTCTCTCTCTCTCTCTCTCTCTCTCTCTCTCTCTCTCTTGTAGTAGTTATCTATAGTTCTCTATATATATCCCACCTGATTTTACGTCTCCTATGTTCCCCTGAGGGATCTTATACGGTGTAGTTTTTTATCTATCTATTTATCTATCTATCTATCTCTCCCTCCCCTATCTGTGTCTCTCTCCTTCATGGATTTTACTTCGCCCATGTTCCCCTGTGATCCTATATGCCGGTAGTTTTAGTTTTCGGGGTATGGCTGTAACATAATGATGACATATCCTGTCCACCGTTGCAGCATATGTCAGGGACATGGCCTGGTAGATAATTACCCTTGCTTAGCCTGGCTCTGATTTGTACACTGACCAATTAGAGCATACTTGAGGGTCACAATTATAATTATGCTGAGCTGCAAACCGAACCGACCATTAAAGTTTACATAGAGTAAGACGCACTCGCCAGAACACATATCTACCTACCTACCTACCTACCTACCTACCTACAGTTCCAACAAGGCTCTGTCCATTTACAGAAAGGGGGAGGGTGACCTGGCTTATGTGGTAGAACGTTGGTCTCCCAATCGGAAATTCCGCGGTTCGAAACCCAAAACCAGTCAAAATTTCAAAATTTAGCTGTCCTAATTTTCTCTGTTCTAGTTGGTCAATGTAAGTATTATGTAACCAGCTGAGATAGGACTCGAGGTCTCCCCACCATCTCTCGTACGTGGCAGCACACAAAATTGTCAGGTCATTGTCATGGGGCCCGTTCACAATAAAGCCTATCTAGTCCTGACGTTGGACATTAAGCAATCAACAAACAACGCAATTCAACTGTCCATCTTTTGCAAGGTGCAGCCCTCCGTGTCGGATTTCCATCCCTCTGTCTCTGTGTTTTGGCAGCTCTGATCCATGGTAATTGTTTGCGTTGTAATATGTCACCTCTCGATCTTTTTATTATGTCTTTAATCTATGTCTTGGTTGCCATCCATTAACTCTTTTGGTCAATCTGAAGTCTTGAGTTGAATTCAGTTGGTTGCGCAATATCAACACCATGATCAATATATAGTTTATATTGTGAACGGCTCACAAATTGACATTCCACACAGAGACAGAGCAGGGATTCCAAGACTTTTGTGTCAGTTGGTCACATAATCTGAAGTCTTGCTTTCTAGTTCCATGCCCCTCCCCCTCCCCCATTTGATTTTTAATTCGCCAAAAAGTTAACTACATCTTGCAGTTTTGCCATAGTTCCAATATTTCGACATGGGATTTTGTATTTTATTCTTATCTTAAGCGTTTTTTTACATCACCAACAATTACTTCTCCAGGCGTAGGTGGACAGGAGATCTCACAAAACAAAGCCTGATAGTTCGAATTTCTTATAAACAGAATTTTGAATGAGCATAGGTTATTTTTGTTTCTTTTGATTTAATTAAATCAGACTTATAATTTGAAGTTTTTTTTCCAGGTTTGATTCTTTTAATTCGAAGCTCAAACCACCAACGGGCATTACAAAACTGACTCTCTGTTAAGTAGGATTCAATGCTTAATGCTGTCCAAGACATACCTTCAAAGGAAGGTTGAAAGAAAGTTGCTATAGAGAGAAAACGATATGAATCTGTCATAAACAGCTTTTTAAATAAGGTAATAACTGTCTACTAATTTTAACCCTTTAAAGGTTAAAGTATGTCATCTTCTGTAATTCGAATCCTTTAATTCAAACTTTAGATCGAATGCCAAGCAATTCGAATTATGAGGTTTCCGCTGGTATATGAAGTGCAAAAACAATAGCTCTGTTTGTTAATGTTACTTTCTGAACTTACATGGTTAAAAGCGAGACTAACGTGCCTATAAAAAATGAAGCCTGAAAATTTTACACCCACTGAGACAGACGTCCTTGGGTTGTGGATTAAATGGTGTTGTTAACTCTGATCCCATACTAGGCTGATTTTAATAGTAAAAAAAAACACCAGTAGTCTGCGCTCTAAGTTTTTATCACCGTTGTACTTATTATTCTCATTCTCTTTAACCCATGTTACTGTTCCTAGCAATATTATTGTTCTCTCACTCAGTAACTTGCTCCCTGATCTCTATAGCTGTCTGTTTTCCCCCTTTTTCTCTCCACATCTCATCCTTTCTCTCTTTTTCTCTCTCTACCCTATATCACACTCTCTCTCTATCTATCTATCTCTTTGTATCTTTTCTCTGCCTGCGTGTCTATTGGCATGTCTATGTAACTGTCTGTTTCCGTTTCTCTCTTTAGTCTTCCCCCTTCTCCCTCGCTTTTTCTCCTTCTCTCTCTCTCTCTCTCTCTCTCTCTCTCTCTCTCTCTCTCTCTTTCTTTCTCACTCAACGTGTGTTCCACCCCACCCCTATCAACCCTCTAACAGCCCCCAAGCAACGAAATGCCAACTGAACGATGCAACAATTATATCCCCAAGTGGTCAACGTAGCACTCACAGAGAAAATTGGCATTACTTTGTCGTCATAGCTAGAACTACTCCGCTATTCTAGCAGTACATATAGATCTAACGCTTGTAGAATTTACCTTAGTATTGTGTCCTTGTAGTCATAAAGAAGCAACATTTTTGTAATTTGATGAATACGATCGAGAAGGCATATATTTTCTTCTATTATCACAAACAGTTCACAATGTTGGGACGTTGCATCCGGGATTTTCTCTTCACGGTAGGTTCCTCCATGACTATTAAGAGGGCGAATATTTTGTCTGTATCTCTTTCTCTCACACACTCCCTCTCTCTCTCTCTGTCCTTGTCTCTCTCT
>RQTK01000801.1:133622-163987 GCA_003991915.1 Elysia chlorotica | reverse complement strand
AATAATAATAATAATAATAATAATAATAATAATAATAATAATAATAATAATAATAATAATAATAATAATAATAACAACAATAACAACATTAGCTTTACCGATAGTAACATCATAAACATTTCTTTGCTCCAATCACCGATTTAAATGTGTTTTGAATCGGGTGTGATTCACAAATTATACGACTCTCTTGTTACAGTTGAACAGGCGTTGTACTTTCGATTTAGGGTTTCATAATTTAGTTGTAAGTCGAAGAGTTTTGAATCATGGAATTGTATCTTCCCGTTTGGAGCAACAGGATGTAAACAATGGATTAACGTTATCTGCACAATCCACCAGTAAGTAGATTATATTTTATTAGTAAAAAAAGAAATTTAAAAAATGAGAAAGAAAGAATTTCATTAGAGCGCCAACAAGCTCAGTACTTAGTCTGTAGGACTAACCAACCGAAGACTAAAGGTTAGAATCTCTGTTGGTGCTTCTGCCACAGTATAGTTTTTTTCGAGAAACCGAGGGGAGGGAGAGAAACCATGAAGTTCCTCAACGAGAAACTTCAGCTCATGATATTCGTAGGCGCGGTCTCTGTTATCTCCCCTTAGTTTTTTTATGTGTAGGAATTGTAACTTATGAGGACAACATTAGACTTCAAATAATCACCAATCAGCCTTGCCTGTGTGCGATAACTATAGATAGCAAATTACCAATTGATTTTTTTAATTATAAATTAATAATTAAAGATAACACTTAATTAACTTTGAATTATGAGACACATTCACATGAATTTGTTAATGTAAACCACTAAAAGTTAAAGCTAAAATACTTAAAATTTATGTCACATTTAACCTTTTGATGACATTTCCTACTGGCTGCCATATAACCTAGACAGACTATGGACGTTAAAAAACTAGTATTGACAAAGCAAAGAAGACCAATGTCTTAAAACTCCTATCTCTCCGTCTAGTTTATATTAATATTCCCTCTCTCCAATGTCCCTAATTGCTTAACATTCAGTAAGCTCTACATCAGACCATTATACTTTATCTATTTGATACCCGAGAATTTCTTCATCCTAATATGGCGAGTTATATGTCTAGTTGTTGACGATGGGCCATGCAAAAGCAACAAGCCAAAGCGACCCAAACTTGGGTCTAAAACCATCTTAATACTCTCTCTCTCTCTCCTTTTCTCTCTCTCTCCCTATCTCTACTACTCTCTGTTTCTCTGCCTCTCTCTATCTCTATATCTCTCTCGTCCTTTCTCTCTTCCTCTCTCTCTCTCTCTCCCTTTCTTGTAATGCTGGTCTTATTGTCTCTACTTGATGGATTCTCTAACTTGGTAGAAATGGTTGTTAAGCAACCAATAAACCAAACGAAACCACCTACCATCTTTCTCTCCCCTAACCCCCATTCCTTGATTTGCTGGTTAATCAGCTCTACATGAGATCAACACAAATGGACTCGAACAACTCAGCGGGCAGGAGGTAGGCGCAACCTCCAACACCAGGCATGAATAACGTCAGGAGGAACAGCAAACCTCCCAGTCGTGAGTTAAGCAGTTCTTTTCTTTACTCGACGTAGTCACAGTATTTTCTCGGCAATGCTCATGAAATCGCCCTAATTTTAGGGTTTTTTCCAAAGATCACATATTTGAAGAAAATATGACTAGAATAAAAGTTTGTATTTGCAAACTTCAACTCTTTATTTTTTAATTAAAATTAGTTGAAGGCCCGCGAATTCGTGGGCTTAAAATTTTTAATCAATACCAATTCTATGACAAGTAGTGTCACTTACTCTAAAACAGTATACCCCTGTCGGTAACATACATTATACCCCTGTCGGTAACATACATTATACCCCTGCCGGTAACATACAGTATACCCCTGTCGGTAACATACAGTATACCCCTGCCCGTAACATG
Source organism: Elysia chlorotica (assembly GCA_003991915.1). Lineage (NCBI taxonomy): Eukaryota > Metazoa > Mollusca > Gastropoda > Plakobranchidae > Elysia > Elysia chlorotica. The sequence continues at coordinate 162,073 of RQTK01000801.1, read as the reverse complement.
TCCTCATTTACACAAAGTGATGCGGATGCGAAAGCTGATTTGTAACTTTGAATGTCATTTCGAAAATGTCTAGATTCTGCAGTATCCCCCCACAAACAGCTGGTGTAAAGGTTCCGGTAACGTTTTCAAGGGTGGTAAATTTACTTACTGGATACGGTAGTGGTGATGAAGATCGTATCCGTGTGGGTCTATCTGCTTCTTGTTGTGGTGTAGCAGATCTAAAGCTAGGTCTAGAACTAGATTCTATATTGTTCCTAAGTCAGTTGTCTTTGTTTTTAAGTGACTGGGTAAGAAGTCTGCGGTGATAAACTTTTTTTTTAGAATTACCGCTCTCAAGTGCAAAAGTGCCCACCGTTTTCTCCCTAAACGCACTACTTTTACAAAAAGGAAGAGGAAAGAGATTGACTTAATAATACAGATTGGCATTTTATATAATATTAAAGGTCTAATAAAACAAAGTGGTGGTCAGCATGTCTCTAATCTGATGGATAGTGGTTCATTAAAAAATGTTTTGTAATGTTCAAGTGATTGAGTAAGTCTGTGGAGATGGGCAAAAATCCAGGCGAGCAGTCCGCTATGAGCACTAAAATCTTAATATAGATGTCTCTTTCACGCGATATGACTCCGATGAGTTTAGGGCTTATAAAATGTTGTTTTTTTTCTTCTATTTTTCATCATTCATAAACAGTTCCTTTTTAACTTACGGTGACAGAGGCATTGTAAGCAGCGAAGGACCAGACTACAACGTACTCTACTTGATAGATGGATGTCAACAAAGCTAAATACGAGCTTTTTTAAAAACTCTTCAACATCAGGACTACATTGCTTATAATGGAGGCATTTTTTAAACAGCTGTGATTTACTAAAATATGTATGAACTGAAAATTGTATTACAGAAAACTGGAAAAAATAGACAGTTTTGGGATCGTGTCAGCGCCGGCTTCGAAAGCAGGACGAGTTCGAGTATAAAGTTAAAGACCAAGTGATGGGTAGCGGCTTGGAGGTTCCATCGCCATACAAGAACTTTTTCTTTAAAGCAACGAGACGTTGAAATAGTAGAGAAAATAGGAAGCTGGATAAATGTCAAGCATTTTTGTTCATATGTTAATGTCTTTGAAATCATTCATCATGGTTTGAGTGATCACGCCCATTATCTCTGTCACCCGGACATCTAACTGTGCGCTTGGTCTTGTCTTCTGACTCGTTCTGTGATGTTTTCTGGCAGCATTTTCCCTCTCTGTGTTACAGGCATTCCCTTGGCTCTTTAACAGACATATTAAAAATCGAACTAGAATTTTTTTGTAGCCAACAGTGGTGAAGTAGGCTTGATATAAAAATGGTCTACTGGTATAAATACTGTTCTCTGTACATGCATCCCTACGTTTAGGGTTCTAACCCCACAAAAAATACGCAATAATTTTAAGTCTAGATCTACTTTTAAGCCCTGAATCCCATGCCTGAAATGCATAATTGTGAAGAAATTCACCCTATAATCATCAAGGTGGCATGCATCTTTTAAATGTAATTAGTATAATTATGTTTGAAACACAGCGGGGATTACATGTACTTTCATTCTAGAGATATATTTCGTCATTTCAGATGCGTAAGGACTATCTCATTTCTAAAGTACTAAAGATTTAAGACAGTTTAGAAATAAGATAGGACATTATACAAATTAGGTGAGGATTTGTATTTTCACCGTAGGAAAGACCATGGTGTTCCGCGCGGTTGTCATGGCAACGCCGGCCGTGGTGGCGCTGCTTGCGTTCTTCGGTTACTCCCCCCTGTGTGATGGAATGGAGGACCGGTACCGCGCGATGCTCTACATGGCTGTGGACAACCTTGTCAATGAGATGCCGGTGGGTGCTATGCTTGTTTGTGTGTTTGTTCTGAGGCTTAGCGTCCAACACCAACACTATATAGATTCTATTGTGTATGGGCCCCAAGAATTACGTCTGAAAGTTGTATGTGCAGCCACACAGGCACTTGAGTGTAAATAATGTCGCTTAGCGTCTAATGTCCTGGCTGTGAACAATCTTGTCAACCAGACTTGAGTGTGAATTTTTTGCTTATCCTCCAACGTCAGCACTTTGTCGGTTAATGTGGACGTATCCCGAGACTAGAGTCTAAAAATGTTATGTGCTTCCACATACGAGACAGTGCGGGGAGACTTGGACTTCTGTTCAGTAGGGTGCACTTTTTACTGATGGTGGGTTTGGATCCGAGAACTTTCCATTTTGAGACCAACGCTTTACCACTTGACCAGCAGGTGGTAGGCTGTTATCACATCCAAATTCACCGCAACCCTACTCACTACCTCATTATTTTTATACTTTTGATGTGTTTTCTCCACCCTTCTTTCCCATTCCTTCTTTCTTGTCTTCCGCCTCCTTCTCACGCTTACACGCTCTCTTCCTCCGCCTCCCAGTCCTTCTTTTCTCCGCACCCGAAGGGAGACGGGGAAGAAAATGTGTTTCAACTTTATCTGCTGTATATTATTTTAGAAATCCAGTTATACTTAGTATCAGTATCCATGAATAAAATATGTATTGTCTGATATCCTTTTTAATTTGGATTTTTTAATATGTAAAAAGAAACATGTAAAAATAAGAATAAAAGCGAACATAAAGATAAGAAGGATAAATCTATAGACAGAAATGTTAACCTATGATACGAACCCGATGCCTAAACATAACATGGCTGTTTACAGGATTCGATTAATATTTGGAAAGTTGAAAGCAGCACGAGACGATTTTAGCCTGTCTTGCACGCTGCAAATCATTCGGTGCAAAGTACCTGGTAAGACATGGGTGGCGCAAAGACTAGATCGTTGCGCTCTTCAATCGGAGGTATACGGTTCGAACCAATGAGGCAAATGTGTCGGATTTCGTCCCCTTCTGTATGGTCGGTGCCAGTATGCTGTGACCATACTGGTGTCGTGATAGCCCCGCTCTGTTTTTATGGGGAAGTATGCAATATTTTCAGACGTTAGTCTTGGGACACGTTTACTATTTAGATTAGAAAATTGGAAACGCAAGGAAAAAACATCACTTGGTTCAACCCCCTTTATAGCATGAATGTGGCAACCAACATTGTAAAAACTTTTTTCAATCTCCTCGAAGGATGATTCCCACCAAGCAACAAGCTTCATCTCTAGGCAAATACTTGAAAAACAAAGGACATACTCACCATCATGGAAGTTAAGATCAATTATTTGTATTATATGTGACAGGCTGAGAAAGGAGTCCAGATCTGCCTCGTATGTAGCATATATGCCTATATATATATATATATATATAGACATTTAACAGTTCCTCTTCACTCAACAGTACAATACCAAAGACTCTTCAATTAGCAATAACCTCAAACGCTAAACCACTCACGACTACTGTTTATTCACCCCACGGAACAAGATCAAAGATTCTATAATGGAACACAACAACCATTAACCCTTTCACAACTATTGTTTAATCCCCCACAATACAAGATGAAGGACTCTGCAACAGATGACCACAGGCTAAATTTTGACCTTTTACAGCCAGTCTTCATTATCCACCCACAAAACAGGATAAAAGAATTCACCATAGAAGAAAACAAACATTAACCCTTTTACTACCAGTGTTTTCCCCTCACAGTACAAGATCACAGACGCCCTGGGTTACGGCGCCTTCTTCGACTACATCGGCTTCATGCAGAGACGCTACCAACCTGATCCATCCGCACCACCGGGGAGCGCGGGCTATGGAGGCATGAGTGTAGGTAGACACGTAAACCATCTAGGATTGTCAGATAACCTCTTCTTTGCCACGTCTATAACAGTAATCTTTGGTTATAGAAGGCACACCTGTCTCGCATGTCTTTAAAGAAGTTGCCAAGCGGCGACGGTATCCGATAGAAGTGTGGGGGGCGGGGGCTGGTACTTGGTCGGTAAAACCATACTGATATCGTCTGAACTAGAACGAAAAGAAAGCAAGGCGGCCTAAGAAGGGATCGAACCACAAACAAGCTGATTAAAGACTGTGCTCTCTACCTTTTGACTGCCAGCGCACGCTGCCGGCAATCTTTTGATGAAGAAAGTGAGGCTTTCTCCAACTGTTCTAGATCTCAGTGAAGTTTACATATAACGCCGAAACGACAGAGAGAGAAAGAGAGAGAGAGAGAGAGAGAGAGAGAGGGGGGTTCCGGAGATTTTGCCGGTCTCAACTAGAACAGAAAAAGAAATCAGCTAAAGCGGTTAGACAGATATCCTATATGTTAATACTAATGTATCAGTCATGGTACTGCCACTGTTGACTGAAATAATTTTTTAATGGTTTTATGTTTGTTCTACTTCAGAAGTGGGGCTTCAGGTGATCCTGCTCTAACAAGCAGGCGCTGCGGCTCGAATCTGTTGCCCCAGTTTATGTTCAGGATTGTTCGTAAAAACAACAACAATAGCAACAACAATAACAACAACAACAACAACAACAACAACAACAATAGCAACAACAATAACAACAACAACAACAACAGCACATTAGGAGACATTAAACTAACCAAAAAATTACAATACTAATTTACCAGTTTGCATTCGGAAAAATGATGTAATATTATAAAATGAAGAGTTTAAACCTTTTTATGTAATACGTGACAAGCCGAGAGAATGCTGATCGCATTGATAAACCTCTTTGTCAACACTTCCTTTCCAACTTTAAATGTTATTATAGATGAGGAAATTCCATGGAGATTTTCATTAAGTTATTTTTGTTTAATAAGGATGATGAGCATTTTGCTTATGCAACAGTAGGTTTATAACAGAACAAATATACAACGGGTAGGTTGTATGTCTTAAGGCATATCATTTTGAAATTCACCCACGAGAGTTTAGTAAAGTGTTCTACCTAATACTATCTTATTATCTTGTCTTACCTTGTGTTCTTGTTGTCTGTGCCAGGTAATCAGAACAGGTCTGGCCGGACGAACTGTCATCATCTACAGGCCTGAAGGTCTGGCCAAGGGGGAGCTTCTCCCAGCACTCATCTACCTGCACGGAGGGGGATGGGCGCTCAAGAACCCAGGTGAAAATGATAGAGCCCAAATGGGTTGACAAAAAATAGGTAACGTTTATGCAACCCATGTTACGTTGATAGAACCCATGTAACGTTGGTAGAACCTCTGTAACTTTAATAGAACCCAGGTAACGTTGATAGAATCCAGTAAGGTTGATAAAAATTAGGTAACAGTGATACAACCCATGTTACGTTGATAGAACCCAATTAATGTCTGCGCTTTGTTTTATTAGAGTCCTCCACTTGTAGAAGCGTCAGTGCCGAAACGCCTAGCCTTGGTCACTATAATGTATAGAATCAAACCACCACTGCTTTTCTAAAATAGTCAGCAAAATGGTCAGTAAAATAGTCAGTAAAATAGTAAAATAGTCAGTAAAATAGTAAAATAGTCAGTAAAATAGTAAAATAGTCAGTAAAATAGTAAAATAGTCAGTAAAATAGTAAAATAGTGGTAATTTTGAATGAAGCCTGGTAACTTTCCTGTGAGGTTAGTCGTTAAAAAGCTCATCAAATAGGAGAGAATACTTTTGAATTTCCAGGTAAAGATGGAACGGGTAAAAGATATCCGATTCATGGCATGTCAATCTAACTGCTTGTTCTTTTCATCTACATCATAGATTGGTATGACAGCATCGTCTTCCCCATAGCTAACTGCACCAGGAAAATCACAATCAGTGTTGAGTAAGTCATGTTTTCTAAAACTGTTTTCCATAAAATTTCTTTTAGTGAAATCTCTTTGTAAAGCATACGGTGGTCTGGACCGAGAGTTTGAATTTTAGATTGTGCCTTACAATGGTAAGGATCTCAAAGTGAAAATGGTGATAATTTGTGGGATTAGAACGTCGACTTATTCTTGGTGGCCAGCCTTCCCATAAAATAACAACAATCGAAGTATATACAAATTGTGTTGCATTTACAATCAAAGTGAGCTATAAAAAACAACTAGAATGGAGAATTGGGGCACTTTACATTGTTTGAAGGCTGAGTAGGTTGAATTAAAAAAAACGATTTCTCAGAGAAAACATCATTTCTCTCATACAAACTAAATGGACTCTTTGTCCCTCTCCGGCTCATTTCCTCTATATCTCTCTCGCTCACTCTCTCTTTCTCTCTTTCTCTCTCGCTCACTCTCTCTTTCTCTCTTTCTTTCTCTGTCGCTGTCTATCTGGCTGTCTGGCTGGCTCTGTCTGAGAAAGTCTGTCTGTATATCTGCATATCTGCCTCTCCCTCTCACACACAGACACTCTGCGTGTATCCATATAAAGTCTATAAGGTTCGCCAAGGAAATCCCAGTGCATGGCAGATTTCTCTCTTTTCTTTAGACTAATGATCCAAACTCTTACTAAGGCAGAGATCACAATAGGGAAGTGGGGAGCGACTTAGTGTCTGAAGAGGAGAACTAGATCAAGTGGTAGAGCATTAGTTGTCAGATTGACAGCTCCGCAGTTCGAAACCCACGGACTATTAAAATCGTTTTGTCCAATTTCGTCCCAAACTGATTGGATCGGTGTTAGTATAATATGATTGGCTGGAAAAGGAGTCCAAATCTCTCCGCATTGTATCGTGTGTGGCTACACATAAAATTTGTCAGAAGTTAGTGTTTGGCCCTGTTCACGCTATGTCACATTAAAATCTCTCTCTATCTCTCTCTCTCTCTCTCTCTCTCTCTCTCCTCTTTAGTTAAGTGATCTCTCTCTCTCTCCCTCTCCCTCTCTCTCCCTCTCTCTCTCCCTCTCTCTCTCTCTCCTCTTTAGTTAAGTGATCCAAACTATTACTAATAATTTGAAAGTTGGAAGCGACTCAGCTCATTCGGTAGAGCGCGCGCTGCCAAATGTCTGAGAACCAGATCGCTTCTCTCTTCCCCAGCTACCGCCACAGCCCAGAACACCCCTTCCCTGCTCCGGTGAACGATTGCCTGGACGTGGCGCGTCACGTGCTCAGACACGGCAAGACGCTAGGGGTGGACGTCCACAGAGTTGGCATCGCAGGTGGGAGGGGAGATAGATACACACAAGCAGAAAGAGACAGAGACTGAGATATAGAACCAGACAGACAGAGACAATTATAGAAAACGAGATAGAAAGACAGACAGGCAGGCATACACAATGAGCCAGACACACAGTCAGAGGCACACACACACATATTTTATAGTTAGATAGATAGATAGATAGATAGATAGATAGATAGATAGATAGATAGATAGATAGATAGATAGATAGATAGATAGATAGATAGATAGATAGATAGATAGATAGATAGATAGATAGAGAGAGAGAGAGAGAGACAGAGAGAGACAGAGAGAGACCAGTGCTGATTGGATATCAACAGTCAATCCAATTTATAAAATATAAACCCAATCCAAGGAGAGCCATTACATAAATTCTTTAAAATTGTATTTTTCAAAGAGGGGTATAGGTCGTTAACTTCACACCTGACGTAACAAATCTTCACTCGTCGCTTCAGGATTAAGCTTTTCTCAAGCGTTTCCCTCGACCCCCCCCCCCCCCCCCCTCCCCCTCTCTTTCTTTTCTTTTAACGACCTCCACTTCCTAAACATTCTACCCTCTTACCTTCCCAACTTTTATTGACAAACCCTCGCAGGTGATGGCACAGGAGGCAACCTGGCCGCGGCGGTAGCGCTCCGCCTGACTAGCGAGAGGTCCTCCAGTTCGACCCCGCCGCTCAAATACCAGGCGCTATTGTGGCCCGCACTCCAGGCCGTAGACTTCCAGACCCCGTCCTACACTGAGCTGGGGGATAGCGTCTCGGTGCTGGGCCGGCGCCGCATAGCTGGATACTGGGCGCTCTACCTGGGGCTAGGTACGCTGGCTTGGTTGGTTGGATGGTTAGGTGGTTGGTTGGTAGGTAGGTTGATTGATATGTTGGGTGATTGGTTGATAGGTAGGTTGGTTTGGTTGGTTTGTTCTTTATTGGTTGGTTGATTGGTTACTTGCTTGTTAATTTGCTTGAGCAGTTGATTGATTAAACTAGTTCCTTAGTTGGTTGATTGATTGGTTGCTTGGTGGGTTGATTGATTCGTTGTTTGAACGGTTGGTTGATTTTTTGTCGGAATTGCAGTCATGAAATTAGATTTTGGTTAAAGGGTTTGCCACAATCACTAACAGAACATTATTAAATTTTGTCCAGAACCATGGAAAATCTACGACTACATTGAAGTGATGGTCCAAAACCGCCACGTGACGCCGCAGCTTCTACGGCACTCAAAGTACACCGAGTACATTGACGCTCACAAGTTGCCCGTAAAGTTCCGGAAACCACGGAAAGTCCCGAAGAGTATCGAGAGTAAAGATGACGTCACAACTCCTAAAGATTCGGACCAGAAACTTTCCCCCAAAGAACTGCAACTCTTTAACCGCATCAAGCATCACGTGACCAACCCGCTGTTATCGCCCCTAATGGCTCCAGAACTGGGTGGTCTCCCCTCCGCCCTGATACTTGTCTCAGAGTTTGATGTCCTGCGGGACGATGGACTGCTCTACGCGCACAGACTCCGGGAGGCGGGAGTTCAAGTCCAGGTCTACATTGGACGGGGCTTCCATGGGGACTTCCACACGTTCAGTTTGTTCCCGACGTTTCTTCAGTCCAGGACCGGGCGAATGTCGATGCAGTCATTATGTTCATACATGGAGAGACGGGTGTGAGTGATATGTCTAAGATTCTGCCTGCGTGTTTGGTAACGTTAACATTGTTTCTAGCTGAATCATCACAAAATAAGTGTTTAAAATGCTATGGATCTTTTGCATTATAAGCAGGGTGCCCTATCGTAGCTATATATTTTAAAATTGTCCCACCCAGAAAAAAATGTTTAATTCAATCATACCTAACTTTATGAAGATATAGACATAACTCTTCAGGTTGTTTACCTTTGGAACATTAAAAGGAATGTAGTTTCACATAGAATTCAAGTGTTAATAAATAGAAGCCGTGAGCAATGCTTTGGGATTTTCGCAGAGTATTAGGCAGACAGATTTCATTATTTACGATGCGATGATGCTCTTACGCGTAATACGACCCCTGGCTAGTCAAATGAGCTGCATAGTGGAAGGAAGATCCAGATTGGGTCCATGGTCTTCAGTTGTGCGAAATTCCACTCCCGAGTAAAACTACATTTCCCACGGACGACCGCCTTAGAGCCAGGCTTATCAATGTGAAATGATTCCAAGGTGATATCGCGTTCTAAGGTTAAAAACGTCGACTCGAAGCTGCGTCGGCACCGAACAGCCGCATCACTCAAGAGAACATGGTTTTTACCAATGGACCAGTACTTTCCCGACATACAGTGTGAACTCAATACATGATTTAAAAAAAAAACAACATTGAAATGCATTGGGTATTTCCAAAACGCTTTTAGTAACTGCTGTCAAACAAAATGCATGACACCCGTCCAACTGGCGCAATGATTTAACAAATCGCATCCCCTATACATATTTTTGTATTTATTTGTATGTGAATTGTTCTAATGGCTCAATGGCTTATTCTCAAAATAATTACATCTTTTCATGCCTTTGTATTGCAAGTACATCGTAGCGTATGCGGCAAAAACGTGATGATAGTAAATGGAAAAAAATAATATAAACCGAATTTGTTTGTTGTTCGATTTTTCTTATTTGGTTTTACATTCTCCTTCATTAATTATCTCACAATTATCTCACAGCCGTCTCCCCAGACAAATGTCAGACAAATTTGGAACAGTCACACTGCCAGCAGATATATATGTACTGGCCCTAACCCACACAGAAAGCAGCAGATTAGCCAATCCATGGTCGAAACCAGACTTCCTGATTCAAAATTGTTTAGTTCATAACATTGCTCTGTGTAGTTTGATGTAATTATCATAGAATATCGTGTGTGTGTGGGGGGGGGGGGGGGCATTCAAGCTTTCTTTAAAAATGCAGCATATTACATCTCAATTTTAGATATTCTAAATCTGTCTAAAGAGGGGGAGGGGATCGAGGAAAGCTTGAGAAAAGCTTAATCCTATATCGACGAGTGAAGATTTGCTACCTCATGTGTGAAGTTAATGACTCTTACATAGTGTTCTAACTCGTTCACGTGTATTTTATTTACTGAAGAAGCCAATCCGTTGTGAAGGCAAAACCTTCGGATGTTCAAACTAAACAGTTTCCTAAAATGTCAATATAATTACATCCATGGGCCACGTATATTAGACAAAAGAAAAGGATCTTGAATTTTATCACAGTCGCCCACATCAGAGTAGTGAAGGAACACATTGCTGCAGTAATTTACAGATTTGCCAATCACCTTCCCAAAGAAATGGTCTTCAGTATCGTAAGACAAAATTTAGATAAGTTCGTAAATGAGAGAGTAAGACAAAATTTAGATAAGTTCGTAAATGTTTGAGAGAGGGGGAGAGAGAGGGATATAATGAGAGAGAGAGGAGATAGAGAGACAGAGACAGATAAATAGAGTGAGAGAGAACCAGAGACAGAGCGACAGATAAATATAGAGAGAGAGACACAGAGACAGAGAGAGTGAAAAAGAAAGACAAACACACAGATGGACAAACAGACAGAAAGGAATTGTGAAAATTGTAAAAAGAAAATGATAGAGTAAATATTATAGTCAATAATTTTGGATAGAAAACTACAGGTATTTTATTTTATCAAGAAATAAACAAGACAGATTGAGCATAAATTAAAGAGACATGCAACAGTAACAATGTGTTTGATTCATTGGGGGGGGGGGGTACATATAAACATCTAAAACAGAAAACACGAGGAATGTGGAAGTGGTTGCCTTAGAACGTTGGTCTACGATGTATAAAGTTCGGGGTTCGAATCCACTCAATCCATCTTTGCTTCCTCCTGGGTGAATCAGTATCAGTATAGCAATATACTGGAACCGAGAAAGTCTTACTCAGATGCCCAGTCGTGGTACTCAAGGAGCAGGACTGTCGCCCAGGTTATTATGGTCTGTAAGCGTTCTGTGTTTAGTAGTGTTAATAATAATATTGTGAACATAACTGTACTGTATGAAATTGATGAAATTGTCTGAATGAATTAACATTAATTTTTTGTAGTTGTATTAATTGTATTGTGAAGCTTAGTTTAGGAAAAAGTGCTATATAAATCAAGGTAATTAGTAGTAGTAGTGGTAGTAGTAGTGGTAGTAGTAGTAGTAGTAGTAGTAGTAGTATAATTATTATAATTAATATAATTATGGAATTAATATAATTCATGCCTACATTGAGAGTCATTCGGATTGGGCACGAAAATGAGCATTATATTCCCAAAAATGCAAAATATTATGTCTATTTAGATCTAGATCTACATCCAGATAGGCCTAGCCTAGTAGGTTATATCCTTGCCAATCTAAGGTTAACTATGTCGGAAAAGTCTCACAAAACAAACTGGTAGTAGTAGTAGTAGTAGTAGTAGTAGTAGTAGTAGTAGTAGTAGTAGTAGTAGTAGTAGTAGTAGTAGTAGTAGTAGTAGTAGTAGTAGTAGTAGTAGTAGTAGTAGTAGTAGTAGTAGTAGTAGTATAATTGTTATATTTAATATAATTATGGAATTAATATAATTCATGCCTACATTGAGAGTCATTCGGGATTGAGCACGAAAATGAGCATGAATATTCCCAAAACAAAATATTATGTCTATTTAGATCTAGATCTACATCCAGATAGGCCTAGACCTAGTAGGTTATATCCTTGCCAATCTAAGGTTTAACTATGTCGGAAAAGTCTCAGAACCCCCCCCNNCCCCCCCCCCACCATNNAANNNCNCGAATTCAAAACGTTCAAATTGGATACAAATTTCCATTTACGTTACAATACTTTCATGTGTGACAATTTTCTACTTTTTACTGTTGATCACACCTCATTTTTTCTCTAATATTCAATAGATTTTCGGCCGGTAGTCGCGGTGATTTATAATGATGTTTGATAACATTGATTAATAAAAAAAAAAGTGATTAGGCGTTTGATGTTATTAGTTTTATGACTCTCAAATTCTCTGGCCCATTTGTAATTTTACTGTAAAATTTGGGATTTTATGGTAGTGCGGTTTGGATTTATAGATAGATTCTGTCCTCCGACATTTATTTGTATGATAAATTGCAAGAGTAATTACTGTGTTTTAAACTCCAAACGATTGATTCAGCGAGCACATCTACAAATTAAACATCTTTACAAGAATCATTCTTTTAAAAATGTTTTATATGCAATTGCAACCATAATTATTTTTGCGATTTGCTGTACCTATAATTTGTTTCAATGCGGCGTTGTTTGAAACTGAAACGGCAGTTGGGATCATTATTTTGTACAAGTCATGTTAAGATTGTAACTTTGAGGAAATATGAAAAGTTAGATACGGTGTTGTAAACTTAAACAGTTAATTCAGCATACACCACAGTCATGTTAAGATTACAACAGTGAGGAGGTATAGCCAATCCAAATGCTCAGACTACACGTCACGACCATCAAAAACACGGAGACCGCACGTCCCGGGGACGCTACGTCTTTGGAACAACTCCTGTCGTTACCGTTTCCATTGCCCTGGTTACCGTCAACATCGTCATTATCGTCATCGCCATATTCGCCATCCCAGGAGCCGCAACGCGGGAAGTTCCTGGGTGGTTTGGGAAACTCCGATTTGTCTCCAACCTGGATGACCACGGCCATGCCTATGTCGGAGTGAGACTCTACGTGGCAGTGGAACAGCCACATACCTGGACGTGACAGAAGGCGGCGGAGGGGGAAGGGGAGTATAGGGGTTAGAGTTTTCTCCAGTAATTACGGGATCTTAGCACAGTAACGGCTATATTGTTAAAGAGGGGGTCCTATGGTATTTAAATATTGATACCCGTTTACATCGAGATTAAACGCCTTGTTAATTTGTCAATATACCACACTTAAAGGGCAGGAACAAACATGATTCACATAATAACTTTAGGAGTCTCCTGGATGTGTCAACAGTTTACTTTAAAAAATTGAAAAGTATTTATATTTTCGAATTGCAATGTTTTGTTTAAAATCCGAATGAAGCACTGCTATGATTTAACATGGAAATAAATATTTCAACCCTAACAAAAAATTTAAAAAAAAAATGATATTTCCAAATTCATCAATCAATATGACTGAAAATTCTTATGGTTTTTTTTTATTTCACTCAAAATATTATTTTTTTAACCTAATCAGATTGAAGGATTGGTCATGTACATCTAAGACAAACATGCTGCCATGTTGTTTTTGCTTCTCCTCTGTAAGAAACCGTTCGTCTGAGAGACAAAAACCTCAGACCAAATATTATGGCGGATCCAGGACTACCCCAAGAAGTGACTTGAACTTCTGTTTGTTTCTTTCTCTGTGGTCTCACCAGGGTTATCTGCCCTAAACCGAAGAACGGCGTAGCCAGCGTCCGGAACCGTAATCGAGTCTTTGTAGGGAGCCCTCATGGTAGACCGAGTTATGTTCCCTTGCTTGTCCAGTTGTTTGACTGCCTCAAAACTTGTCGATGTCCCCATCTGGTTAAAAAAAGGAACTCAACTTTCTTAATATGAGGTAATGATAATGTTGTCATAAGTGGGAATAACGGTGAGTGCAACTTTAAACAACTTTGTAGAAGATAGATGGATTCCACGGCTCCTTTATTAACGTTTGAGTGCATTGCACTCTTAAATAAAGCAAAAGGTGAAGAGAGAGAGAAATACCTACTACACAACGTTTAGAGTATAAATAGCTACTGTTAAATCCGCGCGGCATACGGAGGACGGAATGAAAAGTGGAACACTGTCCCATTCTGCACCCAGGCGCTCGTCCTCGTTCTAAGTAATTTACTGGAACCATAACGGGGCGTCGGATGCCTCGCTTTACTAGACATAAAGAGCTAGCCCTGAGCACATTTATTTTTCGCAAGCCCCCAGACCCCCGACAATGACTTTGACCCTTCAGTGAGTCCTTGCGATTCCCTGAACCCCCACAGATTTTGCACACATGGAATAAGCTAACCACACGCCACTGATACAAGGTGTTTGTTACTATTATGATTATAACACCGGATAAGCGTTAAAAATACATTGCAAGGTGTTGGTGATCCTAGAAATGTTCCATAAAATAATAACCAATGTCTTGCTCATGTGGGCGCACTTGTTCAAATGTAGAGCGTGCGCTCCTTTATCAAAGGGTCTCGGGTTCAACTCCTCACCTTGCCCATGGCAATGACCCTGAACTTGAAGCCGTGTATGTGCACAGGGTGGCTGTTGGTCCAGGGAAGTCCCTGGTCAATGACCACAATCTCCACCAGGTCGCCCAGGGCGACGTCCACCTTGTGTGTACAGGTGCACCAGTCGAGGGCACAGTCCTTCTGCACGGTGAACTCGTTACAGTACTCACTCTGGGGGTGAGTGTGGAGAGGGGGCGGTGAGAGGGATTAAAGGGAACAATGTGATGTGTCATATTTATATGCTAATATATATATATATATAGAGAGAGAGAGAGAGAGAGAGAGAGAGCAGACATGGCTTTTCTGAATGTTGAAAAGAATTTAAAAAAAAACAGCAAATAGAACATAAGCTAGCAGGATTCGTCGATGGAAATAATGTGTTAACTTTGATCACTTTGCCTTTGTATTCGCATCTTAGTAACCATATCTTATCCTATTGACCTTGGAAACATCGTCATATTGCGAGAGGGGCGGGCTGGCTGGCAGCTTCGAGGAGATGAAGTTGATCTGGGGAGACAGGATGCGTTTGTTGCTGACTACAACTGACAAGGGGTAGAACTCTGGGTTGTTGTACTTGAGGCTGTCCACCCTGTTGAACAGCATGCCCAGGTAGAACTTCTTGTCCGGAACTGACGTCAACACGCCGTCATTCTCATCTGGCAGTTCTGCGTGCATGCGCGTGATATCGAATTCATCGTTGGAGGTGGGTCCGTTCCAAGGGTTTAGTTTCTGGGGAAGAAATGGAAGCAATGGAAGACGATGAAATCATAAATTAGTTGTTTTTTGCTAATGATATAACAGAAAGATACTATGAATATCATTCTTAGTTATTTAAAGTTTGAAAAAGCCAGCCAGGCGTATAACTGCCCGGCATGCAATGGTCCTGGCTACCGGTCAAGCCGTGAAAGTTTAAATGATACGTCAATGGGTCAAGCGAGACTCTGGTCTCGTGTGCCCAGGTGATGAGATATCGGGCGCTTTGGTCGGTTGGCTGTTGACCATTTATCTTGACATTCCAGGCGTAAGTCGGCAAATAGTTCTGAAACGCATCTCAGAACCTACCGTTGAATCGCTGTTCTTGGCCAGATGTGATTGGCTGAGTTTTTATCTCGCTCTGCCATTAGTAATGGGTATGACCCCGAGGACTCTATTGTCTAGCCCCACAGTGAGGTGCTAGGGTGATATGTTTAATTCACATATGCCTCTGCTGAAAACAAGATCTTTAAGTTCTTAACTTGATACTGACTGTGTATATTTGAAAACCATGTTACGCTGGTGATTAAAATGTTTTCTTTTTTTTTTCCTCTCACATAATTATTTATTGATATTGTTAATTTGACTCATATGCATCTCCATGTATGACCAAGGCAAATTCCCAAGGCCAATATGATGTTATCTTTAAGTGTAAGGCTTATTTCTTCTGTCCATCTCTACTCACTATGCCTCCCCGGATGGAGGAGTCCCAGTCTGTGGGTTCTGGAGGATCAACATCCGGGGCTCCAGCGTAATTGAGAAGCGCCACCTGGTGGGCTTTCTTAAATCCGCACAGAACCATGCCCCGTGCCCGGATCCAGTAGTTTCTGGAGGGGGAGAGAAGATGATTGGGAGGGGGGGGGTCGGAGAGAGGAATAGGGAGAGTGGGAAGAGGAGGGGAGTGAGGAGGTGGAGAGAGGGATAGAAGAGGGTGAGGAGGGGAGAGGCGAAGAGAGGGATAACGGAGGGGAGAGGAAAGGGGGAGAGGAAATTGTGAGACAGTGATAGCGGAGGGAGGGAAGAGCAGGGGATTATAGTTATTATTTGTTTACTGTAAACTAATACAACTGATTGACTTAGAACAACACTTAAGTGAGTTTGATATATCCGTCTTTTCATAAAAATATACTATAAGAAGACGGAGGCTTATTTTGAGACTGGAACATCGACCTCTCGCTCTCGATGAAACAAAACAGAACACTACCGCTTGACAACCATAGTCGCATCCCAAAATATTGAGTGTGCAGTTTTGACCCCCCCCCCCCCCAAACAAAGGCTTCTTGCCGGAGAAAAATAGTTCGTCTTAAACACTACGGATGCTGACTATAACTAAGACGGACCCAAAGATTGGTGTTTGTTAGTTTAGGATCTGAGCTTTAAATATTAATATAAAAGTAAACAAACCTAAGTGTCGCCGTCTTGTCCGCGTAGAGAATAAAGTCGTATCTCTCGCCGCTGAGAATGTCGAAGCTGTCCGTAGTGAACGGTTTAATAGGGCTTCCGTCAGAGGCGATCACTGTCATGGTGTGACCATCTACAGAAATCTGACAAGGAAAGGATGTGTGGACTCAAAGGACTGTTAGAAGGCTGTTAAATAGAGCTATTGTGGTTAACTTATTTCAGTCAGTGAAGCCACCAGGGGGGAATGATGTAGGCCTACGCATCGGAAATTGGACTACTTCTGGAGTTAAGAAGCATTAAATGCACTTTGAAAGGTTGAAAAAACAGGGTTCCGTCATTTTTATAACCAGAGATAGTTGTTTTAATTTGGAAACTAAAAAGAAAATATAGAGGCGTTTTCCTATGTAAAAAATGGTCTAGCCCAAAACTTTATCATCGACTTGTAACTGATTCACCCTGATTATCTGATTGATCTAGTGTTATTGAAGCTGCCCGCAACAGCTAAATAGGTATCCCATCAGAGGCGTCCGCCGTCAGGGTGACACCAGAGACTGTGAAGTAGTAAGGGGTTTCACGGGGAGGACGGTACGTATATGGATCGAGAACATTAAATTGGTTGCTTCCTTCTTTTAACCAGGGTAAAAACTCTGACGATTGGCCAGCCGTCCAAAAATAAAAAAGAGTTCCCCTCACGCCAACTTCCCGTATCAATCACTGTGGGCTCTTTTTCTTAAATGTCTCACTAAATTGATAAATTATGTTAGTACTGTACGTAGCAAAATACATAGTACACGAGTATAGTTTAGAATACCATAAACAACACACTGAGACTAAAGGCTAGATTACTTATTTACGACAATTCGAGTACTAAATAATTACTAAATCGATAGTATCTGGTGTGACATCTACAGAGATCTGAGAAACAGAAGGGGTATGGACTCAGCTCACGGGTATCTAGTGCTAGAGTAGTAGATACCAAGAATATCAAGTGCCTAAATTTACTTACTCCTTGCACGCGCTGTCTTTCGTCATTAACTTAGGCGTTTCGGGGAAAGATTTTCATTGTGTGGTGATCTTTCATAATAAAGGGTAAAAAAGAAATGGGTGCTGACACAAGATTTTCTAGATCTGAGCTTTCTGATGGATCCACATAACTTAAATACTACAATAGGGCTGGAAAAACTACAAGTATAGTGTGGCCATCTACTGATAACTATCTTGTAAAGAAAAGTATGTTGTCATTTTATTACTTTCTAGTGCAAGCCCTTTATACAAGTTACGGAAACCATTTGATCGTGTGATTTACTGAGATCTTCCCAAAAAGGGTAGTAGTTTTATAGTTTTTAAAAAACAATTAGTAAGAATATTGAGGTAAAGAATATTTGATAACGAATTTGATTTCATGCCATAATTATTATGTAGTTGCTCAAGGCTAATCATATGTAAAGATATGTTTATTTTTTGTTTTTGTTGTGTTTTGTTGTTGTTTTTGTTACAGAAGAGAGTTGTTAAAACCCGCTCATATCTTGGCAGAGCGAACTGATGCTCCAAGAATACATATATAATGTTGATATTATATTGAGCTAAGTTGGTTACTTTACGTCCACATATATGCTATTTTGTAGACGGGCCTAAAGACTGATGTCTAACAATTTTAAGTGCTGTCACACACGAAACAGGGGTGTGGAGTACTGAACTGCTATCTCAGCCAATCACATTATATTTACACCGACCCAACTAGTAGGGGAAGAAATCGTCAAATCAATTTTTGTCCTCTCTTGGGATTTGAACCGGGGACCTCTCGATATAGAGACCAACGGTCTACCGCTTGAGCCAGTTTGTCGCGCCCATCTACCCTGAAATATTATGTTACCTGAATGGGACATTCAAACACGGCGTTGCTTATGACCCGGAAGCGGTACTTCTTCCCGCCCTGGACTGTGAAAGACGCTCTCGGGGTGTACAGTGAAGAGTTACCGTCCTTGAACTCTTCGTAGGCTCCCATGCCTGTGGTTGTGTCAATGTGAAGGCATGGAAAAAAACTTCTTTGACTAAAAGAAACAATAACTTGCATGGTTTCTTGGTAACTTAAAGTCCATTGCTAAAAACTAGGGTATATAGCAGATGGCTCACAAAGTTTAAGTCTGGTATTTTTATGTGTTGCCACAAAGACACGGGGATGTTAAAATATAACTGAGAAAAGCAGGCTTCGGATACGGAGCCTCTTGCGCCCTACTGACTGGTATATTACTTCACCCACTTCACCTAGTTTCTGGCATTTATTATACCATAGTCTAATTAAAACACAATTAATACCAGGACTGGCAGCCAAAGGAATGCAGTCCAAACAATGTTTAATAAACCGTTCAACTAAAATATATTGCATTGTATTCGGAATTGGATAAACATTAAAAATAATGAGGTGTATTGATTTTATATTAATTTTTTTATTAGTGAGAAGCAAAATCAAATCATTACATGTTTATATGTCGAAACAGCTTTGTCAATAAACATACTATAATTATTATATACAATCGCATTCTAAACATCACGAACGCCACCAACACCAACACCAAGAACAACAACAACAACAAAACTACCTACAACAACAAAGAACAAATAAACTGTTAAAACCAACCGTTGATCAACATTGACGAAGGCAAGTTGTCCCCGTCGTTATGGTGATGGGCGAGATACTGGGTCAGTGTCATCCGATTTAGCCAATCGTTGACGATGATAACGTGTTCGGAAAGGTCATGGTCATAGAGGGCGGAATGTGGATCACGATTGAGCGACTGTCGAACAACAATGGCGCCGAACAAACCGTCTGCGCGTTGCATGCCGGTATGTCCGTGCCAGTAGTGGGTGCCCGGATCTAGAGCTTTGAATCTGGCGCGAACAAAAAAATAACGCCAAATGTCAAACTGAAACCTAACGTGGATTTATAAAACTTACCAAAATATTGTTCTAGATTGGAAGTAAAGCATTGGGTCGAAGAAAGTGAATCTCTCTTTTAGTTTAAGGTCACCTACGTCTCAAGGGAATAGCATTACGGCGGTGGCACCCCAGAGTAAGATACCCAGGACTTGAAGGACCACATTATACTGACACCGATCCAACCAGTGTGGAAATAACACAACGGCCATAGTGATGCTCGAACCAGCAATCTTCCAATGAGCAGTTGAGGACTCTATCCCTAGACTGCCATTATAGATTTCTGAATTTACCGTGACGAGGTTTGTTGTTGTTGTTGTTGTTGTTGTTGCTGTAGCTGCTGCTTAACGTTTAAAGTCAGCACTATATAGGCTCTTTTGGGGACGCTACCGCGAAGGTGTATACTTTTGTGAGTGAAGTCACCTGTAGGTGAATGAAGACCGTGCGGTGATGGGGCACTGAGTGAGGAGACTGACGCCGTCCATGTGCGGGGTTCCCTTCTGTAACAGGCCGTGCCAGTGGATGGAGGTTCCCTCGCCGTTGGACAGTTCGTTCTGCACCTTCACCTCAACCATGTCGCCTTCACAGACCTGTCCAAGACAAACGGAATGGTTGATGTTGTGTTTCTTTTAATATGTTGGTAGGTGGATTTGTTAACTTCTACTGGTTATCTTTGAGCAATATGTTGTTGTTGCTGTTGTTGTTGTTGTTGTTGTTGTTGTTGTTGTTGTTGTTGTTGTTGTTGTTGTTGTTGCTGTTGTTGTTGGTGGTGGTGGTGATGTTTAGAAGTCGATGGTATATGATACAGTGTGTGACAATGTGCGTCCCAGAATTGATGTGACTTAATCTATATAATTGAACATGTATTCCCACTCAGTTTGCGAGGTTTTAATCAAGCAAACCTTTAATGGCTATCACTAGGTTGATCGCACACGCCTCTGTTGGTCAGTAAAGATCAAAGACATAAGTTCCCTTTTCCACAATCATATATAATTATTTTATCATGGCTGTCCGCATACAAACTAAAATTAGGACTAGTATCTTAGAGCTACATCTCACGTTTAGTTTGTCAAAAAGGGAAAGTATTCTGTCGTCAGTAACATGAACTGTATCAGCTTTTGACCTGAGAGCGTGCTTATAATAAATATGCTTGTCTCGTGGCTGACATTACATCGACTTCACCTGGGAATGTGGAAATGTCTCAGGTGCCTGAGTTACAAAATAAAATTAACCAATAAAAAGGGCAGATTTTTTAAATAAGCTTACCTCTACCGCAGGTCCGGGCAACCTCCTGTTGACCGCTATGATTCCCCTCTGGACGCCGTCCGTGGCAATACAGTGCGGCCTGGAGCAATCTGATTGGTTGAACGGACAGTTGAGGCAGGCCTTGGACAGTGTCCAGTAACTCTCGACCACCCACTTGTACTGGCAGAGTCTGGGCGAGGCCTGGTCTTCGCACGGGCGGTTACACGGGTGGCTTCTATAGTCTGCGGGGTGAGAGTTGAATAAAAAAAAAAACAAGTGTGTGCGTTCTTCGTTCTGTTATATAAGCCCTCAGTTCCTCTGGCAACTTCTGGTCAACGAGGTGTGTTCCAAAGCTCAAACTCCCACTGAAATCCATCTTGGGGTGTACAAATGTGGCAAAGCCAGACTACTCTCCATGTTAGAGGATTCTGATGATCCAGTAATAAAGACAGTGCAACCTACCATATAACGGGGAGGAAAGGAAACGTTGCCAAATTATTAGATAAAGGCAAAGAATGCCTTAAGATTGAAGAAGTAAATTGGCAAATTTAAACTGATTGCAAAGGCATGGTTTCATCAACAACAAAACGGGAGAGCAGTTCAACAACCGCAGCAAAGACAATGGAGCAATATGGATAATACCCTGCAAATACCCAAATACCCAATCACACTCGCTGTGCTTTCCTTTCTCTACAGTTATGGTGAAAAGGGTAGGAGTGGTTAGTACTCACTGTCTACGTTGTATAGATCGGGATGCGCCTGCACAGAAGATGGGATCAGAGGCATCAACAGGGGGAACAGGAGGAGGCGGAGGACAGAAACGTCATGAATTCGAAAATCTTAACCATACCTTTGCCTGATATTCCAGTCACAAAGAATACAAATCTATTCAAATCTCAATTACAAACCACACCAGTTTTGCGCCCCTTTCTTTACTCTTAAAATAAAGAAGTTAGGAATGAATTGGCAGTTTGTACTCACCGTCTAAATCGTAAAGATCATCACGCGCCTGCACAGAAGATGGGGCACACAATAGCAACAGCAGCAAGACAGCTCCATAGCAGTTGAGTACCACGGGCAATGGATTTCTTCGCATGGTGGGCCTATTTCGCTCTTTCCTAGCAGGTGGAGGGCGGGAGGGGGGAGTAGGAGACAAATGAGTTGAGTTGAGTTGGTTTTTTGACCACTTGAGTGCTGAGATAAACTTTATAAATCCCAAAGACAAAGCATAAATGTCTTTGACTCAGCCTATCTTTACGCCAAATAGCAATTGTTGAAGATGGGTTAATCAGTGATTAAAAGTGATCAGCAGTGCCTGTTTCAGCCGGTCACATTATACTGACATCGACCCAACCAGAAGGGGGGCGGAATAGGACAAATACATTTTTTCGATTGGGAGTCCAACGCTCTAACACTTGAGCTTGTTCTCCCCTAGTACCATACAGATACCCCCAGAGCGACCTGATTCATATGGAGGGATGGTGGTTTTGGGCTTCAAAGTTGGACGTATACAGTTCGATCCGACTATCGGGCAAAGCTATCGTCGGTGTCGGAATAATGTGACCATCTAAGACAGACATCCTGGTATCTCCTGTTCGTCTCTTGTTAGGCGCCTCTTGTCTTGAGACCCGTCATTGTATATGATCGCCTTGGGAATCTAGGAGACGTTAGAATAGGTGAAAGCGTCTCTCCTACAAAGAAAAAAAAGGTACCGTGCAGAATTTCTGCATAGCACGTGGATTTGTCCTGTTAGATGTATATACATAACAGTGAATTAATTGAAGATTCCATGCTATCTTTGGTTTAATCCACAGCGCCTAGGTTGCCAAATTAATTATCATATAATTATGTATGGAGACGCATGATTCAGTGGATGTTAGGGCCTTGAACCTTTTCCCCGTTATATTTAGGTAGAAACTGACTCATCTCTCTGCTCCCAGAATAACGGTGACTAAGTACCAGGTTAGACTGTTAGAAGGCTGTTAAATAGAGCTATTGTGGTTAACTTATTTCAGTCAGTGAAGCCACAATTTTAGTAGGGCCTTCTTATTGGACTGTGTATAAATCTGAGTCTAGAGCAATGCGTTTTTGCTACGGTGGTACATGTCTCTGTTTAAAGTCAGAACTTAAACGCCAATTGAAATGTGAATATCTAACTCCACTGAACATTGAAAAGTTTATAATCAATCTTAAAAGCATTGCGGTTAGACTTACATAAAAAAGAAGTAATAGAAAGGCTAGAACTGGAATAGACTGTGTTAATAATTGTCAATGTATTTCGCCTACACACCTCAACGCCACCTACCTTTTGCACACACCGTAAGGAATTCACGCCCTCGGTTATCGTAAAGAATTCTATACGATGTCGGGCTTCAGCTAGGAATCAAACCTTGAGGCGGATGTTCGCTCTTGGTGCCGATCCCAGACACCAGAATTCTTCGCCGACGGAGTGCGAAAACTTGTACAACGCCGGCGCCTCTGTATTGAACGCGATGGTGACTATGTTGAAAAATGATAGTTCATCAGATAGGGGAGACTCTAAGCTTTCATTTGATGTGTAACTTGCTTCTGTAGTCCTTCAAATAAAAAAGTTATTCAAAAACGGCCCTTATTTATCAGCCTGCCCTCGTATGTTGACTCCACAAGACTCTCCGCTTACTATGGTAGATCAAGAGATATATCATCTAAGTATGGATGTTCAGATTTTAGATCTAAAGGTTTTATTATCCTGAAGAAAATTTTAAAAAAAGGTGGGGGGATTTGAGAATGGCAAATAAAATTGCTTGAGTTGTTGACCAAGAAAAGACAGAGAAAGAAAAAGAGGGGGTAGGAAGAGAGATAGAGAGAGGGGGAGATAGAGATGGGATTAGTGGAGAAGAGAAAGAAAGAAAACAAGAGAGAGAGAGAAAGAGAGAGACGTAGTCAAGGGTGGAGAAGCTTGAAAAGATAAGTGGTGTTTGAAGCACAATGACTAGAGGCCGACAAGTTTGACCTCCCCAATAATGGAACCCTCTTGAGGGTGGGAAGAAAAAAGAACGTTCTTTCAGCCTGCATCAGGGATATTCTATTTATAAACTAGATAGGCTACGCAACGCATCGTCCATGCAACAGACAGGAAGCTCCCGCCAGTGGAAATAAGACCCCCACTCCCCTCACCTTGCTCTGGCGGTAAACTTTATTATTTGGGTGGTTGGGGTGGGCGCATACTTTGGCATATTTGTTACCTAAAAATTTATAATTCTGCGGGAATAGGTATATTACTTTACCGGAAGTCAGCCAGCAGGCAAGTTAGGGTCTCATGGCTCAAGGTGCGGCCACACACTGTTATCGCGATAATTGCTGTGCGCGGCAAGGGCACTGGTCCTTCTATATTTTTAGGTCAATGATCTTCAAAGGTTTTGTGTAAGCCGGGTGTGAGAGACACTAAGAGTGCTTCTCATTTGGCCAGTAATGTGATATTGGCGTGTAGGTTAACCCCAGGGGAACCCACGAGACGTGGAAGGGAGGGAAATAGAAAGAGGAAAAGATAAAAGAGAAAGAGAGAGAGAGAGAGAGAGAGAGAGAGAGAGAGAAAGAGAGAGATGAGCGCTTAACAGCTAAACATATCAACGGAAAAGTACCTACCTATTGAGTCCGAGGCCATAAAAAAGGTTGACCATTTGGCTCCTACCAAGGTCAAATTAAAATTAAAAAAAACTTATAATTATTAAAGTGTTTCTGTGTATTTTCGGTTCGCATGAAGGATCATGTAAAGCGGTTTTTACAGCTCAGTAATCGCAGGCTAAAAATGATTTTTAATTGTATGTGTTGGTATTGCCAGAGAGTGTCTATAGTTTATGGTATGGAGAGTGTCTATAGTCTATGGTATGGCGAGAGAGTGTCTATAGTCTATGGTATGACCAGAGAGTTTCTATAGTCTATGGTATGGCGAGAGAATATCTAAGATATATGGTATGACCAGAGAGTTTCTATAGTCTATGGTATGGCGAGAGAATATCTAAGGTATATGGTATGACCAGAGAGTGCCTATAGTCTATGGTATGACCAGAGAGTGTCTATAGTCTATGGTATTACCAGAGAGTGTCTATAGTCTATGGTATGACCAGAGAGTGTCTATAATATATGGTATGGCCAGAGAATATCTAAACTCTATGGTATGGCCAGAAAATATCTAAACTCTATGGTATGACCAGAGAGTGTCTATAATCTATGGTATGGCCAGAGAATATCTAAACTCTATGGTATGGCCAGAGAGTGTCTAAAATCTATGGTATGGCCAGAGAATATCTAAAGTCTATGTTATGACCTGAGAGTATTTATAGTCTATGGTACGACCAGAGAGTGTTTGTAGTCCTTGTTATGGCTGCGGGGTGCACCTTACATAGCGGCACCTCAAGTGATACACGTGTCCGTTTGCTAGTCTTAAAGTGGTTTGCAGTATATCGATGGGCAAAGATTTTTATAAAACACTAACCTTTATTGAACTTTCTAAGTCGTTGCCAGGATAGTGTGATCGGCGGAACATGAAGTTTAAGTACCCCCGCTTGTCAGACGTAACGTTTGGGACCGTCGCCAACCAACCAACCAACACTGGCGTAGCGGTAGAGGAAAGCCAATCTCTACAAGTTTAACGTTTCCCAAGGTCCCATGGAAGGTTCTATACGATCATGGCATGTCCCATCGTTTCTTTATTCTCATCTCACTATTATTGTTTTACCAGAGAGTGTGAAGAACTGAGATATCCTTTTGCGTATGTGGTTTGGAATAGTTAAGACGATTGCTTCCTTCTTTAAATCCAGTCTGAAGATTGGTCAACTGCCTTAATAACAATTAAAAAATAGAAAAAGCACCTGTCATGCTAATTCCCCTTATCAATATCAATGTGAGCTCTTTTTGTGAAACATCTGACCAGATATATAGTCTCTGGCTATATTAAGTTATGAAAGAGTAACGTCTGGGTGTTGTTTTGTTTTGTTTTGGGGGGGTTTGTGGGGTTTTGTTTTTGTTTTGTTGTTTTTTTCCCTCCCAAACCAAGATAAGTTAAGTACGTTGTTTAACGTCCAGCGTAAACGGGTCCCAAGTCTGGCGTCTAGTAGTTTTATGTGTGGCCATAAAAGACTTGGACTCTTCTCTCAGCTGTTCACATCATAATAACACTGACTCAAACAGTGGGGGACGAAATCAGACAATTAAATTTTTGACTGATCGTTGGTTTCGAACCCGAGGCCTCCCAATTATGAGACCAACGCATGAGCCAGTTCGCACCTTTCCTCTGGGAGTGGCAAGGCGGTTCGGTGCAAATGAATCTACAAGTTAGTGAAGGGCTGTTGTCCTACAAGCGCGATATTTTATTTAATGTTACCTTCAAAGCTACCTGCAACCAGCCGTGACGGCTGAACAATGCCAGAATTTCTAGTTTTAAAAATGTCTCGACCCCAAAAGCTTAGACTTCGTCTCAGCTGTATTGATACGGGTTCTGGGTGACATATTCAAAGCAAAATGACATCGTTTTATGATCCATGGCGGTTTTTATAACTTTACATGTATTTGAGTTTCCCATGCCTATTTTACATAACCTCTGGTGCGTTGGTTTTCTTTGTATTTTTATTTTTATTTTAAATTATTTTATGTTTTAAGATGGTGGTGGTAGGTCTGGGGGAGGGGATAATGTTGACGATCATATAATGATGGTTATGAAAGACGCTGCACGCATGGATAGTTCGCTCATATAGAGGGGTCAGGAAATGGTTTATACAAGTCAGTGAGTGCAATAAAGTCATACGGGGTGCGAGAGCGGGCGCAGGTGGTAGACCATTGAACTCCCGATTGAAAGATACCCGTTTAGAGCAAATGATCAGGCAAAACAAAATATTTTCTTAGATTACGTCCCCTAAGGTTAGATTGGTGTCAGCATAATGCTTATCAGCTGAGACAGCCCTGATAACTCCGCACTGTTTCTGTTTTGCAGTTCGCGAAATTGCTAAAAGTTAACGTTATGATCCGTTCACGGAGTATGCGTTATCTCTGGGGTAGAGCGTCGGCTTCCGGCGTAGAAGGTCCGTGTTTCGAGCCCCTCTCTGGCGGTTTCGTCTCTTAATGGTTGGGTCGGTGTTAGTAACCTGTGACCAGCTGAGAAAGTCCTGGTATCCACGAACTGGCTCTGTATCACAGTACGTAAAATCTCTAAAAGTTTGTCTTAGTCCACAATGTAGCGTGACCTCTGACGATGGACGTCAATAAACCAAACAAGCAATAGGTCAACCCCAAAAAAGATGTTTAGTATATAATGGCGTACTCAACTGATTTCAAACTGGAGCTTTTGAAGTAGTAACTGCCTTTTTAATTGTAATTGTGATATTGGTTTAACAAATCTAGGAAAGGTATTTACACAAGACTATATATAACTCGTTCTCTCAATAAGTTTGTCCACGAAATCCACTGAGTAAAACAAAATGTGCAATGGTAGAGACAAGTAAAGAGAGACGGAGACAAAAAAAAAAAACAGAGACCGAAAGAAATATAAAGAGAGAGAGGGAGACACACACAGAGAGGCAGAGATAGAGACAGAGACAGCGAGAGAGAGAGAGAGAGAGAGAGAGAGAGAGAGAGAGAGAGACAGAGAGAGAGTTTACATCTTTTGATGAAGCACCACTCACCCAAACTTTGAATAAAAACAATACTCCAGTGGAACGCCTTATAAACGGATGGTTGTAGATTCCATTCTCTCTTCGGGCGCCTGATACTATTCTCTGCTAGCTCGATCGGTTGCAGTCTGACAAGACCGACTAAGTCACAGGTATGCTAATTTGAGGTTGCGTCGCCGTTGAGGTCCTTCCTTGAAAACTTACGAGACGTTTCTCTAGGAGAGAGGTTTGCTTTCTTATACCACAAACTTTGTTTTTGTTTTACCTGGTGGACCCAGTGATATTCTATTTATGGACTAGATAGGCTAAGCAACACGTTGGTCATGAGACAGACATGAAGTTCGTGCCAGTGGAGATAAAACCCTTACGCTAAGATATGTGCTCGCGGTGAACCTTAATTTAACTTTTTTTTTTTTTTTTTTTTTTTTGCATAATTTTGCATAATTTTGCCCAAAAATGTTACGATTCTGCTAGGACAGGTTTATTACTTTACCGGAAGCCAGCTGGCAGACATGTGAGGATCTTATAGCTCGCACGCAGGTATTGCGAAAAGTGCAGCGCGCTTCGGGGGCATTAGCCCGTCTAATTTATAAGGTCACTGAGTGGACCGTATCTCCAGTGTTATGTCAACAGGGGTATCCGGCTTGTGATCATAAAATGCACAAGATCTGCTAACTTCGTTTAGCCTTAAATATGCACTGTTTGAAGAGAAAAAAGGTTTGCGTTATTGCTTCCAACGTCGGCACCATATACGCTATAGGTGGACGGACCCCCAAGATTAACGTCTGACACTCGAGACAGGGCGGGGACACTTTCACTGCTGTCTGAGCTGATCACATTGTACTAACACCGACACCAGTTGAGAGAGAGAGAGGGAGAGAGAGAGAGAGAGAGAGAGAGAGAGTAGAGAGAGAGAGAGAGACCTAGCCTGTCACATTAAACTAACACTGACCCAACCAGTAGGGAAAAGATCAAAAGGTAATACATTGAGTGGTAATACGCTCTTGTGGTACTATTTTGTCGATGGCTAGAGAGTGCTAGATCATCTTGTTTTCAGTTCTACGCATTCCAACACATACGGATGTGCAGTTTTGACCCTCAACAGAGTGCTCGGTGACTGGCAGCTACATTACGGTGGAGCATCTCTTGTCCTTGACCTCTCTGTCTGTCTATCCTCTCTCTCTCTTTCTCTCTCTCTCTCTCTCTCTCTCTCTCTCTCTCTC
>RQTK01000801.1:87458-131943 GCA_003991915.1 Elysia chlorotica | reverse complement strand
CTATCTATCTATCTATCTATCTATCTATCTATCTATCTATCTATCTATCTATCTATCTATCTATATATCTGTCTATCTATCTATCTATTTATCTATCTATATATCTATCTATCAATGTATCTATCTATCTACCCTTTTATCTATCTCTATCTACATCTATCTATCTATTAATCTCTCTATATATATAATATCCCGCTCTCTTTTTATCTCTCCCTTCCCTCTTTTTTTCCTCTCTCTCTCTCTCTCTCTCTTCTTTCGCTCTGGGTTTAAACTTTCCCAAAGGACCATGTACGACGACAGTCCTCGGCTCCTTCTCACGATCGGAGGAATTTGTAATTTTGTTCAATTTTGCCCCCGTCTGGTTGGATCGATTTCAGTATAATGTGAGTCAGAAACCTTCTATTCCGCTCTGTCTCTGTGGCAGCATGTAAAACTTTACTGGGGACCCGTTCGCGATATACTTAGATACTGACTCTGGATATAACTTGTACATCTGTATAGGATATTGAACATCTACTCACAATCTTAGCCGAAAGTGCTTGTGTCTCCTATACATTCTTTTCATTCCTAGACAGGCTGCTAACGTCTGGCTTTGTTCAGATTTAGTATGGTTTGGTTAGTTTGTGTTTCCCTACAAAAGGTTCGATAAACCTATCTATTATATCAAGTATAATACTGGTAATACACTCGCAAAAAGGGGGTCTTGTGTAATTGTAAAGTACCCCTGTAGTTTAGGGTAGATAGAAAGTCTTCATCCCTCAAAAATAATCTTCACTGACGTAAGACTAACACCATTAAGGCTTCGCAAATTCGTGTAATAATCGGGAATGTTTTGTAGATCTATTTTTAGCGCGTTACGAACAAGCGTAGGGCAGGACTTCCTAAAACTATTTTGGCCTTGCCGAGTGCCCGATCTAGACCTAGGTCTACTGGTTCGATTCCCTTCTTCTGGAAGCCGTTGGACAATCAATGTTCTTCTTTGAGATTGATTTGGAAACTATATCCACCAATTCTGCTATCATCTTAAATAACTTCAACATTATATAAGAGTATAGTCTGATTCCACAGGTTTTCAAGGTACCGGTACTTAGCTTAGTGAAGACTTTATTTAACGGCGAATTTGCCAGTTTTACGTGATCTATTCTAGGGTTCCCTTGTCTATACCGAAACCTACATATAACGTATGGCACAGCCAGATATCATGAGAACAAAATGAATATGGACTGTAGATCTATTCTATGTGTGTTAATCAGCAGATCTGAACGTAATCAAGATCTAGATCTAAGTCTCTATCGTTTCATTAAAGATAAATCAATCTTGATACATCTAGATTTAGATCTAGATGGTACACTCGTGATCTCGTGGTACAGGCATAATAACTCAGGATGTTTGTAAAGTTTGTATTAAGAATAGGCTCCTAGTTTATAACTTATGTAGGAAAATCAGTTTTGACGGCAACTCGATCTTTTTATTTCTAGCAGAAGCAGTAGGCCTAGTAATTATAGTAGTAGCTGTACTAGTAGTAGTATCAGTAGTAGTAGTAGTAGTAGTAGTAGTAGTAGTAGTAGTAGTAGTAGTAGTAGTAGTAGTAGTAGTAGTAGTAGTAGCAGCAGCAGTAGTAGCAGTAGCAATAGCAGTAGTACTAGTAGTAGGATATGTAGTAGCAGTAATAGCAACAGCAGCAGCAGCAGTAGTAGTAGTAGTAGTAGTAGTAGTAGTAGTAGTAGTAGTAGTAGTAGTAGTAGTAGTAGTAGTAGTAGTAGTAGTAGTTGTGGTGGTGGTGGTGGTGGTTGTGGTGGTGGTGGTGGGAGGAGGAGGACCTTAAGCAGCAGGAGCAGCAGTCGGAGCAGTAGATTTAGAGGAAGACATAATATGTATATATACGGATACAAAGGCAAACACATAAATAAAAGACATTATAAAAATGAGACAGACAGGGAGTCAAACTGGCATTAAGGCTTGCAGATGTAATGAGGAGACAAAGCCACCTATTTAAAGTCCTGTAATTATAATTTTCTACTATTGCATACCATTATTTTTTTTCCAGATAAGAGGATGGCACAAGGTTATGTCCACCCACAAGAAGGTAAACGATTTCGCAGTCACATAATATTTTAGTTGATGAAGTAGTACAGCTGCTTTTGCTGCTAAAGATCACACAAGTTCTAGTATAAGAAGCAGTAGTGTTATCTATTGCAGCAATAGTTACAGCAGCAGCAGCAGTAATAGAAGTAGTAGTAGTAGTAGTAGTAGTAGTAGTAGTAGTAGTAGTAGTAGTAGTAGTAGTAGTAGTAGTAGTAGTAGTAGTAGTAGTAGTAGTAGTAGTAGTAGTAGTAGTAGTAGTAGTAGTAGTAGTAGTAGTAGTAGTAGTAGTAGCAGCAGCAGCAGCAGCAGCAACAGAAGCAGTTGTAGTAAGAGGAGGGGGAGGAAAAGGAGGAGGGGAAGAAGGAGGGAGGGGACCAGCAGTAGTAGCAGTTGAGATTCGAACACAAAGTCTTCTGCTAAACCGCCCAGAGTTCTTTTCGACTGAGCTAACACCATTCCTCAATAAATACGTAGCAAGGAATACGCATAATATACCCATACGCATGTGTTATTTTTTATATCGTGTGTATAATCATAAATCCTCTCAAATCCATGCTTCATTTATCTTATAGGCCACCACGAGTGCGAGATTTTAGGAAGTGGACCCGAAGCAGAAGAGAGTGAAGGTGCCTGGAAGGAGTGTAAGAAAAACCCGGGACACGAAAAATTCTTCTCAGCTCAGAATTTCCTGGACAGCTCCGCACCAAGCGTACAGACTGACAAACTCCGTGATACGGTTAGAGCAATGGTAGACCTGACTGTGAGACTGAGAGTCAACTGGACAAGTCCAGGCAGACCAAATGGATTCACATTTTCTCATGTCCGAGGATGTGGTAAACTTCGCCTAGGAACTGGCTTCATATGGAATGTTGAAGGTCCCGTCTGCAACAAGCGCTGTTTTTGTGACGAGTGTCGGGGGCAGACAGCGGCAAAGTCTTGGACGTTCAGGGTACGGACAGCTCACCATGTCGTCTATGACACGGAGGAGGCGAAGGAAACAAAAGTTGATCTGTTTTATGATGATGACAGTTGTAAACCTGGCAGTAAGATGGCGACTGTGAGTGTGAGGGGACTAGAGGTTGTTAATTCCTACCCTCACAAGGATATCTGTCACATGTTATGTGTGACACACAATGAAGCTTTGGCTGAGAGGGTCCAATCTGCCAGGCGTTGCTGGTTTGATGGCCCAAGAGAAATTCAAGACCTATCTGCTCTAGACTTTGTACCGCCTTGTGGTAGAGGGGCTGATCTTGCACTGATTGTATCCCACCCACACGGACAAGCCAAGAAGATAACTGTGGGCGCATTGAGACGATGTCATGGAGGATTTGCCCATGTGGAATACAACGCGGCTACATGCCCAGGCTCCAGTGGAGCACCAGTGTTTCGGTTTGACACTGAGCGCCACATTATTCTAGGTTGGTGGTCACTACCAGTTCATAGTGGAGGCTTCTTCACATCTTCTACACAACGCGGGGGCATATTCAGCCTCACAGGATTCCTCAACAAACTTAGGGGGAGGAAAACAAAACTAACCCAGCGTAACTACGGCAACTTGTGGTGATTGTTCTGCTACACGTTTTTTGGAATTTATAAATCTGAATAAATATTTAATTTGATAGATCTAGTTTTCTCTTTGTTGTTGTAAGTCTGGATGTATAATGTTTAGACTTATATGGGCGTTGCTAGAAATAAAAACAAAATCCAAGTCTATGTTTCAGTATCTAATTTGTTATTACAGCTATGTAATGGCAACATGCTTCACAATGCTGTTTGCAATGGACAAATCAGGATACGAACGCATTATCCCCCAATGCCCCAACACAGAGTGTGAAACGTTTTACTTTCAATATACTCTTCACGAGGGAACATAATAATATCCAGAGAAATGATAAAAACAATAGTAAATTTGGATTGTATTTTATTGAGAAATAAGCATTAGGATCCTCGTCCTCTATCCCCTAACGCTCTATCAAAGAGTATGAGAAAATCTGACTTTACACCCAAGCGTCAGCAAGATACCATAATAAAATCTTTATTAATATATATCAACAGAAGAGGTGGCAACTATAGCTACTAGAACTGTGCGTTCTCATTGACAGATAAATCCAAGACTCTTTTAACCTCTTTTAAACCCAACCTCAAGATTGGTTCAAACATTTGGGTCGCTAGTACAACAAT
The DNA here is from genome assembly GCA_003991915.1 of Elysia chlorotica. NCBI lineage: Eukaryota > Metazoa > Mollusca > Gastropoda > Plakobranchidae > Elysia > Elysia chlorotica. Next base: position 127,677 of record RQTK01000801.1, on the reverse strand, counting down.
GATCTAAACATAGAAGCCAAACTAAGTAAAATAGTATAAAAAATAACCCTTACTTATGGGTATAAGCTTATAGCGCCGTTGTACTTACTGCCCTAGATGTCAGAAGACTTTATGGTGTCAAGTAAATGAGAGAGGAAAAAACTGTGCCAAATTCGATTTCACGCCCTCAACAGCAGACCTGCACTTAGCTGATATTCAGTGACCGAGTCGGAAAGCTCTGCAAAGGGTTACAATACATCAGAAGACGTCATAGTTACGTGGCGATACTTGTTTTGTTATATGCAAGGTTTTGTTCAATGGAATAAAAAAAATAACTAACTTTTTATTGACCCTTATGACACAGGCACAAGATTATTTTTTTTTAAGAATACGATTTTTTCTTATCTAACTTCTTTGTTTAAAAAATTCTTATTTTTGGTTTTGGTTTTTTTCTGGCCTGTATGCGGAAATGTTGCAAGCAAATTATAGACAGCCAAATTTGTTTTAAACATAACTATGAAACCAACTATTGAGTGTTCTATACGAGCTTTCTGATCGACATTCAGACTGTTAAATAAAGACAGTAAAATAGAGCAACAAAGCCAAAAACAACGCCAATCAAAATCATGTAAGTAGTCTATGTTTTTATATTAAGAAAAGTTTAATGGCGCAAAAATGTACATACAAGAAAAAGACAGCTATGATTGGTCTTGAGATGATATATTTTTTTAAAGGGGTATATACAATTTTCATACACAAAGGCAGGCTATAGTGCTACATTCTTGCAGTCGTATGATAACTTGACAAAACATCCAGGCCCACAAAAGGTTAATTATCAAAAGACGGTACATGATTATTCTGTAACAAATAAATGACCTGAACAACTACAGAAAAGAAAGGATTCATAAACAAACGGTAAAAATGTTTACAGAGATATACCTACGAAGCATGCGTACACAGAGTTATATACAGATGGGCTGCTCGTAAATCTTTAACCAAGTAAACGTTTTGATTTAATAAATTGAGTAATTACTCTCGTTAATTATCTCTTAAAACGTTTATCTAAAAAATGAAATGTCAGCTGAATGTATGATTGCATGAATAATTTTGTGTAACGCCTTTTTTTCAAGATGTTACCTCGACGCAACATGCTGTCAATAACTTATTACACGTTACTTTTAAAAATGTGAATATCCGCGACGGTCATTTTTATAAATGAGCTTTGTTTTAAACTACGTCTGGGCATTACCTGATTAATCTATTAGTTTGAATTTTAGATAGTGTAATCCTCTTTTGACAATGTTCCACATTAGCTTATTTTAAAAGACTGCTAGAACTGTTGTTGTTGTTGTTGTTGTTGTTGTTGTTGTTGTTGTTGTTGTTGTTTATGAAACCAACTATTGAGTGTTCTATACGAGCTTTCTGATCGACATTCAGACTGTTAAATAAAGACAGTAAAATAGAGCAACAAAGCCAAAAACAACGCCAATCAAAATCATGTAAGTAGTCTATGTTTTTATATTAAGAAAAGTTTAATGGCGCAAAAATGTACATACAAGAAAAAGACAGCTATGATTGGTCTTGAGATGATATATTTTTTTAAAGGGGTATATACAATTTTCATACACAAAGGCAGGCTATAGTGCTACATTCTTGCAGTCGTATGATAACTTGACAAAACATCCAGGCCCACAAAAGGTTAATTATCAAAAGACGGTACATGATTATTCTGTAACAAATAAATGACCTGAACAACTACAGAAAAGAAAGGATTCATAAACAAACGGTAAAAATGTTTACAGAGATATACCTACGAAGCATGCGTACACAGAGTTATATACAGATGGGCTGCTCGTAAATCTTTAACCAAGTAAACGTTTTGATTTAATAAATTGAGTAATTACTCTCGTTAATTATCTCTTAAAACGTTTATCTAAAAAATGAAATGTCAGCTGAATGTATGATTGCATGAATTTTTATGGCTCCGAGACATGGCGCACCACAAAGACAAACACCCACAAGCTGCAGACCTTCATCAACAGATGCCTCCGCAACATCCTCAACATCAGATGGCCTGAGGTGATATCCAACCAAGACCTCTGGGAGAGAACTAGACAAGCCCCCATTGAGCAAGAGATCAAGAAGCGAAAGTGGGGATGGATCGGCCACACATTGCGAAAGCCATCATCCAATACCACCAGGCAGTCCCTTGAGTGGAACCCCCAGGGAAAGCGCAAAGTGGGCCGACCAAGACAGACCTGGCGGAGGAGTACGGACGCTGAAGCCAGGGCGGCTGGAATGACATGGGCCGAGCTGAGGAGGACATCCCAGAACCGAGTACGCTGGAGGAGTGTGGTTGCAGCCCTATGCTCCTATAGGAGCGAAGAGGATTAAGTCAAGTAAGTCAAAGTCATGTAAATGAAGTCAATGCACCATGAACATCTAAGTCATGCTCGTAAATCTTTAACCAAGTAAACGTTTTGATTTAATAAATTGAGTAATTACTCTCGTTAATTATCTCTTAAAACGTTTATCTAAAAAATGAAATGTCAGCTGAATGTATGATTGCATGAATAATTTTGTGTAACGCCTTTTTTTCAAGATGTTACCTCGACGCAACATGCTGTCAATAACTTATTACACGTTACTTTTAAAAATGTGAATATCCGCGACGGTCATTTTTATAAATGAGCTTTGTTTTAAACTACGTCTGGGCATTACCTGATTAATCTATTAGTTTGAATTTTAGATAGTGTAATCCTCTTTTGACAATGTTCCACATTAGCTTATTTTAAAAGACTGCTAGAACTGTTGTTGTTGTTGTTGTTGTTGTTGTTGTTGTTGTTGTTGTTGTTGTTGTTGTTGTTGTTGTTGTTGTTGTTGTTGTTGTTGTTGTTGTTGTTGTTATTTTTGTGTGTTCGTTACTTAGTTCAATCACGTTTATAACAACTACTATCTAAAACTGTAGCTGTGAACATTTATCCGTGCTTGTGCGTTGTTGTTGGGTTTTGTTTTTTTAATCTATGGGATGAGCATATTGGAGATAGCACTACTGACTCCAAACAATGCCACAACCATCGCTCCGGACAAGGCCACTGAAAGCGACGTTGCACCCGAAGGTGGGTTTATGCACTGCACCAAGATAGGCTGGTTGTTAACATTGTCATCACTAGTATCGCCAACATCATCATCATCGTCATCATCGGCATCCACATCGTTCCAGGAGCCGCATTTCGGGAAGTTTTTCGGTGGTTTGGGAAACTCCGATTTGTCTCCGACCTGGATGAGTATTCCCATGCCGATGTCGACATGGTACTCAATGTGGCAGTGGAGCAGCCACATACCTGCAGGAAGGGAGGGGGGCGTCCAGTTAAAAGGCCAGTTAAACACAAAAGAACACACAAAATAAATGATGATGAGACAGAAGTACTGGTATGCCCGATCTGGTTCTTTCTTGTTGCGTGCAAAATTGTCATACATTAGTTCCAAAACACTTTCAGATTTAGGCTAATAATTGCTGGTCTGCAATGTTTAGACACCAACAAACCAAAACATCCCGCAGTTTACGCTCTTCGATAGAACATCTAGATGACTCAGTGACAACAAAATAGAAATTTTATTGAAAATTGAGAGGAAGAAAAGGGTAAACATAATAAAACTACTGAAACTCCATTGCATTTCTTTAAAGTTTTAAACTTTTTAAACTTCTTCCCCTATGTAGCCTAAATTATGATGTTGGACGTTAAGAAACCAAAAAGCTAACGAACCAACTAAAAACCAAAACAATGAACAACTCAACCATGTTTTAGCACTGCAATTGTTCAAGCCTCACCCGGGTTGTCTGCCCTGAACCTCAACACAACATATCCGCCGTCAGGAACGGTAATCGTGTCTTTGTGCGGAGCCCGAGACCGAGAGCGCTGGATCATCCCGCTTGCGTCAAGCTGCTTCACCTCCTGGACGCTGGTCGATGTGTTCAGCTGGTGGCGAGAAAATATTGATGATACAGGTTGGTGTGTTTAAGGGATAGAAAATACTGATGATACAGGTTGGTGTGTTTAGCTGATAGAAAATATTGATGATACAGGTTTGTGTGTTTAGCTGATAGAAAATATTGGTGATACATGTATGTGTGTTTAGCTGATAGAAAATATTGGTGATACATGTTTGTGTGTTTAGCTGATAGAAAATATTGATGATACAGGTTGGTGTGTTTAGCTGATAGAAAATATTGGTGATACATGTATGTGTGTTTAGCTGATAGAAAATATTGATGATACATGTTTGTGTGTTTAGCTGATAGAAAATATTGGTGATACATGTATGTGTGTTTAGCTGATAGAAAATATTGATGATACATGTTGTGTGTTTAGCTGATAGAAAATATTGGTGATACATGTTTGTGTGTTTAGCTGATAGAAAATATTGATGATACATGTTTGTGTGTTTAGCTGATAGAAAATATTGGTGATACATGTATGTGTGTTTAGCTGATAGAAAATATTGGTGATACATGTTTGTGTGTTTAGCTGATAGAAAATATTGATGATACATGTTTGTGTGTTTAGCTGATAGAAAATATTGATGATACAGGTTGGTGAATTAAGCTGATACTGATAGAAAATATTGGTGATACATGTTTGTGTGTTTAGCTGATAGAAAGTATTGAGGATACAGGTTGGTGAGTTTAGCTGATAGAAAATATTGGTGATACATGTATGTGTGTTTAGCTGATTGAAAATATTGGTGATACATGTTTGTGTGTTTAGCTGATAGAAAGTATTGATGATACAGGCTGGTGAGTTTAGCTGATAGAAAACATTGGTGATACATGTATGTGTGTTTAGCTGATAGAAAATATTGATGATACATGTTTGTGTGTTTAGCTGATAGAAAATATTGGTGATACATGTATGTGTGTTTAGCTGATAGAAAATATTGGTGATACATGTATGTGTGTTTAGCTGATAGAAAATATTGATGATACAGGTTGGTGTATTTAGTTGATAGAAAATATTGATGATACAGGTCGACGTGTTCAGCTGGTGGTGAGAAAATATTGATGATACAAGTTGGTGTGTTTAGTTGATAGAAAATATTGATGATACTGGTTGACGTGTTCAGCTGGTGGTGAGAAAATATTGATGATACAAGTTGGTGTGTTTAGTTGATAGAAAATATTGATGATACAGGTTGGTGTGTTTAGTTGTTTGAAAATATTGAGGATACAAGTTGAAAAAATTGGATCACGGGACTATACCTGTATACTTAGGGCTTTGAAGAGTTAAAACAATTTTTAGTCAAAACTGACATTTGCGGAACAATATTATTCTGCGCCATTTACTTAACTGAAAGCGATATATTTATTTTTTGATAAATTTTGACGGTGTCTTAGGCTGTAGCATTGTACTCAAATATAAATCTAAACCATCATGACATTTTCTGTAGAAGTGTTTTTAGAGTTACCACAAAAAAGGACAAAGAAGGGATCTTACTTTTGCCATGGCGACAGCTCTAAACTTGTAGCCGTGGATATGCATGGGGTGGTTAGCGTTGAACGTGACCCCTTCGTCTACAATGATAAGCTCTACCAGATCACCGAGGGCGACGTCCACCTTGTGTGTACAGCTGCACCACTCGCGCACACAGTCCTTCTGCACGGTGAACTCGTTACAGTACTCACTCTGAGAGGGGGGCAGAGGTGGAGAGAAAGGTGAGGAAGAGGGAGACATAGAGGGAGAGATGGAGAGAAAGGTGAGGAAGAGGGAGACATAGAGGGAGATATGGAGAGAAAGGTGAGGAAGAGGGAGACATAGAGGGAGAGATGGAGAGAAAGGTGAGGAAGAGGGAGACATAGAGGGAGAGGTGGAGAGAAAGGTGAGGAAGAGGGAGACATAGAGGGAGAGGTGGAGAGGTGGAGAGAAAGGTGAGGAAGCGGGAGACATAGAGGGAGAGGTGGAGAGAAAGGTGAGGAAGCGGGAGAGATGGAGAGAAAGGTGAGGAAGAGATGGAGAGGGAAATATAAAGAGAGAGAGGTGGGGGATAATAAAGTGATAAGTAATTTGTTACAGGACACAGTATATTTACTTCAAGAAAAATATATTCACATTTCGCTAAGACTTCTTTTACTTGTCTTGCAGTTTGCATCCTGTGAGATCTTAGTCCTGTTTCTAAAAACTCTGAATCCCTTCCTAAATACAAAACCATTAGTTTTTCTTTTAGCATATTATTTTAATGAACCTGCAGGTGGTCGAAATACTTGAAAATTATTTTTTTTAACTCATTAACATCGCGTTTGTTTTGGGGTTTTTTTTGTTTTTTTGGGAGGGGGGGGGCACAGATATTAAATAGTATCAAAGAAGAGTTGAAATCTTTCACAAAACGCGGTGTTGACTGTTAAAATGTTTCCATTGGAATACATGGATCCCTTACAATTAGAAAATTCGTGTAGTTATAACAGTGCCTACAAAATGGTTGCATTATTTGGATGATTAACCCACACACTTCTTATTTTACTGAATATCAATAAATAATAAATAAGTACAATGGGGGGAGTACAGTGCGACTTACAGCGGGTATATCGTCATACTGCGAGAGCGGGGGGCTGGGGGGACGCTGGGATGATATCCTGTTCACCTGGGGGGAGTACAAGTGCCTGCTCCTGTCTACGAAGGAGAGCGGGTAGAACTCTGGGTTGTTAAACCTGATGATAATAATGATGAAAAATGATAATAATAAAAAAAATAATACATATTCTTATGGTGCGAATAATAATAATATGCCTTCCTTTTGTCATAATGCAAATTTGTCATTCACTAAAAAAATTATTCGGTGATATATCTACCTAAAGTTGTCCACTTTATTGAAGTCCATGCCAAAAAAAAACTTTTTGTCCGGGACTGACGTCAGGACTCCGTCATTCTCATCAGGGATCTCCGATCGCATACTTGTAATCTGCACCTGTGAGTTGGAGGCTGGGGTGTTCCATGGGTTAAGGAGCTGTGTGGAGGAAGGGGAGGTAATCTGTTAGTACAGAGAAACTTGTGTGTTCGAAAAAATAAATAAACAATACCTGTACAAGCATTTGATTTCCCATAATCCGTTCTGTGAATGATTAAATTTCTTGTAAATGTATTGGTAATATTAGGGGACTATTAAAAAGAATGAATTAACTATTCAAACTACTTCTACTTATGAAAAAACTAAGAAACAAGCAAGCCAATAAACACAATCTGAAAACTCTTTATTGTTGGCTTTCATTTACAATAATTAATTTTTTTTATTACAAACGTTGCAAAACCAACTAAGAAACCCTAAAACCAACCAACCACGTAAGCAGAAAACAAATCAATTAACCCATACCCATATTCCTTCATCATTTGTGGGCCTTGACTACAATATATCTTTGAAGTTGGCTTTAATATCAACCAACCAACCCAAAAACTGCACACCAACATACCAACCACCCGATAAACCAACCAATCAACCGACCATCTATACAACCATAAAATGTCCATAAATTTCAATAATCAATAATCAATGATATCTTACAATTCTTTCGCGGAATATTTATAAACGTAAAAAAGAAATCAAATTAACCAGCCAATAAACCAACCGACCAACCAACCAATAGGCCAAACAACCCACTAATGAATCAATCAACCAACAAATCAACCAATCATCCAATCAATCAACCAACAAATCAATCAACCAACCAACCAATCAGCCAAACAACCCACCAACGAATCAATCAACCACCCAACCAACCAACCAATTAAGCAACCAACCAATCAACCAACCAACTAATCAATCAGCCAATCGATTAACCAACCAACTCACAATTCCTCCCCGGATGGAGGAGTCCCAGTCTGTGGGTTCTGGAGGATCAACATCCGGGGCTCCAGCGTACTTGAGCAGCGCCACCTGGTGGGCTTTCTTCACTGCACAGTCAGCCATCCCGCGTGCTCGGATCCAGTAGTTTCTGCGGGTACATTGTGGTGTATGTGTGTGTGTGTGGGGGGGGGGGGGGGGGGGGGGTTATTTCTCTATAGATTGAAAGAGCAAGATAGAGCGAGATAGCGGATCTCTCTCACGCTTTGTCTGTCTGTCTGTCGTTGTTTTTCTCTTTCTGCCTCTCTCTCTCTCTCCTCTCTCTCTCTCTCTCTCTCTCTCTCTCTCTCTCTCTCTTTATCTCTCTCCCTTTGCGTTTACAGTCTCCTATATTCCACATAGGGAAGCTATACGGCAAGACTCGAGTTAAGTTAACTCCCTCTGTACCAGCAAAACAGAGCAGAGGCAACCTACCATAGGTGGTAGAGCGTTGGACTCCCAATCGACAGGTAGTCAGGTACCAAGGTACCAGATTCCACCATTGGGCAAGTTTATTTTTGGGGTTTCTTCCACTACTTGTTCCGTCGATGTAAATAAAGTGTCACTAACCTAGAACAAAAATCACTCTCTGTCTCTGTGAGGCAGCACTTACAAATTTCTGACTTTAGTCTTGAGAGCGGTCGCCGTATAGGTTCCTCTTTGGAAAGTTTATGAGACGCTAAAATAAGAGAGAGAGAGAGAGAGAGAGAGAGAGAGAGAGAGAGAGAGAGAGAGAGAGAGAGAGAGAGAGAGAGAGAGAGAGAGAGTTTGTTCCCACAAAGAACAGACGCTTGAGTACATAAACTCTAAAAATAATTGATGTAAGGGGCTGTTCAAGGACACTGGGGCAGCGGAAGAGGGGAGGGGGGGGGGGGGGGGGAGGGGAATACAAAGTCCCAAAATAACTGTAAGATTATATTTTAACGAACCTTATACTTTCCTTTTGCGTGAGCAGTATCCTAAATCAGTGTTACCTCAGAGTGGTAGTTTTATCGGCGACGAGCACAAAGTCGTATCTCTCGCCGGCGAAGATGTTGAAACTGTCCGCCACGAACGGCTCGAAAGGACTTCCATCGGACGCGATGACCATCATTGTGTGGCCGTCCACAGAGATCTGCGCCAACAGTTTGTGAAAATGGAACGTTTAAGAAGAGTTTCTAGTGCTCTGATAGGAGAAACAGGTCGTAGAAATGAAATGTTCAAAGAACAGCACAGAAGAAAACGATTAGACAGGCAGATTGTAACAACACGTCCTTAAAACGGCGCCACATGTTTGATAACACGGAAAATAAAAAATAGATTCTTTATTTTATTACCCCTACGGTGTACAAAAATCTTATATGGAGTCAAGACATAAATCTGTTTATCGGTACGAATGTCTGCTCTCTGAGAGGATTGGAGCCTGGGCGACAGACATATTGTTTATTGATGCATTCTCCAGAGCTGTGCTCATTGAGAAGAGTCGAACCTCAGACCTTTTGTATATTAGTGCAGATCCCTACATACTGAAGCATTTCGGGCCGCTGGACAAATTTTACCTGAATGGGGCAGTTCAAGATGGCGGCGCTGATAACCCGGAAGCGATACTTTTTCCCGCCTTGCACAGTGAACGAGGCTCTCGGTGTGTAGAAGGTAGAGTTGCCGTCCTTGAACTCTTGGTGGGCGCCCATACCTGTAGACATAAAGGATGAGCAAGGATGGAATAACTACTAAGAATGGCAACAGCAAAAAAGAGCCATGAAAAGGGTGGTGCTCAAGATCAAAACACAAGATAAAGTGCATTGTAGAGAAATCAGAAAAGCAAATCAACAAAACGCTCTTAAATAGATAGTAGGTCCTACTAGTAGACTTTGTAGCAAAACAAAAGTGGACATTTTTATATTAAGAGAGAGAGAGAGAGAGAGAGAGAGAGAGAGAGAGAGAGGATAGAGAGAGATGTATATTATGAGATATAAACTCAAGGAAGATGAATTAAGTACATTTATCTAACTATCATGGGCTTGCAACAAAATTGTACGGGTTTTTTATGTTTTACACTTTCCACATACGAACAAAGAAGAAATAATGAGCTGCACGGATTCATGGGCCATTAGAAGACGTATTCTTAAAAAGTATAAGGAAGAGGTTAAGGTACAGAAAGTAAATCTAAAGTATTGTCTGGCGTTAATCGTAGGGTATGCAACAGGAATCTAAAGAATGACAAACGTTTAGGCTAAATTATAGACCTTTGTTCAATAAGTTGGTAATTTCAGTGTGTTTTCACAACTTTCAACACAATTTTTTGTTTATTTCGCCCATCGCTGGTAAGCGAGATTATTCTTTTGCGCTAATATTAGGATGTGTCAAAGGAATCCAAAGATAAATACATCGAGTTAAAGAAAATAAAAATTTGAGAAAAAAAAATAATAAATAAATAAATAAATACATCGAGTTAAAGGTAAATTGGTATTTTCAATGATTTTTTTCAATATTTCTTTTTCATCTTCTTGCTCGCAAATTATATCTCCAACCCAGTCATATTTATAGGGGAATAAAACTGTCATTTGCATGTCTTCCTTTTGGCCATGGAGTTTGGTTTCTGTGGAGGTGGAGCTTGTTCATGTTGTTGTTGTTGTTGTTGTTGTTGTTGTTGTTGTTGTTGTTGTTGTTGTTGTTGTTGTTTTTGTTGTTGTTGTTTTTATGGCTTCCTCATTAATAAAGGGCAGGATACATTTTCAATATCTGAAACAGAAGACGTTTTCTTCCTCGTTCCACCAACCATTGATTAGCATCAAAGCTGGTTTGTTGTCCCCGTCGTCATGGTGATGGTCTAGAAAGGCCGGTAGTGTCATGCGTGTTAGCCAATCATTGACAATGATGACGTGTTCTGAAAGGTCATAGTCGTAGCGGGCGAAGTGAGGCTCCCGACTGGGCGGTTGGCGAACAACAATGGCGCCGAACATTCCGTCTGCTCGTTGCATCCCGGCATGCCCGTGCCAGTAGTGGGTGCCCGGATCTAGAGCTTTGAATCTGGCGCGAAATAGAGAGATTTGATAGGTTAGAAGGACCTCACTCTTTACGTGATAAAAGGAGACGGACACGTTATCTAGCGCATTGAATTTGGGGTAAAGGAAGGAGATTGTTTTGCTTTGGTTTGGTTTGGTTTGGTTATTTTTTAGAAACTATACTTTATCGCAGACGGGTGCGAGACGAACGTCTGAAAAATTAAGATGATGCACACAGAGTCAGAGCAGAGAAAAATACACTTATGTCTCAGTCAGTGATTTTTCTATTGTTATCAATCCAACATGTAAGGAATAGGACTTATCTGCCCCTATCTCTCTTTCTCTATCTCTCTATCTCTCCTTCTCTCTATCTCTCCTTCTCTCTATATCTATCTATCTATCTATCTATCTATCTATCTATCTATATATATATATATATCTATATATCTATATATCTATCTATCTATCTAATTATCTATCTATCTATCTCTATCTCTCTTCATTTCATTCGTACTATATTGTTTCCAAGGGCGTTAAAATATCTTATTCCTTAACACCAGAGTTAGGCCTACCTTACAAAGACACCTCCATTAACGTATCTAATTTTACATCCCTTCCTGTGTTTACTCTAGGTGTCAACAATGTAACTCATGGCTGACAGTAGACCAATTTTATTATCATCCTATCGGGAAATCTAATCGCATACGAGCTTTCGTCTCTCAAAGAAAGGGCTATACAATGGATTTTTGGACTCAAATTTTGTAGTTGTGCCAAACAGTTCAGCCATTTTCTAAAAGCTATTATAACTTTATAGTCCAGAAAAAAAAGCAAAAAAAAATAGGCCTGACCTGTATCTAGATTCTAAATTTCTAACATTTTGTACATGTTTATGTCCATGGACATCTACACTACAACATACATAAGTTTTCCGCCGTAAGTCCATTAGTTAACGTGAGATGCATGCGAGTTGGCTTAAGTGGTAGTGAGTCAGGTTTTGTTCCATAGGTCCCTGGTTCGATTCCACCATCGCGGTAAACTTTTATTTGTGGTTTCGTCGTCTACTTGTTCCCAGGCATAGGCGTCCTGTCAGGCTTGTAGAATTTTCAGACGTAAGTCTTGTTACCCGCCCGCGATATAGTCTAGTTAGTTGCTGATGTTTCACGTTAAGGAATCAACCAAAGAAAAGTTTAGATTTTCCTCTTTAGGATAACGCATTATTAAAAAGTCTGAGGGGTGGGGGGGGGGGGGCTGGAGTTATTTTACCATGGCCATAATTATGAGAGCTGCTTAAGTCAGCGGATATTAAAGTCCCTTAGATATTATGCGTAAAATAACAGCGTTAATAATCCGTTAATATCTATTTTCTAAAATGCTTTAAATCTTTGGAGCTTTAGAAATGAGATAGGACATTACAGAATTAAACAAGTAACAAATAATATTATAAAGATACTTTGATCTTGGAACTAAAGCGCTTCACCGTCTATAATATTAATGATAGTTGTGTGTTTTGTTTTGTTATTTCATGAGGCAAACTTTATTTGGAAACCAAAAGAAAAACTGAGACATTCAAACTGTAGTGGTATATTAATTTGTGTCTTTTCCGAATTTGGATTTCGTAACATTATGTATTTATTTAAGATCATTGACTAACTACTTTTCTTAATTTGCTACTTTGACAGCTTTTTTTAACTTACATATTGCCGTAAAGGATCCCTCATGGAAACCTAGGAGAATTAAACGAGAGAGAGAGAGAGAGAGAGAGAGAGAGAGATAGGGAGAGAGAGAGAGAGAGAGAGAGAGAGAGAGAGAGAGAGAGAGAGAGAGAGAGAGAGAGAGAGAGAGAGAGAGAGAGAGACAGACAGACAGACAGACAGACAGACAGACAGACAGACAGACAGAAAGAAAGAGAGAGAGAGAAAGAGAGATTGAGAGATAAAAGTTATCATGGGAAATAATGAAATAATACTTTATTGATAAACCAAACACCTGTAGGTGAATGAAGACCGCGCGGTGATGGGGCACTGAGTGATGAGACTGACGCCGTCCATGTGTGGGGTTCCCTTCTGTAGCAGGCCGTGCCAGTGGACGGAGGTTCCCTCGGAGTTGTACAGCTCATTGTGGATCTTCACTTCTATGGTATCCCCTTCACACACCTGGCGGGGTCCGTGACAAAAACACACAAAAGGAATTATATTCATTTATTTATCAAATACTGAGTCATAGAGACATAGGAGATCATAGCACGCCACTCAATTCTTTGCTGTTACTGTCTAAATTGCTCCTGTCTTTATTGGTTGCCCATCTGTTAAGACTGTCTGAAAAGGTTATTCTTCGTCTACCTTTACTTCAGTGACCATTTATTTTTCCAGTTAATGCATACCTGTAATTGTTGCTACATAATTATTTAGATTTGCATTTATAACTGCCATTCTTAAGTGCCAATTCTGGAACAGACATCGGTGATCATGCTTTTCCAAACTTCTGTGTTGTCACCCAGTGCGTGAAGCCTGCACAGTTCATTAGGTCAACTTGGAAAACATGCACAAAATAAAAATAGATGGGCGCTTTCTGGATCTTCGCCTTTGCCCTGCCAAGCACAGGTTATAGAGCTAGAAGTTGAACTCTGTATCCTGTGTGTCTTGCGCTGCCAAATGTGAGTTTAGTTGAGTTGGTTTAAGGTCCAAAATCAGCACTGTATAGGCTATATTGTGGCCAAGGGTGGAGGGCCAGTGATGATGGCGAAAAATACAAAGCAGCTTTGCTTTATGCTCTGAGATACCCGGTAAAGTTATGTTAGAGATGCATGTTGGTTAAAAATGAATAGCCAGATTATATTTATGACGTGGAAACGTGTTTTTGTCAATACATGATATATAATAAACCCAACTTGTCTTTGAAAGAAAAACAAATCGCAAATAGTCAGACCTTCGTTCTGTGGGTCATTATTTGCATCATTATGTTTACCTATTTATGTCCCCCTCTACCGAACTCTCTCTCTCCCCTCTATCTATCTATCTATCTATCTATCTATCTATCTGTCTATCTATCTATCTATCTATCTATCTATCTATCTATCTCTCTCTCTCTCTCTCTCTCTCTCTATCTATCTATCTATCTATCTATCTATCTATCTATCTATCTATCTATCTATCTATCTATCTATCTATCTATCTATCTATCTATCTATCTATCTATCTATCTATCTATCTATCTATCTATCTATCTATTTATCTATCTATCTATCTTTCTATCTATCTATATCCCTCCTCTCTCCCCCGTTCCCCTTCTCTCCATCTACTCCCTCCCCTGCCTACCTCTACCGCAGGTCCGGGCAACCTCCTGTTGACTGCTATGATTCCCCTCTGGACGCCGTCCGTGGCAATACAGTGCGGCCTGGAGCAATCTGATTGGTTGAACGGACAGTTGAGGCAGGCTTTGGGCAGTGTCCAGTAACTCTCGACCACCCACTTGTACTGGCAGAGTCTGGGCGAGGTCTGGTCTTCGCACTGTCGGTTACACGGGTGGCTTCTATAGTCTGCAGATTTGGAAAACGATGTTAGGCTGCTAAGCAATGTCATAATGGTGCCAGTATAATATGATAAACACTATTATAATGGTGTCCGTATAATGTGTTAAACACTATTAAAATGATGTCAGTATAATAATTATGTGAAACACTATTATAATGGTGTCAGTATGATGTTAAACCCTATTATAATGATGTCAGTATAATCTGATAAACACTATTATAATGGTGGCAGTATAATATGATAAACACTATTGTAATGGTGTCAGTATAATATGATAAACACTATTATAATGGTGTCAGTATAATATGATAAACACTATTGTAAGGGTGTCAGTATAATATGATAAACACTATTATAATGGTGTCAGTATAATACTATAGTAATGGTACCAGTATAATATGATAAACACTATTATAATGGTGACAGTATAATATGATAAACACTATTGTAAGGGTGTCAGTTTAATATGATAAACACTATTATAATGGTGTCAGTATGGTTTCAGTATAATATGATAAACACTATTATAATGGTGTCAGTATGGTTTCAGTATAATATGATAAACACTATTATAATGGTGTCAGCATTGTGTCACCGGCGGAGACAAAAGTCATGATATCCTCGCACTGTCTCTGTATGGCAGGGCGTGAAATTGTCATATGTTACTCTTGGGACCTGCTGTCGTATAGGATACTTCCTTGGAACCTAGGAGATTGTAAATTAGAAGAGACCGTGTCTTGTTCAATGAACACCCACGCTTCACTCTTCGCGCTTGAAAAAGATATCCCAGCGAGGTCCTACAAGTTTGCAACCAACGAAAGCATCCCCCCCCTCTCTGTCTGTCTCTCTCTCTATCTATCTCTCTCTCTGTCTCTCTCTCTCTCTCTCTCTCTCTCTCTCTCTCTCTCTCTCTCTCTCTTTCTCTCTCTCTTTCTCTCTCTGTCTGTCTCTCTGTCTCTCTCTCTCTCTCTCTCTCTCTCTCTCTCTCTCTCTCTCTCTCTGTCTCTCTTTCTCTATCTCTCTCTCTATTGTATTTTCATTTTTTTTCAAACGAGTCTCAAGACATGCGTCTGATAATTGTATGTGCTGTGTCACTCCAGACAGTGCGGGGATACCAGGACTTCTGTGACAATCGGCTTCACAATAACAACAACGACTCAACCAATAGGTAGGAAAAATCCGACAAATATACTTGCCGGATCATGGGCTCGAACCAGGTGTCCCCCGATTAACAGACCAACTATTTAACACTTGCGCCATCTCGTACCAGCAAACGTGGCTTCAGCTAGCGCTCTGTGTAAAAATACTCTGTTGTTTTGACCTATTTATTATAACACCAGAGTAGGGCATTTGCACCAGACATTAACCTCAAGAAATGCGACTTCGGTTCTGGTTGGTTTGGGTCTTTCTTCAGGATAATTTGTTAAAATTCATTGAAATAATAAAGGGTAAGCCAAGTGGATTCAAGACGTCCGAGATGTAAAGAAAATTGCGACGATCAGCTTTTATCTGGGCGGAAAACACGTGACCAGTTAAATTTTGACGTAGGGATTACCAAATTTACCATGAACTTTTAAAATTTGTTTTATTTCGTATTGCTTATTTTTGTGGTAATTTTTGTTTGTGCTGATATTGGGGCCGTTCATTGTGTTTGTTTTTGTTGCTGCTGTTGTTGTTTTGTTCGTGGTGTTGTTGTTGGTGTTCTTTACGGTGTAGTTATTGTTATGGTTGTTCTTCGTGATGATGTATTTGTTATTGTTGCTATTTTGTTGTCTGATACAAGTTTAAGGCTTTTACGATACCTATAATTATGTTTTCATGCCTTGTTTTTTTTATGGATGAACCTGCTCGACTACTCGGGTGCAATATGGTTTCTTAATATTCGATTCCAGTGAAAAGGTATTACATGTATAACAAACGTGCTTCAAGATTAATAACTGCGGAGATATCACAGCTCCCGCGATGGGGGCAGTGAGAGGTAGGGAAAGTATCATAGTGTTAGAGTTAGAAGGATAATTAGATCAAGGAAGAAAGGGGTGGAGGAAGAGAGGGGGGTGGTGGAAGAATGGAGATGAGGGAGAGGGAAGGTGAAAAGACAATTATGTAAAAGATAAAGGAGAAGGGGAAAGGCAGGGATGAAAAGAGTTATTAGATTTTGAATGAGGATGAAAATAGTTAAAACAGAGAAAACGATAAAAAGAGAGACAGAGGGAAGACTAGGGGAGGGGAGAACACGTAGGAAAAGAATGAGGACAAGGGGGGCACGGGTACCCCAGTCAGTTGCCTCGGTTGGCTGAGTGTGAATGTTTCCAAAATGGCTGCCCAGGCAAGAAGTGAAACCTTTTACACCCTGAGAACATAGTCTGGCTGTACCTGTATATTATGAATACTTGAGGCCGTGCGATTACTGGGCCCATAGCGAAAACGAAGACAATAACTTAGGGAATCTGCACTGGCATCCAATCATAGCTCTGTCCTAGGCGTGAGGAGCCAATGAGCGAGCTGGTTTTCACCGTCAGAGGCCGTGCCGCCGGCAGAGGAGGACGCGGGGAGGGAGAACGAGGAGGACGATCCTGGCGCGCGGCCAGTGCTCACCTGGCGAAGACGTTGCTGTGGTTGTTGTTGTTGTTGCTGTGGCTGCTGCTGCTGTACTCCATTAGCAGCACCATTCACATGGTTTACAGGAGAAATCTGCTGCGGCTGTACCACCACTTCGCCATCCATTGTGCCGTTGGTCTTCCCACTGTTGCTGTTGCTGCTGCAGTCGCTGTTGGTGCTGCTGTTGTTGTTGTCGTGACTACCCTTGTTAGTGAGAAATAACCGATGAGTTGAAACAGAGGTAGAAGGGGAAGAGGAGGGTGTAGAGGAAGAAAAAGAAGAAGGTGGACCCCTGAGAAAGCCCACACTACTGCTAGATCTGGCCACAGCCCTGCCGGGGGAGAAGAGGAGCGAGGAGCTGGCGCGGGCGCTGTTCACGCTGTTCAGTGCAGACATGGAGCCGAAGCTCTGGGCTAGCTGGCGCACGCTGGGCGGGCCGCGCAACTCCTCGCTGGGCGGGGCGGGGGCGGCCTCTGAGCTCGGGCTGGCCTGTATGGAACCCTGGGACTTGCTCAGCGCCTGAGACAGGAGCATAGGGCTCGGGCGGCCGGAGCCAACCACCTGCAGCCTCCCTCTGGACTTGACGGGGGCTCCAGGAGGGAGGGGCGCGCTGGATGAGGAGGAGGAGTTGGAAGGAGGGGGCTGCGAGGAGGACACTAGAGGAGAGACAGAGGGGTCGGTGGAAGCGTTGGATGGACGCGCCGGTGGGACTCCGAACCGTCTCTTTACGTATAGCCCCCCCACTCTCCCAGGGAGATGTTCACTAATGCTGCCCTCGGGTGTTGGGTCAGCCCCGTCAGTATTTGGGGCGGGGGTTGGGGCTGGTGGGGCATTGCCAGCAGTGTGAGTATGGCGGGTTACAGAAGCAGAGCTGGAGGCGCGGGTAGAGGCAGAGGTGATGCTGTTGGAAGAAGCCGTTAGGGCACCAGAAGACAAAGGAGAAGAGGACGGAGCAGAAGCGGGTATGGAAGATGCAGATGCAACAGTGGCGTAACCGTTAGGCTGTGAAGGCTTCATGATGATAGGTTGGTGGGGTTTAAGGCCGCCCGTAGGGTTAGTATTCATAGCTGGTGTAGAAGTCTCTGGAGTGGAACAAGTGTGAGACGCTCTGGTGCTCAGCGCCGCGGGGGTGGGCTGGTTCACTGAGTGCATGGACTTGCTGCGGGAGATGGCCGTCCCAGCACCGGGGCTTCCCGCCTGGGAACCGCCCACAGAGTCTGGCTGGGCGTGGCCCACCGGTCCCTTGGCGGAGTTTCGCCGCCTCAAGCCGCGGCAGCCACGCTACTGGCGCTGCTGGAGTTACTCGAGTTACTGGGGCCCCCGTGCGGCGAGTTTTGCTGTCAGAGGGAGAGAGAGAGACATGGGAGGTGCGGGTTCAGTCAGGCGGTGCGTGCAGGGGAGGGTTGGGGGGATCAAGCAATTTCACAGACACACACATACACGCACACGTGTGGAAACCCAAAGGTTTGGTGCTTTTTTAACTTAGGGAAGGAACCCGTCAAGATATTTATTGGAGTTTTCAGATAAATTCCCTGTACGAGTTAAAAGATTTGTCATGAAAAAAGACTACTCCAGGTCATAATGGCTTTTTCAGTCCGTGCAAAATTTATTTTTAAACCAAATTAGGTTAGTTGATTGGATAGGGTTTTTTTCGCCTTTTTATTGCTATTCTATTTTTGTTTTTTTTTCAATCGTTTCATTTTCGATACATTTTAAATTATGCTTTTATCAAATTACCAAAATAATGAAAGGTTCACAAATGAATTGCTTTTTTCAAGTACAGACAACTTACTTTTATTTTACCATGGACTACAATGGGGCGTCTACTACATTACATCATGAATGTGATTGACAATGAATGACAGTGTTCCAATGTTGTTTTAACACAGCACAAGGGACAACAGGGAGGAAAAGCATGGCACCATTTAACGTCGCTGGGCTAACAGCAGAGATTATCAGTTACCACACTTCTTGTCCTCTTTTGTTTCGTTTCGTTTTGTTTTTTAGGTAACCAAAAAAATTAAAATATTTGTTTATCTGTAGTAAAACCAAAATAAAAATCAAGTTGACGCGTCTTAATGTTAACTTATCATTAGACATACACTGATCTATCGATCGCATTAAATATGCAAATTCAAAATGGCTTCTTCCTGAGACAGGCCATCTTGCTAGGCCAGAGATGCTGTGGTGTCGGAGTTATCAATCCACTACCAGCGTCACAGAAACACATGCTTTTTCTATTCTGTCCTGCCACGTTCATGTATTTTGTTGGGGCATTCATAAATGTATGGACGCCATTCAGATAAATATGGTAAGAGCTAATCAGTTGCGCCAGGGAACCGACAACGTGTTGGTTGTTTAGAACCAGTAAGGAAGTGTTGATGGAGGAGAGAGGCACCGCGACTTTTCCTCTGTTACGCAGCGCACGATAGAGAACTGTTAGCTGCTTAAAAATACACGCTTTGATCTGTTCTTTACCGCGACTTTTCCCCCTCTGTTACACAGCGCACGATAGAGAAATGTTAGCTGCTTAAAAATACACGCTTTGATCTGTTCTTTACCGCGACTTTTCCCCCTCTGTTACACAGCGCACGATAGAGAACTGTTAGCTGCTTAAAAATACACGCTTTGATCTGTTCTTTACCGCGACTTTTCCTCTGTTACGCAGCGCACGATAGAGAACTGTTAGCTGCTTAAAAATACACGCTTTGATCTGTTCTTTACCGCGACTTTTCCCCTCTGTTACACAGCGCACGATAGAGAAATGTTAGCTGCTTAAAAATACACGCTTTGATCTGTTCTTTACCGCGACTTTTCCTCTGTTACGCAGCGCACGATAGAGAACTGTTAGCTGCTTAAAAATACACGCTTTGATCTGTTCTTTACCGCGACTTTTCCCCTCTGTTACACAGCGCACGATAGAGAAATGTTAGCTGCTTAAAAATACACGCTTTGATCTGTTCTTTACCGCGCCTTTTCCCCTCTGTTACACAGCGCACGATAGAGAAATGTTAGCTGCTTAAAAATACACGCTTTGATCTGTTCTTTACCGCGACTTTTCCTCTCTGTTACAGAGTGCACGATAGAGAACTGTTAGCTGCTTAAAAATACACGCTTTGATCTGTTCTTTACCGCGCCTTTTCCCCTCTGTTACACAGCGCACGATAGAGAAATGTTAGCTGCTTAAAAATACACGCTTTGATCTGTTCTTTACCGCGACTTTTCCTCTGTTACACAGCGCACGATAGAAATGTTAGCTGCTTAAAAATACACGCTTTCATCTTTTCTTTACCACTATTTAAGGCTGAATTTATTATACCAACCCATCTGAAGAAGTGCTTACGCCAGTTTATTCATAACAGTTATTACCATTTATGGCATGTTTTTCACATAGGGAATCAAAGTTCTAGGTACATGTATTACAGTAATAGCCATTATAAAATATATTGAACGTAAGTAAAATTAAACATTACATGATATCGTCAGTAACTTAATTAAACCAAAGCCCCTTTTCCATAATAATCATAATCTCTTGCAAATAATAAGCTAGCTTAATAAACATGTTATATGTTAATAAAAAAAGAAAAAGATGTATCCGATTACAAATAAAACAGTTAATCAGGCAATCCATTCTAAATGGCACGAAAGCAATGCTGTGCACTAAATAGACAAAAATTTCATGAACTCTGTTTGTCAAAATACGTTCATGCAAAGTATATTGATAAGAAGTAAGATATCAGAATTCAGGAATTAAGTGCACCATGATACCAATAGCCCATTCCCAAGCGGGAATGCCCAGGCAAAACCGCCATACCCCTAAAGACTTTCAAAGAAATTGAGCAGTACCAAGAACAAAACACCAGCATTTCGTATTGACATAACAAAAGCAGTACAAAATGCATGGAATGGTTGTTGCAGCAGGATATGGTTAACATGATATGGGTTAGTATGAACAAGGCGGGAGCAGGTTTAGGCGTTCCACTATCACATCTAAGGTCACAATAAGTCGGGAGTCTCTATTTACTTCCTCTTTTCCTGTCTCGTCATTTCAAAGGCCACATTATTAATTGGAATAAACAGAATGCAAAAGTAATGGTCAACACAGAATCTAAAGATAGTTTCCAACAGTCACTGAGTACATGAATTTCAATAGCCGTCTCAGCTAAGAACAGCCGACAGCACGGCGCACTGGGTAAAACCCTAACGGTTCCGAGAGATGGCGTACACTCCAATAATTTATAATTATATAGCATCCTGGCTAGTTTTGGCCAGTCCCTTGGTTAACTCAATGGACCAAATAATAGTGCGATAGGTCTGATCAGTGGAAGAACTGAATAATGTTAACTCATGGACCAAATAATAGTGCGATAGGTCTAATCAGTGGAAGAACTGAATACTGTTAACTCATGGACCAAATAATAGTGCGATAGGTCTAATCAGTGGAAGATGCGGTATGTAACATCTTTGAGCAAATGCAATAATGCGCCGCCCAACGAGGATGCGTGTGAGTGTGTGTGTATGTCTGTGTGAAAGAGTAGCAGCGATTGTGCCTAGCCCTACAAAATACGAAATTGTTTATCTGATCGTGCGAGAGTAAGAACTGTGAGGGGACCGGCGCTTGACAGCGAAGATGGTTTGAAAGGGGACCGGCGCTTGACAGCGAAGATGGTTTGAAGTCTAAATCAGTCTAACTTGTCGCCCCAAAACTGGATTCTTGGAAACAAACTCTCTGCCTAGCAGTAGTAAACAAAGCTATGGGATTCCCGGATGGACAGATCGCCGGCGGCGGAAGCATAATTGCCGCTATAGTGGTACACTATTTACCGTATTTTTTACCGAAAAGAGCCGCGAGTGAACGTTAAATCTACAAGTTGATAAGAGACTCGGCCGATCCCTACGCTTCTTATGAGACGTTGAAAACGTGAATGGGCGGTGTTAACGGCTGGGCTAACCGGGCGTTATTGCCGAAAATGGCAGCAACTACTGAGCGATCGACGGGACACCCGATTTTTAGCTGAATATCGTCAAATACGTATTTTTTCAACCAGATACGGACGGACGTACTCGGGAGGTCGAATACGTACTAAATACGTATTATACGTACTGGTTGGAAGCTATGCTAGTTTAGTTTTTGGAAGAACTGAATAATGTTAACTCATGGACCAAATAATAGTGCGATAGGTCTAATCAGTGGAAGAACTGAATAATGTTAACTCATGGACCAAATAATAGTGCGATAGGTCTGATCAGTGGAAGAACTGAATAATGCGAACTCAGAGAGATCTTAGGTCATGGAGGACTATATTTTTTCTTATAATTACCGGTATAAAACGATGATGCTTTTTGTTCTGGGGCGGGGGTATGTGGTGTTTTAAAACTGTGTGCCGAGTGGGAGAAATGGCAGGGGAAATAGCAAAGAAGGCATTAAAGGGTATGGCAATGAAAACGTTTGTCTCTATGACTGTGCTTCTACACTGCAGGAGAAGTAGGTTAATTTATTTTCAGGTCCATGAGACGGAGGCGGGCGTGGGATTGGTTCAACAAAGAAAACACTTGCCCTATCTCTGCATGATCGTAGTTAGTATGGCTTTCAACAACATTGATGTTTAGTAATGCATATTTAAAAGACAAACAGACAGTATTTTGAAAAGAACCATTTCATTGAGATTGTCTGCATACAATCTAACCAGAAACGACATTCATTAACGAAGGTGTGTTCTTGGATTCTTTTCAAAATGGTACAAAGCCACGTTTCCTCAAGTGCTTATCCTAAAGAGAAAAAAGAGGAGATGGAGGCTCAGGGAAGGTCGATGATGTGAAGAGAGAGGCATTTTAAATGGGATATCAACTAAAAGTTGTGGAATCAGGCTCAAACACAGAGAAGAAACAACAATAATAATGGCTGAATTTCACAAGGCGGTCGTGGCCGAGTTGGTCAGTCGTCAGCGGTGCTGCTCTATGGACTACAGGATTTTAAAGGTCACTGGGGAAATGGGAGGGGGGTAGGCAAACATAAACTGGCGATCAAAACAACAAAATCATGCGTAATAATATTATGTCTGTGCTCTGTCGGTTTTTATAACAGACGTCCAAGTTGCGTGTCAAAATCACATACTTTAGTTGCAGGAAAAAAATATCATAAACAGGGTACAAACATGCCTTGTCAACGTTTTATGTCAGGGAGAAAGAGAGAGAGAGAGAGAGAGAGAGAGAGAGAGAGAGAGAGAGAGAGAGGGGGGGGGGGGGGGGGGGAGAGCAAAGAGATAGAGAGAGAGAGAGAGACTAGGGGGGGGGGTAGATAGATCGACAAAGAAAGAGACAGGGATTTATCTCACAGATTTTACCATGTTGATTGCTTCTTCTAGCTTGCTCCAGGATTCGGGGATTTCTGCGTCACTCTTGAAATAAGTGGGAATGATACGTAGGATATGGATTATCATTATTGAGTCCATTTTTGTACATTGAATTCGTCAGATTCACTAAGACTCACAGTATGATCTAAAAGATCAGTAGGAGAAGATGTTCAGTTTTAATTAGGATTGCAAAACGTCAAGGGAAAAGATTTTATTTTTAGAATGTAAGAACACTCATTTGCTTTCTCTAAGCATTGAACTATTTCCGAGGGCATTAAAATGAAAGCCTGGTTAACTAGACGTGGGGAAGTAAGTACAACGGTGTACGACGATTCGGACGAAGGGTTGTATTTTTATAATACTAACTACCCTTAGTCTTGGACCGAAGCTTATAGCATTGTTGTACTTACTGATTACGACCCATAGTATGTGTAGTAACCCGCTCTCCTCTATACCAGGAGCATCGAGATCACAGATCAAACTACAATCATGACGCTCTATGGTACTGGTACACTCACGTTGGTACTCTAAACTTAGGCCCCGCACTAAGGGCTGAAGTTCCATCTAACACAAATCCTATGTCTGGAGTGTAAGTTTCTACCCACTTCCCCGTGTGCCCATTGCTTTGGTTGGCCAAACAACATTTTTTTTCTAGTTGCGTAGTTAGGCCACAATTATTCCCTAAAATGTTTAAAGTGGGGGGTACTGACTAGCCATCAGGTAGAATGTTCATGTGTACCATGCATATTGCACAGTGGCTCTCATAAAATCCCCAACCCAGCTATCTGTTGTAGCCGTTACATTGCAATCACTTGTCAAAGGTTTTCACTGCAGGCCAATGATTGTGCTTCATTCTCCCTCCGCCCATCGTATCTATCACTGTATCAGGCCAGACTCTGCAAGCAATAATGGACGCACCCAGAGTACCAGACTCAGCATGACGGCCCACACCCAACAGCCTTATGTAGAGAGAGACAGAAGACAGTTGGGTTCATTAGGCTGACAGGCCATAGAACTACACGCTGCATGCTACACGTTGTAAATGTGCATAGAAAGCAAGGAACTCTTTGTCTCTCTGTCTTTCTTATGCAGGGCCAAACAACTCACTACATGCTACGCGGGACTCGCTTCGTGCTTCATGCTTCACGGGTGGAGAAAGAAATGAACAATAGAACAATGCTCACTTTTTTGCTACTCGTCCAGTTCTAGATCCGGCGAACATCGACGACTACAAGGGGAAAACTGGTTGAAATGGTAAGGGCAAGGCCCCTACTCTACAACAACCTCGTATAATTGAACATAAGTTCTTTATCAGGATTTTCAAGAAGATGCTGGAAAGTACGCTGGAACTCTCCTCGTGATTCTCTGAGAAGGAAATTTCTCGGAACCATAAGCTGTCTCTTTTGTTTTCTTCTCCTTGGTAACAAAAGCGGAATGAGAACACCTTGTTGGGAAAAATTCATCTTCATGTAAAGAAAAAACACAAAAAAACCTGCATCTCTGGCAAAATATGAAGAGTGTAGCATGATAGTACGAAGTTAACCTGCCCAGGGTATGAAACGTGTAGCGTGTAGCATGTTGCGTGTAGTTCTCGGCCATAGATGTAGGTGTGAAGTGTAGCGTTGCGTACCTGGGCGAAACACTTCATGCTGCGGTTCATGAGCAGCGTGAGTCTCTGCTGGGAGGCCACCATGTCCCGCGAAATCTGCTTGGCCTGGTGCGAGTTGCGCCCCTTGTTCTTGTGGAGTTCTCCGCTGAGCGAGTTGAAGGCGTCCTGCTCTCGCGACATCTCGCGCTGCAGCCCAGAGATCACGCCCATCAGACTCTGGACGCAGGAGAGAGAGGGGACAAGAGAGAACAGGATGGGGAGGCTGATTCCACAAACACTTTGTTACAAAATATTTCATTTAGCATTCCTCAACACCAGGCTGTCACCAGAGCGAGATGCAATCACAATAGTTATTACTTTGACTCTAAAACATTATAATTTACTACTACTCTTTCCTACTACATTATAATTTTTTTGCCTAATACATTATAAATTTACTATATACCCCCCCCCCTATTTCATTATAAATCTACTACCCCCCTCACTACATCATAAATTTACTACTCCACCCCCACACCCTACTACAGTATAGATTTACTACTTCTCAAGTTCTCCCCAATCCATGTACAATGTAGATTTACTACTTTACCCCAATACATTGTACATAAATTACTAATTTTTTCCCTAATACATTGTACATTTTATACTTTTCCCTATCACATTGTAAAGTCAGTACTTTTTCTTGAGTGTATTATATAAACTAGTTGTGAACCCGCGAAATTCGTGGGAAAGGTGGAATGGGCAAAGTTGAGGCAATACCGATTAGAATTAGAAAGGTGTTAAAATTTAAAATAATGTTGCTTCAGAATCCAAACCTTTAGAAATTTCACGAAGAGGTACACCATGCTCTGAAAAACGCTTATAGGGCAGCGTTGTAAACCTTCGGTTAGTTCTCTCGCTTTTTTATGGTTTTATTTTGTTTCGTTTGTTGTTGTTTTTTTTTGTTTCTTTTTCTTTTTTTTTCGGGGGGGGGCGTTTAATCTTTTGTTTATTACCCACAATTCTGTTAGTTGTATTTACAGATCTTGTACTGATTGAGTGTCCTAAAGTAGGCTTGATTTAATCCTCTGATTCTAGAATGAAGCAAACATTATGAATCGACCACTTTGTTACCTTGACAGTCATCGCCTTGATGGCAGTGTCGAACTCCTCCTCCCCGACCTTGAGCAGCTCAGCAACATTGGACTCTACAGTCGTCATCTGAGGAGAGAGTAAGATACAGTATACATTGACTGTTCTATATCATGTTTTACTAGAGTCAACCCGGCATAGTTTTAGTATACAGTCGTCATCTGAGGAGAGAGTAAGATACAGTACACTGACTGTTCTATATCATGTTTTACTAGAGTCAATTCGGCATAGTTTTAGTATACGCTCGTCATCTGAGGAGTCAGTAAGATCGGCTTATGTTCGGGAGGTGCACAGTACGATCCCACGATCAGGAGAATTGATTTGTCGGATTTCGTGCGCTACTAGATGGGTCGGTGTCAGTAAATTTACACAAATGTAACTGGCTGAGACCGTAGTCCTGGTACAATCGTGCTGTGTGGCAAGTAAAATTGTCAGACGTTAGTCTTGGGACTTATCGCTGTTAATACTCTTATGGTGCTTACAAAAAGGAGAAAGTTGTGAGCGCAGAGACAGTGGTGTCTACAGGTGTCTGTCCACCAATCACTGAGCTCAGCAGGCATGCCCACACGGTGCGACACGATAACGGCTGGACAAAAACCCCAGTAGCTGAGCAAGTCACACCGATCCACTGGTCTCCTCCTGACCGCTGCCTCAATGACCATAAAACAAAGGTGTTTATACATGTTTAAAGGCCAGACCTTGCCATAAACTGACCACATGATTTCAGTTCTGACCAACCTAAGAATGTAGAGAGCCTACAGCACAGCCACGCCGAGGAGAGTGACTTGGGTCGGGGAAATCGGTTGTTTGACTTGAAGCCACAAGTTCTACCACTCAACCAGGTACGCACCCCGACTCTCCTAAACAGCGAAAGTCTCTAAGTTCTCGACGTTTCAATGTTGCCCTGGTACATCTCTCTGAACACCCAGATAGACCAACATAGGTGGACACTCGCTACATCCTGGGCTGATTATGTTGAATAGAGTCAGGTCGGGGTGACCTGCAGAACTTTCCAACTGTCATAAAGAGAGGCGCGAAGGGGATTGAAACCTGTTATATTAGGTGATCGTGACAATTTCATTTTCTGCAAGACTTTTCAACACAGGATAATACTACACTGGTGTCAAGAATACACCATAGTCTCGACTCTCGGTGATGTTGATCAATGTTTGTTCCCACATCCTGTTCTTTATTTTTGTAAATAAAAAATTTGCCTAGTTCAACCCTATCAACAGCGATGGTTTGAAAGCTATGATTCGACTCTGTGTAAGTCGCAACAAAGAAACCTCCATCATTGTTGGTCGTCGGCTTTCCTTAGCTATTTAAAACACCACATTGCCCATCCCTCAGTGTTGGCACGACAAGAACAACTACGTGGACTTCATTACGACCTGTGCTTACACTAAGTCGCGCTTCTGTCAACAAATACAACAAAAACACACACACACACACACACACACACACACACACAAACGTGAAAGTCGTGTCGTCATAATACTATTAATTTATAATGACGACTTGGAAGGTGAACATAAAAAGGTTTATAAATATGTCTAATGCCGTTAGTGTGAGTCAAAAACATTAAAGCATTTATTTCTAATGAGAGGGGGGAAATATTGAGTAATATAGACCTCTACTTTTGGCTTCTTTGGTTGGTTTACTGGTTCTTAACGTCAGCGATTTGGCTATAACTGCAGTAGGGGCATGTGGCTAATGTCGCCCTACCACACACAGACAGGGCTTGGATATCAGTACCGCTCACACTATACTAACACCGTCCCAACCAGTAAACAAATTTGCCAGATCACCAGATTAAACTGAAGACCTTCATATTAGAATTTTAGCGCTCTACCAATGAAGCCAGCTCGTCCCCCGTCCACCACTTTCTGTGTCCCCCGCCCTCAGTCAATGGTCAAGGAGTTGTAACCTAGGTATCTGTGTCCACCACTTTCTGTATCCCCCGCCCCCAGCCAATGGTCAAGGAGTTATAACCTAGGTATCTGTGTCCACCACTTTCTGTGTCCCCCGCCCCAGCCAATGGTCAAGGAGTTATAACCTAGGTCTCTGTGTCCACCACTTTCTGTATCCCCCGCCCCCAGCCAATGGTCAAGGAGTTATAACCTAGGTATCTGTGTCCACCACTTTCTGTATCCCCCGCCCCCAGCCAATGGTCAAGGAGTTATAACCTAGGTATCTGTGTCCACCACTTTCTGTATCCCCCGCCCCCAGCCAATGGTCAAGGAGTTATAACCTAGGTATCTGTGTCCACCACTTTCTGTATCCCCCGCCCCCAGGCAATGGTCAAGGAGTTGTAACCTAGGTCTCTGTGTCCACCACTTTCTGTATCCCCCGCCCCCAGCCAATGGTCAAGGAGTTATAACCTAGGTCTCTGTGTCCACCACTTTCTGTATCCCCCGCCCCCAGCCAATGGTCAAGGAGTTATAAACCAGGCCTCTGCATTCATAACTGCTGTAGAACTAACTGGCCACGATGATAAGCTCGTGATCAGTATAGGCTACTTTTGTCACAAAATGTATTTTTCTTAAAATGAAACTTTGTATTTTGGGGGAGCGCAATTGAGTCAAGTTTCACATTCAAAATAGTTGATCAATACAAAGAGCCGAAATTCTTTTGACTGCTGTAGAGCAACTTGTCTAACGTTTCACTAAAAATCTCGATTTGACACAAGGTAAAACAATGTCACACTACGAAATTTGGTCACAAGACCCGTGAGTTATCACCTGGCCTCTGTGGATCAGGGACATTGTTACAGTGATGGGAGGGGGCAGGAGAGTGTACAGTCATGGGAGGGGGCAGGAGAGTGTGTTGCTTGTGATAAAGGTCAGGTCAGATCAGGGACATTAGCTAGCCCAGTGATGGGAGGGGGCAGGAGAGTGTGTGTGTTGCAAGATTAACAGTGCATTAATAACCAGTTTCTCCAGAGAGCTTCTCAAACAAAGGTCTCAGAGCGTGGACTTCAGTTGTAAGTTGGTTGCTTAACATCCAATGTCATTACAAAAGCCATAATTTGTGTCACACGCGAAACAGGGCGGAGAGACCGTGACAACAGTCTCAGCCAGTCACATTGTACTGTTATACTGACACAGGCACAACCAGTAGGGGACGATATTGGACAAAATAATTGTTGTTTTCGAACCGCGGACCTTCCAATGCGTAGACCAACGCTTTGCACTACTTAAGTCAGTTACTCCCCCCCCCCCCTCCCCCTTTTCCCGTCCTGAATGCGTGGACGTTTGTGTTTATAAAGTCCTCTTGCGAGAGAATTGGTTGGTTTGTTAACATTCAACTTCAGCAGCTAGTCTGTATCGCGGGTGGGTCTCAAAGCTGGCATATAATATTTATACGTGCTACCACAAAGACCCAGAATGGGGTTAGCACGATTTATGGTTCCCGCCAGCTACATTATAATACATGATTGTACTACATATAACACTGACCCTATTGTTAAGGGGCGAGAAGACATAAGTCTGATCTAAACCCGAGCGCTGAATCAATAAGTCAATATCCCACACCCCTATCCTCCTCTCCCCCACCCGCCCTCGTCACTTCTCTGTCGTGCACTTCATTTACAAAATGTGGTTATTATTGCTGATTGAACTGTTATTGGTTGCCGGAAGAAAGGGTGATAAAAGAGAGAGAGAGAGAGAGAGAGAGAGAGAGAGAGAGAGAGAGAGGGGGGAGGGGGGAGGGAGGGTACACAGTCAGAATTATCTTGGTCGCATTCAATGGATGCACATGTATTTTCATAATAATGTGAGAATCGGACTTCCCAAATAGCGGTCACCAAAACATACACATACACGATTGATTCGGAACTCACGGCACCTTGACCAGGAGAGTGACCTTTTAAGATTTAGATGGACCGCTGAGCTGACCCGAGGTGATTCACGTGATTTAATGTTGCGATGAAAACTGTGGAGTGTAGGGGGACCTTCTGTGCTCAAGCTACAGAATCACCAGGCACACAGCTTTGCTGTCCTTTTCTAGCACTACA
Source organism: Elysia chlorotica (assembly GCA_003991915.1). NCBI lineage: Eukaryota > Metazoa > Mollusca > Gastropoda > Plakobranchidae > Elysia > Elysia chlorotica. The sequence goes on along the minus strand of RQTK01000801.1, from coordinate 97,609 downwards.
TCAAGCTAAAGGTTAGCTTGCTCCCCACTCAGGGCATAGACCCGGCAGGCGGGCTGGTGGAGGAAGAGAGAGGATTGGACGTTATATTGCAGCTGTAAAGTGTAGACAGAGGACACGTTAAGATGATCCCAAGATGCGTGCTGTATCAATCGCTATTCGCTATGATCAGACCTGCCAATGAAGACACAGCTCGGACTAGAAGAATCAACTCCAAACAGTTTGATTAAATGCCGCATGCCTGTTACACAAACTGTAAGTGTAACCGTGCACGGAGGCGGAGTATAATACTGAAATCAAGAAGGGTTTCCAGTGTTAGGTTTATAAATCCTTTCTACAGAAGAAGCGTTTAACAGCGGGGCTTATTGTTCAGCGGTGAAGACACTACATAACGTGCTTATATTGGTTGATTTCTTAACGCGGATGGGTCTCAAGACCAAAGACTACGAGACAGAGAGGCACAGAGTTGGAGACAGAGACAGACAGTCAGAGAAGCAAAGAGGAAGGGGGGAGGTGGAGACGGAGAGAAAGAACAGAGAAGCCGAGTGGCAGCACTGCCACTGACTCAATGGCATGTCACGCGTGCTGCGTCTATGGAAATCTTCACAGGACCCTCACCAGCAATGCCACAGTCGGGATGACGTTCCTGTGCCAGCTTAATCGTCAGTGTCAAACCTTGTCGCACAGCGGTCCGAATCGAATCAACAGGCACACTCGGCGCTTTCTTGGCTCGAATCAACAGGCACACTCGGCGCTTTCTTGTCGCCCGTCATCAGCAACTAGCTTATATCGCAGACGCGTCCAAAGATAAAAATCTGATCATTTCACACACTGCCACACTAAGACAGAGCGGGGATAGCAGGGCATTATAGTGACACTGGCCATACCAGTAGAGAACCAACCGGCCCTGAAGATTTGAAGGCGCGCGCTCTAACATTTGACAACCATCTATTTCTCCGGTACACTGTCTGCACACTCTAGTTCTAGTTGTTTAACTTAAACATTTCGACCCGCTTCAGCTGAAAACCATGCATGTTGTACTATTGGTATTACAGTGGAGAGTGGTTATAGAGACCAAGAGACAATCAAGGTCTAATGATTATGATCCAAACGCTGTAAACATTATTCACAAACCATTGCGACACTACGAAACAGTCTACCGCCAGCATGCCTGTAAAGAATAGGGAGAACACAAGGGGAAGAGGAAGGGCTGAATGAGTTGGTCACACGCGGTCTGAAATATTAAATAATACAATTGTAGAGAAACAACGCGTGGGCTCGTAGTGACATAACTCGAAAGAAACGAACGTTCAACGATACAGCACATTTTCTTAAAACTCTTGTTTTTGTTTTGATTTGTTTTGTTTTTCCTCTAGCCAGAGGCTGCGATAGCATACATCACACGATCAGAAATCGTCAACACTCATGACTGTGTTATACGACGTGGGAACTGGGGGTTTAAACTTTAAAAAAATTCCATCCAATGTGGTACACACACTCGCGGTTCGGTGGGTTTGTTTCCCAATATCCAACGTCGTCATAAAGGCTACATCGCGGACGGGTCCCAAGATCGCCTTAGCGGGACTTTGATACATGTATGATTATAATGTGCGTATTCGTCGTCTTTAAGTTGAAGAGGAGCTCCGGGTCGTCCTAAGTTCCGAATGGGTCGCTTTGCATGCACAGTTCTGCCAAGCCAGGCGGCACCGATGTACACACAGTGTAGCAAAATCTGTACAGATACGGTTCTTACAGTACACACTAGACAAATAAAAAGTGTAGCAAAATCTGTACAGATACGGTTCTTAGAGTACACACTAGACAAATAAAAAGTGTAGCAAAATCTGTACAGATACGGTTCTTAGAGTACACACTAGACAAATAAAAAGTGTAGCAAAACCTGTACAGATACGGTTCTTAGAGTACACACTAGACAAATAAAAAGTGTAGCAAAATCTGTACAGATACGGTTCTTAGAGTACACACTAGACAAATAAAAAGTGTAGCAAAATCTGTACAGATACGGTTCTTAGAGTACACACTAGACAAATAAAAAGTGTAGCAAAATCTGTACAGATACGGTTCTTAGAGTACACACTAGACAAATAAAAAGTGTAGCAAAATCTGTACAGATACGGTTCTTAGAGTACACACTAGACAAATAAAAAGTGTAGCAAAATATGTGGCTGTGTGGCTGACTGTGACAGACGTGGTCGCATTAGATAAGCACGGTCCGTGTAGCAGGCCCTTTCAAAGTTGGGACTTTGCTGCCACACCGTTCTGCGCCTACTGTGTTAAAGGGCTGTGCACTAAACGGAGGGAATGGTGCAAAACTGGGGAGTGAAATAAAGTAATGTGCACATGTCGTGACAATCATCCATCTAGAATATTTACATGGTTTGGGGGCTATCATAGAGCGTATATTATGAGTATAGACGAGGAAGACGTCTTAATGCATCGAGCTAGATATAAATCACAGTTTTACGGGCTCTTACAGCGTATTGGTATGTTATGTGTAGTAAATGTATCATAACATCTATCTAGAAAAATTACTGGCTCTTAGAGCGTAATGGTAGTAGTATAGTAACAGGTGCAGTTAAACCACATGAAACCAGATTATTTACATCATCTCTTTAGGGCTTCAAAACACAAAGGTGGTACATAATTATGAGCGTTTCGTTGTAGGAGCCATGGTGTCTCTGAGAAACTGCAGAGATGCAGTGCATAGCTGGCTGAAACACTTCATGTACACTCTACATACAAACGTTAATGGGTGTAAATACAACGGACTTAGTGGGTGAAATACTAAGTAATGCCACGTCTCTTCCTTTAAAAATAAAGACGGGCTCTAAAAAAGCAAGTACTATTCAATAGTAAAGAATCAGGTCAAAATGTCTTCAAATAACATGTTACCTTTACACTAATTACATCAACTTCAGCTGTTCAAGGCTGGAAAAGCATGGCTCTGAGGAGTAAAGATTAAATAATGTGGCGATTATGTTGGATGTTTAGTCTATTGATAGGGTCGCCCTGGCCATTTCCTGTAAGTTGAGGGGTTGACCAGTGACCAGTGACCATAGGTTTAGGCGTCTCCGTCTATACTGCCAGATAAGCAGGAAGGTCCGGCGACAAATTACCGGGAGGATTCGATGCAACAAGAGATAAAAGGCGACACGATGATTTAAGATTCGGGAAGGGCCCCGGAGTCATAAAAACTTCAGTTTCTAACAGCTCTTAATTATTTTATGGGAGATGAAAAGATAATTGTGTAGTCTTCATTTCATAAAAATGAGCGCCAAAGTGGCAGGTTAGAGCTCCGCGCTGGGCATGGGTGGCGTCAGTGTCTGAGTCCAGCACTGGAGTCCAGTCAGTCCGTCAGTCCGTCAGCGCGGCAAAGCAGACCTTGAGAACTACAACAGCGCTTTAATCGACGGAAGAGTTTTTGGCCAAACCTTGGAGTTATATATACCGTCTGACACTGGATCTCCTCGTAACAGTCGCTTGCGAAAGATGGAAGTCTGCGTTTCAGTAAATTTCCCGCAAACTAATATTGGAGGCTCTGACTTTCCAGAAAAAGCTGACAGCGTTCGTGGTTTCAAAGAAACGCCCATGCAGTGTTGTCAAGTCTTACCCAATACAATGTCAAATAATATGATTAGCGGTATCAGACCGTACTGGCGTAATACAATACAAACACACACACAAACAGACTGAAGCCCCGCTACGGTTGGCTCATTTTTCCATACTGTGTGGATTGGGTCGGTGTAACAAATATCAAACAGGGGTGGTAATCAACTGTAATGTGTTTACGAAGTCTCGGTTTAACAAATATAAGCATTGCAAACGAATGACATAACCACGCTTTAATTACTATGTGCCATGTTAAAAAAGAAAGTAATTTCATTCATTGCAAACAGGGAGGGTGGCACAGTAGGAAAGCTGAATTAGCTATCAGGCAGGGGGTCGAATGGGGCTGAAACTGAGTGTTTACATTGTACATTGTACTACCACTGATCGCATGGGTGTGTATCTAAGATGGCACTAGTCACAGTAACGCCAGCTGGTTACAGTCTTGCCTCGCACACAGCAGAATTAGGACAGGGCAGTGAGAGAAAACATAACATTTGGGGGGGGGGGGGCGTTACGTCTGTGGGTGGGTTTCTTTTATTGTTTTATTTTTGTTTTGTTTTCGTTGTATTTTTTTGTTTGTTTGTTTTGCTTTTTATTTGTTTTGTTTTATTGTTGTTGTTTTTTTTTGGGTTATATGAGGAGAAAAGTTATTGGAGGAGAGAAGTTATATGAGGAGATAATGTATATGAGGAGAGAAGTTTTATGGGGAGAAAAGTCATATGAGGAGAAAAGTTATATGAGGAGAAAAGTTATAAGAGGAGAAAAGTTATTGGAGGGGATAAGTTGTGACAGGAGAGAAGTTATGGGAGGAGCAAAGTTATGAGACTGGGAGAGGTTATGGGAGACGATAAGAGATTGGAGGAGTGAAGATAATGCGAGGGGGGAAAGAGTTTGGGAGAAACGAAGAAATAAAAGAAATGTTGTGAGTATTGGGTGATACGAGTAGTTTTTCCACTAGCCGCTAGACCAAGACTAGGGTACAATTCTACAAACCAAGACCGCTCACTGTGCGTCTTCTTGGTAGGAAGCCACGGTTCTCTCAGGCCGTCACATCAAGCATGTAATGACAAGGACCTCATCAGTCGACCATAAAGTAACTCTGGCCCTCTCGAATAGCACACTTGAACTCTACCACCTGACCAGCTAACTTCCTTTAGGATACCCCAAGAGATGTTAAATTTAGGAGGGGGGGGGGTGGACAGGGAAGAGGGAACTGAGAGGGAGATGCGGAGCTCAATCTTCCTATAGAGAAGAAACTACCCCGGCCTCCATCCCTTAATCGATATGCGTCACATGAAACTTCATCTACTACGTGTAGTACTACATGCAGATACTGCTGCTGTCATCACACGAGACAACCATTTTCACATGAAACTTCATCTACTACGTGTAGTACTACATGCAGATACTGCTGCTGCTGTCATCACACGAGACAACCATTTTCACATGAAACTTCATCTACTACGTGTAGTACTACATGCAGATACTGCTGCTGCTGTCATCACACGAGACAACCATTTTCACATGAAACTTCATCTACTACGTGTAGTACTACATGCAGATACTGCTGCTGTCATCACACGAGACAACCATTTTCACATGAAACTTCATCTACTACGTGTAGTACTACATGCAGATACTGCTGCTGCTGTCATCACACGAGACAACCATTTTCACATGAAACTTCATCTACTACGTGTAGTACTACATGCAGATACTGCTGCTGCTGTCATCACACGAGACAACCATTTTCACATGAAACTTCATCTACTACGTGTAGTACTACATGCAGATACTGCTGCTGTCATCACACGAGACAACCATTTTCACATGAAACTTCATCTACTACGTGTAGTACCACATGCAGATACTGCTGCTGCTGTCATCACACGAGACAACCATTTTCACATGAAACTTCATCTACTACGTGTAGTACTACATGCAGATACTGCTGCTGCTGTCATCACACGAGACAACCATTTTCACATGAAACTTCATCTACTACGTGTAGTACTACATGCAGATACTGCTGCTGTCATCACACGAGACACTTATTTTTTAAACGGCCATAAAAAGAGCTGAAAGCCAGTGTCGACTTTGGTCGCAAGTGGCCGAGTGTTGTCAGTGTCACACAGCCAGACCCACACTTGAGCCTACAGGTGCGCGACATTCCTGCACGGCCAGCGCCTGTTTGGCGAGATGCAGGCACCGCATGTAGGCCCCTGGTAAACCCGCCCTAAGTCTGAATGCTGGGTACACACACTTTACTGTTTTGACAGACTCGGGTCACTTGCACTACTCCTAGTTCTCTTTTGGTTTGTTGATGGGTCCAGCCACAATTTCATTTTTTTTTTCCTTTCCCTCTTGGCCTGACTTGTTTGAACGATGCCGGGTTGTTGGTCCATATGTGAGGTTCACTGCTGGGCAGTGGGTCATCACACAATCCACGAATTCTATTTTTAGCATTTTCAAGTTTCTTTCCACGACCTAGTCACATCGAACATTGTGATAGTGTGACGGTCACTCGTTTAAAAGAGGTAATTAAAAGCAACGACAAACTAAAAAATCATGGCGCAGAACATGTGTTTGGAGTCAGGTGCAATTTCTACAGATTCTGACAACATAACATCTAGCAGTAGCATGCTCTCGCCTGCACCGTCGGTATCAACCCCCATTTAAAAATAGAGTGACACTAAAACCCCTTTCACCCTTAATTTTTGGTTGGTTTATTTCTACTTTTATATGGTAGTGACTACAACTGTTTTGACAGACTCGGGTCACTTGCACTACTCCTAGTTCTCTTTTGGTTTGTTGATGGGTCCAGCCACAATTTCATTTTTTTTTTCCTTTCCCTCTTGGCCTGACTTGTTTGAACGATGCCGGGTTGTTGGTCCATATGTGAGGTTCACTGCTGGGCAGTGGGTCATCACACAATCCACGAATTCTATTTTTAGCATTTTCAAGTTTCTTTCCACGACCTAGTCACATCGAACATTGTGATAGTGTGACGGTCACTCGTTTAAAAGAGGTAATTAAAAGCATTAGTACTACATGCAGATACTGCTGCTGTCATCACACGAGACAACCATTTTCACATGAAACTTCATGCAATACGTGTAGTACTACATGCAGATACTGCTGCTGCTGTCATCACACGAGACAACCATTTTCACATGAAACTTCATCTACTACGTGTAGTACTACATGCAGATACTGCTGCTGTCATCACACGAGACAACCATTTTCACATGAAACTTCATCTACTACGTGTAGTACTACATGCAGATACTACTGCTGTCATCACACGAGACAACCATTTTCACGTGAAACTTCATCTACTACGTGTAGTACTACATGCAGATACTGCTGCTGTCATCACACGAGACACTTATTTTTTAAACGGCCATAAAAAGAGCTGAAAGCCAGTGTCGACTTTGGTCGCAAGTGGCCGAGTGTTGTCAGTGTCACACAGCCAGACCCACACTTGAGCCTACAGGTGCGCGACATTCCTGCACGGCCAGCGCCTGTTTGGCGAGATGCAGGCACCGCATGTAGGCCCCTGGTAAACCCGCCCTAAGTCTGAATGCTGGGTACACACACTTGTTTTGACAGACTCGGGTCACTTGCACTACTCCTAGTTCTCTTTTGGTTTGTTGATGGGTCCAGCCACAATTTCATTTTTTTTTTCCTTTCCCTCTTGGCCTGACTTGTTTGAACGATGCCGGGTTGTTGGTCCATATGTGAGGTTCACTGCTGGGCAGTGGGTCATCACACAATCCACGAATTCTATTTTTAGCATTTTCAAGTTTCTTTCCACGACCTAGTCACATCGAACATTGTGATAGTGTGACGGTCACTCGTTTAAAAGAGGTAATTAAAAGCAACGACAAACTAAAAAAATAATGGCGCAGAACATGTGTTTGGAGTCAGGTGCAATTTCTACAGATTCTGACAACATAACATCTAGCAGTAGCATGCTCTCGCCTGCACCGTCGGTATCAACCCCCATTTAAAAATAGAGTGGAACTAAAACCCCTTTCACCCATAATTTTTGGTTGGTTTGTTTCTACTTTTATATGGTGGTGACTACAATCTTTTTGGGTACCTCCCCATTTTGATCTGGAAAGTCTGTATTCAGGATGAAATAGACAGGATAACGCATTCCCTTCGGAGGTTATTTTTCAATGATATATGTACGTAGTTCTATACAGCACTATACGTGTGTCTAAACGATTAAGACTACAGTTCCGAAATACACTTATAATCTGATTGGACGAAAAGAAAAAAAAAACTAATAAATAAGAAAATGTGTTTTTTTTTTTTAACCTCAACATTTGTTTACATTAACCATGATCGGAATGATGGATCCGTCAATCTGTAGTGCTGGAAGAGTGTGTTTTGTTTTGTTTGTTTTTTCCTTTACTGTCTGTGATGTGGTAAATTAGTATTTACCAAGCTACATACATAAAGTCCCTGTGTCAAGAGTGTGGAGGGCATGAAGAGCGTGGACTAATATATTTTTGTCTATCTTAACACGGGGACACGATGATGGAAACGGCGAGCTGTAAAATTGTGTAAATTGTAATGTTATTTTTTAGCTAGAGATAATCAGATATACTAACTAAATTGCATTACAGATCACGTTTCTTTAGGCAGCTTTACTTTCTGCGACCAATGTAATATTTTTGTTCCCTTAGGGAGCTTTGCTAATTACTTTCTTCAACCAACAAATTTTATTTTGTTTGTGGAGTTCCACTTTCTCCGACCAAATATTTTTGTTCCTTAAGGGAGTTTAGTAGTTACTTTCATCGACCAATTATTTTTGTTCCTTTAGGGAGGTTTAGTAGTTACTTTCATCGACCAAATATTTTTGTTCCTTAAGGGAGTTTAGTAGTTACTTTCATCGACCAATTATTGTTGTTCCTTAAGGGAGTTTAGTAGTTACTTTCATCGACCAATTATTTTTGTTCCTTTAGGGAGGTTTAGTAGTTACTTTCATCGACCAATTATTTTTGTTCCTTAAGGGAGGTTTAGTAGTTACTTTCATCGACCAAATATTTTTGTTCCTTAAGGGAGGTTTAGTAGTTACTTTCATCGACCAATTATTTTTGTTCCTTTTTAGGGAGTTACTTTCTCGACCAACCTTTTTTTTTTTCTTTTAGAGTTACTTTCATCGACCAAATATTTTTGTTCCTTTTTGAGGGTCGTATTTGTCGAGACTTTCAAATGATCCAATTATTGTTGTTCCTTAAGGGAGTTTAGTAGTTACTTTCATCGACCAATTATTTTTGTTCCTTTAGGGAGGTTTAGTAGTTACTTTCATCGACCAATTATTTTTTTCCTTTAGGGAGGTTTAGGAGTTACTTTCTACGACCAGCTGTTTTTGTTCTTTTTGGGAGCTCCACTTTCTAAGACCAACCTTTTTTTTTTTCTTTTAAAGAAAAAAGCTCCACTTTCTCCGACCAAACACTTTCGTTCCTTTTTGAGGGTCGTATTTGTCGAGACTGGAGATGATCCGAAGAGTGACAGATTTGCCGGTCTAAAATAGGAAGCGAACGCGACGAGCCGTGAGGCGTGAGGCGATCAGTGACAGTGACACGCCACCGGAGCCGCGGAATCCGCTCTAGGCCTGCCAGTCGCACGCCAAAAACAGCGCATCATTCTGGGCCTACTCTTTCTTAAACGTTAGTAACTACAATACTTTTTATGGGAGATGCGTTGGCAGCTCTGGGCTAAATGGATCATCCTCAGGGCTGCCAATCCTGGAAAGCATTCATAGTGTGCAATTCTACCAGAAAAATGTAAGGAAAATGCGGGGCATTCAGTTTTTGGCGTCAGATTAGCGGCAGGTTGGTAACGCCTCGCAAGTCGCGTCCCGCAGTCGCAGGCTATCGTCAGGTCGTCACCGCTTCTCGGATTATGTCAAGCTTAACCGCCAAAGACAGTGCTGCAATATGGGATTGAGGAGATTCAAGACACACTGAGAGCAAACAGCAAGCACCGCCGTCTTTAGTCTGCCGGTATGCGATATCCTCCCCTCGTTACTTTCTTATCGGGCAAGGGCAATTATATCAACCATGGAGGAGATATATTAGACGGTGAAGAAAAAGTGACGGAAGAAGAGGGAAAAGAAAAAAGAGAGGAAGATGAAGAGGAGAAGAGGGCAGAGGAGGAGGAGGAAACAACTAGAAAGCGTAACAAACCGCAAATCCTGACAAATAATACACTAATAAAACATACATAAGTGAGTGTGTACACGAATATGATGCCCACGTGTATTCTTCGGTGTGTTTACACCATTCTCATTCGCGTGTGTCTATTCGTTGTTTATTTTTCACTCTGTACAGCTTGGCTACTTGAGTATTTTACCGCAGTTAGATGACAAACGGTACAATGCATCATGGCTCGAGATGTGCGTACTGCGATGGTAGAATTCCAGATATGCAATGCTTTGGTCTCTCTTCCATGTGATTGAACAGCTATTGCGAAGAAAGCTTGGGGGATAGGGATATTTTAGATCTTCT
>RQTK01000801.1:77458-82458 GCA_003991915.1 Elysia chlorotica | reverse complement strand
AAATTGTACGACAATGGAAGAAGAAGATTTAACAAGAATGGGTGCAGGGGAGAAAGAGAGACAAGAACAGGGAGAAATAGAGGGGCAGTCGCAGATATGTTGAAACTGAAAAAGAAAGCACCGTTAGAGAGTGGTGGAAAAGTAGGGAGATACAGAGTGATACAAAGACATGCAGAGAGACAGGAGGGAAAGTGCTCGCTATACCATACTACATGTATTTAAAAAATAGAAAAGGAGAGGGGGGGGGGGGGTGGCCAAGGTGATTTGCTTCAAAATTAGCATCTGGTTTCTAAAAGCTATAAGGTCAACTTGTAATTAAATACGCGTTATCGACTGGTTGCAGTTCCCGGCCTTGTCCGCTTAAAAACGTGCACAGCATTATTGTGCAATCAATCATGCTTTCAGGCGGTGGAAACACACACGGCGTCACGGCCCCATCATTGGCTGCACTGTTAGTGTTACGTTTAAATTGAAATCATTAAGAATGCAATAGCAGCAAAGCTGGCTTGGTGAATGGAATGCCAGGTGTTGAGATTTTTGGGGCCGTCGCCGAGAGAGAGAGAGAGAGATAGAGAGAGAGAGGGAGAGAGAGAGAGAGTGACTGGTTGCAGTTCCCGGCCTTGTCCGCTTAAAAACGTGCACAGCATTATTGTGCAATCAATCATGCTTTCAGGCGGTGGAAACACACACGGCGTCACGGCCCCATCATTGGCTGCACTATTAGTGTTACGTTTAAATTGAAATCATTAAGAATGCAATAGCAGCAAAGCTGGCTTGGTGAATGGAATGCCAGGTGTTGAGATTTTTGGGGCCGTCGCCGAGAGAGAGAGAGAGAGATAGAGAGAGAGAGGGAGAGAGAGAGAGAGAATGAGAATAGTTTTGAGTTTGAGTTGGCTTTAACGTCTAACGTCAGCACTATAAAGGCTATATTGTAGACAGCCCAATAGACTCCTGCCAATTTAAACTGACACCGACCCAACCAGTATGGGGCGCTCTCGCCAGGGCTCGAACCACGGAGCTCCTGAGGCAGAAGCCGATGTTCTACCCGAGCTACCACATACATATTTTATACATAAACACCCAATTAAAACTTGTTAAAGTACGACAGTCTGTGTAACTGCTCTCTCAACTACTGCTGAGTTTGAGTCACACCAACTATTCAATAATTATATTATATAACAGCACCTTGATGCGCACAAACATGGTCTTGCCGTGAGAACTATTGTCATGTGATATTATCGAATCAAAAGAGAAATAATTTAGGGCCTAAGTCAGATACAACTCAAGCAAAAAGAATCCACATTATTAAATAAGAAATGCGATTATAAAAAGTCAAAGTGCCAATTTGAAGCATTAACTCAGCATATAATTTAACTAGGCAAGAATAGACACGACTAAACCTTATCTCTAATTAGATCTTGTTACAAAAAAAATGAAATACATTTATTAATTGTTTGAAAGTTGAAAAAAAATGTGAACATATATATATATATTAATATATATATACAATTGTACATGTAATATGACAATTACTGTATTACAAACACTGTAAGCGCCTGTGGACCAAACCTGCTAAAAATATTCAACATTTTCAATTTAAATGTATTGGAGAAAAAAGCAACTAAAACTAACTTTGGTAGAGCCTCAAAATAAAATAAGAAAGTTTTAAAAACTCTACTGAACTAGATCGAGATTTGACTCTATTTCATATAGGAAAAAGTCCTATACACATATAGATCTACAATTTGATCATACTGTTAGATTGTAACAGTAAAGTATTGGAAGCCAAATGAGCCCCAGACAGTCTCTCAATTGTGTGCCAGTAAAAAGAGCATGCCTATCAACTGGCCTTGTTTATTCTAGTCTACACTGAACTAGTAAAATACTACTTAATCTATTTCCTAGGAAAGACGAAGATATCTAGCACCAGCTGACTACTAATTTTAAGCATTTTCCTGCAGAAATGAACCATAATATCCAGATCATAGCTATAAGAAAGAAAAAATAGGCAAGATTAAGTGATGTCTCTGGAATCTCTTTTAAATGTTGTGTTTTTAACTCTGATTATAAATCTACAGATTAATTAATTTTTAAAGACTTAGAATCGAAATCCAGATTTGGGATTCTAAATAATAAAACAAAAAGTTCTAGTCAATTTTACTGTTTCTATCAGTGACACCAGTGTATGCCTAGTATTCAGAAGCCAAGAGAATTAACATCAATAAAGGTAATAGATGATCTATTAGCAGCGATTGTTTTAGAACTAGAAGGCGAATCTCATATAAATTGTAGTAGACACCATGCCTATCCAAGACTCAATGGATTCACAGACCCTAAACTGACTAGCATCATACTTCCCCTGGATAGATCTAGAACTAGATCTATAGGTCTTGCCTATAAGACCTACTATTAGAATATAAAAAGTGTCTAGATTTCTAATAATTAGGCCCTAATAAAATTAGAGAGGGTCTATGTACGCACTAAATCAAGTTCTAGATTCTATATGACTAGGCCTAGATTAGATAGGGATGTGTTTTCATTCAAATCAAATTCTTTAGTCTGACCGTTAAACAAAGTTAAACTCTCTCCTAACTTCTTATACGTCTAAAGTCTAATTGCATTAGGCCTATACAGCGTTTACAAACATTATTTTGACAGAAACACTAGATCTAAATCTAGATGATATCTATAGATCTATTTTACTAGATCTAGATTTTAGGTCTAATGATCTACTCATCTAGATTCCAGATCTAGAAATATAGAAAGTCTAGTGCGTATTGGAAAATTTGAACAAAAACGCTAAATTTTATATCTAGATCTAGATCTAGATCTAGATTCTAGATCTATCATAATAATAAAATTAATTACCTGTTGCCACTCTAGTCTAAGACTCTAGATATATCTGGCCTAGTACGTAAAGACTAGAATCTATAATAAATAGGATTTTGAGTCCACGGTAGATATGCAGTACATAAGATATTTATAATGTCAGATCTACAAAATCCGTAGCAATAGACTGTGTTGGTGTGCCTAGGTCTAGATCTAGATCTAGATGGGATTTACCAACCTTACTCCTTAATGAAGATGAATCTTGATAAGTTCCAATACTGTCAAAAATAAATGTCCTGCTGTTGGGGGAATTACTGCATGCTTAATCCTGGGTGTTAAATTTCCGGTGAATTTGCTTAGACAGTGAAGCCGCGAATAAGATCTTACTTAGTTTATCATACAGCCTTGGTATATAAATCGACATATCAAAACCGTTACTTTAAAACGTAGCCCATCAGGGTTTCGCTTATAAGCTTATCTCGATCTATTTGATCTCATAAGTTGAGGACTGGAAAGTTACTTTATTGTTGTTGGGCTAGCAGACGACTTGGTTGTGTACGTTACCAGAACAAAGTTAAAGCTATTTTAGTTTACTTTTTTAAAGAATGCAAAATTGCCCGTTTATCTAAACACACGCGTTCTGTTTTATCAATTTAAGTTATATACGTAATTTATTGTTGTATAAAATAATTTCTATGATGACTGTTATATTGTAATTACAGGCATATATTTTCTTGACTCAAAATAAGTTTTTAACTACATAATGATTAAAAGGCATAATGATTCATTTAAAGTTGCATTCAGGGATCGTTCGTACCAAAGCTGTTACAACTGATTCGTTTTGTTTGGATTTTGATTTTTTGTTTGGAAAAAAAATGTTCATGTTTTGTGTTGATTTTACCATTATTATATTTTTGTTGTTCTTCTTTCTTAGAGTTACCATACAGTAGTGTCAAGTGTAAAATGTGTTAAATAATATGCCAAAATAATTAATAATACGAAGTGGAATACACGAGTTTCACTATGAGTTTTAATGGAAATTAAAAATCACCGATAGAGCATGCCCAGTTGACACTTCGTTTCTTATTTCATTTCCACAGTGCACGAAGCGAGGCATACTCGCCATACAGCGGTAGATGGTGCTCAGGAGATAGACCAGAAAATGCGATATTAAGAAAAGTTACAGTGGATTTAACAACAATGATACCTTTACGGCACTTACAGAATCTGTGTTTGTTTGTTGTTGGTTGTGTTTTTGTTTTGTTTTTTTGCACAGGGTTTGACGTTCTATAAAAATAATAAATAGAAGAAGAAGAAGAAGAAGAAGAAGAAGAAGAAGAAGAAGAAGAAGAAGAAGAAGAAGAAGAAGAAGAGAAGAAAGAAGAAAGGCTTTAATAATTCTATGAGAATGGATGAGGAGACGTATTTACACCTGGTGTCTCTTGTTTCAGCGATGAACACAAAGCAATCATCAGTGTTGCGGGGGGCTATCAGCTTCACATTTTAAGGATGTTGTTATATCGATACAACCATAAGAAGTTGATAAGAGAGAGCAGGGCCCAGAATCTAGACCGATACACACGCGCTACGCAAAACACATGACACAGTTTTTCCCGGAATTGTGTGTATACAATGTAGTACTTTTAGTGGATGTATACATGTACAGTGTAGTACTTGTAGTAGATGTGCACAGTGCCTGTACGTCACTGGACGCTAAATAGTTCTGAGCATGAGGCTAGACTAATTCCGGATTGATGACGCAATACTGACGATGGTTTTGTGACCACACACAGGGCTTTGATTTCAGACTCCCTTTGCTTTAACTGCAGTCAGACTACAGCCCAAATCCTGCAGAATATGGCCATTCATTTCGAGTTGTTGGGGAGGATCAGACTGACAGCAAGACGGGAGCAAATTGTACGACAATGGAAGAAGAAGATTTAACAAGAATGGGTGCAGGGGAGAAAGGAGAGACAAGAACAGGGAGAAATAGAGGGACAGTCGCAGATATGTTGAAACTGAAAAAGAAAGCACCGTTAGAGAGTGGTGGAAAAGTAGGGAGATACAGAGTGATACAAAGACATGCAGAGAGACAGGAGGGAAAGTGCTCGCTATACCATACTACATGTATTTAAAAAATAGAAAAGGAGAGGGGGGGGGGGGGGCCCAGG
>RQTK01000801.1:7368-75058 GCA_003991915.1 Elysia chlorotica | reverse complement strand
AAGAAGAAGAAGAAGAAGAAGAAGAAGAAGAAGAAGAAGAAGAAGAAGAAGAAGAAGAAGAAGAAGAAGAAGAAGAAGAAGAAGAAGAAGAACAAGAACAAGAACAAGAACAAGGAGGAGGAGGACAGCAACAGCAACGACAGCATTTTTTTATCGGTTGAATTTTTTATTCTTACACAAAGCAGCCTGGCTTATAAAGAATTTGACTAGTCAATTTTCGAAAGGTCAAATGCACGAACAGATTGTTTATGATGTTCGTAATAGGATAGAACCATATTTCGGTGGTCTTTCTCTGTTCAAAATGGCAAGCTTTTCGAACATAAAAGAGTGTTTTTCTATTATGATGTTGGAGTCGAGGTAGACGCCCAATTTTCAAACCGAAATCGAAATGATTTCTTTGTCGCTTTCAAGTGTGTAGGGCTACGTATCTACTTTCGCAGGCATCAAATGAGCTCCAGCAGTGTTTTTATAGTTTTTTAATCCATACCTACATAATATACTGGAGAAGGGTTGGGAATTGGTAGAAAGTAGAAAGGATCCTAATAGACTGTAGGGACCGCGGATTTTTGTCGTTGTTTCCCAGATTAAAGCCCGCTCGCAGTTATGTGTTTGATTGAATGTTGCAAACGTGACTTAAATCACTGCAATGCTATTTCCTGTTAAACCAAAGGTCTTTTCTAGTCTTCTTAAAAGTATATTATGGTCAAGAGTGTCGAAGACATTAGGAAGATCTAAGGCTGTAATAGAGATACCGTACAGCAAGTGTCTGCTACGTCATTAAAATTGGAGCTGACCTTTTAAAGTGAAGATTGCGTGCTGTGTTTAATTTTGCTAGCTGATTAGTAACGCCTTTTATGTTGTCGGTTTTTAAGTGCGTATTTATTTGTCTGGAACCCAATTTTTTATAGGATTGGTAGATATAAAACGTGTCATTATGTGTAAAGAATAGCCTGCAAAAGAAATCTCATTGTTTAACAATTACTTAAAACAGCACGCTATAAAAAAAAAAAAGTTAAAAAAAAAACCTATTGAAGCTAAAACGGCATGATTATTATTTTTGACTTATTGTTTTTATTCTAAGAACAAGTCAGAACTAGAAACTGAGTTAGTTTGTTTTCAAATTATGAAGCAACAAGAATTTAAAATAAAAGCAACAGCAACAACAACGACAACAACAACAACTACTACTATAAAAACAACAACAACTACAACTACAAGTTTAAAAAAACAACAACTAAGAACAAGCCCTTTACAAGATGAATATCAAGAAAATATACTGATATCCAGAAAATGGCAACACAGGTTAAAAAGGGGGTTTCAAATCAGCGTTTAAAAGGGTGACTGACTCAACAAGAAAGTTGATGCTGTGTTGATATACATTTAGGCTTAAACTCATTTAAAAGAAAGTTGACGCTGTGTTCATATACATGTAGGCTTAAACTCATTTAAACTGAGGTACATGTAAGTACTTAAACGTTTGGAAAGAACAATGATGGTAATTTCTAGCTGTTTGTCACAGTATGGAAAATGTGGGCGCGCTGTCTCTCTACTATACGGTTTGGGGGAAAATGTTGGCTCCTAATATTTTCTCACATAATCTTTAACAAACAAAAAATGTTCGTTTTTAATTTGTAGCACACATTGGAAAAAAAATTGCAAACGTGACTTAAATCACTGCAATGCTATTTCCTGTTAAACCAAAGGTCTTTTCTAGTCTTCTTAAAAGTATATTATGGTCAAGAGTGTCGAAGACATTAGGAAGATCTAAGGCTGTAATAGAGATACCGTACAGCAAGTGTCTGCTACGTCATTAAAATTGGAGCTGACCTTTTAAAGTGAAGATTGCGTGCTGTGTTTAATTTTGCTAGCTGATTAGTAACGCCTTTTATGTTGTCGGTTTTTAAGTGCGTATTTATTTGTCTGGAACCCAATTTTTTATAGGATTGGTAGATATAAAACGTGTCATTATGTGTAAAGAATAGCCTGCAAAAGAAATCTCATTGTTTAACAATTATTTAAAACAGCACGCTATAAAAAAAAAGTTAAAAAAAACAACCTCTTGAAGCTAAAAGTGCATGATTATTATTTTTGACTTATTGTTTTTATTCTAAGAACAAGTCAGAACTAGAAACTGAGTTAGTTTGTTTTCAAATTATGAAGCAACAAGAATTTAAAACAAAAGCAACAGCAACAACAACGACAACAACAACAACTACTACTATAACAACAACAACAACAACTACAACTACAAGTTTAAAAAAACAACAACTAAGAACAAGCCCTTTACAAGATGAATATCAAGAAAATATACTGATATCCAGAAAATGGCAACACAGGTTAAAAAGGGGGTTTCAAATCAGCGTTTAAAAGGGTGACTGACTCAACAAGAAAGTTGATGCTGTGTTGATATACATTTAGGCTTAAACTCATTTAAAAGAAAGTTGACGCTGTGTTCATATACATGTAGGCTTAAACTCATTTAAACTGAGGTACATGTAAGTACTTAAACGTTTGGAAAGAACAATGATGGTAATTTCTAGCTGTTTGTCACAGTATGGAAAATGTGGGCGCGCTGTCTCTCTACTATACGGTTTGGGGGAAAATGTTGGCTCCTAATATTTTCTCACATAATCTTTAACAAACAAAAAATGTTCGTTTTTAATTTGTAGCACACATTGGAAAAAAAAGTATTTATCATTTCAGCTTTGTCCTTGCCATAATTCCCACACGTGTCATGGCTTTACAAACAGAGATTTTTAAAAATTAAAAAAAAATATTCGTCAATCACACAAGCACCATTTTATATTGTTTTTAAAGCTAGACAACTAAAAAGTAAAAAGCGTTTTACTTAATTCAAAACAAAATTGAGTACATGTACCGGATTTAAGATGGGGCTCGATGGGGCCCCCACCAAAAGGGGACTTCCCATCAGAAAGACACGGGTTTTTCTGTACATTGTATCTGCCTGAGAAAGATGGGAAATAAAGAAATTTAGACAGAAGTAAACAAACCATAATTTCCGGCGATCTGGGTGGGTGATCCGATTATGAAATAAATTTTGTCAATGATTCCGTAGGACGAACCAAATGCTTATAGATCTAATCTAGACAGTAGACTAGGGACCACAAAACTCAAGGAGTGCCATCTAGGCACTGTGCGGTTATGTTTTAAAAAAATAAAAGGGGGAAACCCGGAAAGGCTTAAATTCGAAAGAATTTGTTTATAGTTTACTGCACACTAACCTTTATGGGGTAAAAGACTCCACCAAAAGTTGTGTTCTTTACAACTTTGCCCTTGGCATAATAAATTAGACACGGCAGAAAACACACAAAGTCTAAAAATAGCATATTCTTTACAGAGAACGGATTTGTGACTTTATGTACACACTTATGGTTATTATTTTTAGTTGTAACTGTTCATGTGCATTTCTTTATGCTGTGTTGTCAGTTTTGTGAAAAAATATATTTAAACTTTAAAGTTGTTGCTTCAGATAGTTTACGACGTAGATAAAAAACGACACCATGAATTTCCTTTGTCTTGATGGTGACCCTTGTGAAACATCGGTAATTACCGTAAAGCAGCAATATTTAATTCAAATTTCCGTTTATTTCCAGAGATTAGTAATAAATGTATCTCATTATATCGTATTTCGGACAGTTTGTTCGTTTTTTTTGGAAATTTGGTTGGATTTTTCTAAGTTTGGGAGATTCTCGATATTTTGCGTCGCTCATTTTCGTGACTAACACGCCTCTTTGTTTCATATGTTTCCGCCATTTCCGGTCGCCGTGTCGCGTTTGTTTCGCACAGAGATCAAATCGTCTGTTCATCGTAAAAAATGTTTCCGGCCGTCATTATACTTCAAATTTATTTGTGGACAAACAAAGTATACTATTTTGTGAATAGATTCTTCTTGAGAGCTTGTTTTTATATAGCACGCAAGTTAGTGTGAATAATAGGTGTCGTGTCGTTCTTCGCAGTGGATGTTCACAGAGGATTGTAGCATAGATCTAGTTAGTGATCGGGTCAATTTTCGATAGGTTTCCTCGACTCCGCGAAGTATTTTATGGTTGATGTATTGCAAAGAAACTTAAAAATTTATAAAAATAGGGATTTAATGGACAATATGGGGCAAAGTTTCATAATTATACTAAATAATTTGCTTTCTTTTCATTGTGTTGAAAATACATTAGTGCTGTAGTCAAGACGCGGATTTGTTTATATCAAACCGGAAGTGATCTCAGGATAGATCTAGAGCCGGGCGCCGTCATATTAAATTCCAATTCAATTCTCGCGTAATCGGTGATCGTTTTGACCTTTAATTTTTGTTTGTTTAGTTCTCGTTGAACGATAAAGGTAAAAATCTACCGTAAAATATTTCATTTACGCCGAAGCAGTTTAAATTTTGTTCAAATAGGTTAAATTAGGACCGAACTCAATTTATTTTTAGTATAGATTATGATTATAGTCGTCGCCATAGGTCGGGATTATAGATCCACGCACAAAGTGCTGTATCAAGTTTATTTACAAAAACTTTAGAGGTGCCGCATAGTTTCTGATTTACTATTACTTAAAAAAAAAAAAAAAAAAAAAAACAATAATTAATATTTAGCAGTCACAACCCTTATTCCTGATAGACTCATAAGCCTTTAAAGTTTTACAACTCAATAAGTTGCCACAATGTTAAAATCTGTTCAGGTTAGATCCAGATTGGTTCACAATCATGCACTATAAAAAATAAAAATCTGAGCTTTTAAAAGAAGAAAAAAAGGGCAAAATAAAACGCCACCAACAACTAAGGAATTATTAATTTACGAATACAGAAAGTGAGTACCACTGAGTGAAAAAAAAGGGCACCCCCCCCCCCCCCCCTCTCAACAACTAAGGAATTGTTAATTTACGAAAACAGAAAGTGGGGAGTTTTTTTAACAGAACATAAAATGAAACTGAGTGAAAGAGGTCAACCTTCTGTCAAGTAAAACTGGATAGGCAAGGGGCAGATAAAAGGTTACATGTAGGCCTACCTTAGTGCCATATCTTAGTGTCATACTTATTTTTAAGAAAGCTTACATTTTAAATTAAGACAGCAACAATATGTGCAAAAACACAATGATTTTTGTTCCACTATACATCACGCAAGCAACCATAAACATGTTTGAATTAGACCAACAATGGATCAGAGAAACTTTTTCGATACCACAACAAAACTTTTTTCTTCTTTATTCATCATATGCTATCCAATTTTATAAATATATTACAGCACTTTGTAGTGTTTTATAACACAGATCAAGGGTACCATGCAATTTGACACCTCAGATTAAGTGTTATTATTTCAGAAAATAATGCGCATAGGAAAACTAGTTAAAATTAAATGTAAAAGCTGTCGTCCCTTTTTTATCACTTGAAATTATGAACTTTGGGCGTAAAGGCCACCCATGTGTTAAATTAATTCTTAATCTTGGTAATAAACAGACTTAACTGAATACTATTCAATTTCATATTAAGAACTTTTAATTTTTAATGCAGGCGTTCTGGGTTCTCAGTTTAATTTGGGCATGATATTTTTGTATGATTAAATTCAATATATATTATAAAAATAATTTTCTTTTTCAAGAATAACCTCTTACATGGTGTTCAGGTGTCAAATGACTGTGTCATTACAGTAAGGAGTGGTTTAAAGTGTTATGCACAGTGTAAACCATTCATAAAAGATCACTTAAAATGTTCACCGAAAAATCGCAGTTACCTCTCTTCGTTGTCCTTTTTCACGGAAACTGAGGGTCTGCTGCTCATATAAATAGCATTTTCATATTCCTGAAAGTTTAAGCTAAATTATGATACCAAATATGTCATACTTCATTTAAATTGAAAATTGATCAAATTTGGTTCTGAAAAGGAAACCTTCAAAAGACCTGAGTGTTTTCCGCCACACCCATATATCAACCATAATATGGCAGATTTCACAAAATGAACCCAGAAATATCCCAATTTTGGATAGGGAAAAATGTTCAGCAATATATTACATTATGCATCAAATTAAAGGTATTTAAAAGCGGGTTCTTTCACTGTACTAAGTTTTAGGTACACATTTTTACTTTTCGAAAAATTTGAATTTGAAGTTTGCTATATATCACATCAATAATTTAATTCCTGGGTTTGATGAAGGTACGTGAACAGTTGTTGCATATGATTAAAATGAGTAAACTTAAAAAAAAAAAAAACATAGAATAAATATGTTCTAATAATTATTTTAATTTCAAGATTTGAGGCTTCTTAAAATTAATAAATACATTTGCAACATTAAAACATTGTTAAAAACCTCAAAACTAATGCGTAAAAAGAGATATATTCAAACGTTATTTCTCTTGACCCTTAAAAATTAATTACCCCCCCTGAAATGTGAGTGACATCAAAAATTTTGTTATATTATTTTAATAATGTTAATATAAAATCAAAGCTAATCATATATATTTTATAATTAAAAAAAAAATTAAAAAATTCATTCAGTTATAATATAAAAAAACAAAAAATTTTAAAAATTACTTAAGTTAGTTGCAATTAAGATGTCCTAAAGAGCTAAAAAAGGAAACTTGATCAACCCGTAGATCTAAGGCCTCTGTCGTTAACATTGTAGATATGATGCACAGGTTTAAAATTACTTATGGCACTCTAAATACCGCAAAACAAGAAGAGCTCCGATGTTTACAAGTAAGTTTGATACAGAACGATTGTATTTTATGCTTGTTCCTGGGCACAAAGTCACAGAATAGCGAAAATGAAAGTCCAGAAAACCGGTTCTCATTGTCGTTTTCGCCGGAAACACACCCCGTCGGAATGTACAATCTCGTTAAATTCTTTGTCTTCAGTGCAAAACCCCGATTTCTGGACTTCTGCGCATTCTATTTATATAGGCCTTTCTTTTTTTTTAAACGAGAAGAGTATCTTTGGCGTCTTTACTTAAAATAGAAGCCTAGATCTAGAGTAGAAGATCGGATGCACATGTGAGGATAACAAAGGGTATTTTTAACAGCTCTTAGATTCTGGATGATATACTCAAGGAACTGGAGTTAGACGTTTTTCAAAGCCTAATACTTGCTTTTAATGCAGAATTATCGAATAGGGAAGAATTGTCCAATTTAGGCCTTATAATTGTCAACAACAATAAGGTTCTCAAAAATGGGATATTTGGTTCATCCGTAAATCGACAATGAGAACACATTTAAAATCGAAAAGAAATAGAAAAATACTTTAAAACTCAATTTAGTTGCTTTTCTAGCTCCTTCAATACACAAACAATACATGTATATAAAACAATAAAAGAATTAGAATGTATCAACATATTATCTCAAATACAACTTGCAAGTTAGCACCACCTCAGTGTACCCATTTTGTGAAATCCGCCATTTGGTTGCTTTTCTAGCTCCTTCAATACACAAACAATACATGTATATAAAACATCAAAAGAATGTATCAACATATTATCTCAAATACAACTTGAAAGTTAGCACCACCTCAGTGTACCAATTTTATGAAATCAACACTAACCATAGATCTAACTGAACCATAGCCCTCACCCTATCCCTAATCATATCCTGAATCCTAACGGTACCATAGCTCTATCCCTAATCCTATCCCTAACCCTAACCATAGCCCTAGCCCTATCCATCACCCTATCCCGAATCCCAGCGGTACTATAGCTCTATCCCTATCCCCAACCCTATCCTGAACACTAACCATAGCAATAACCCTATCCATCACCATATCCCTATCCCAACCCTATCCGGAATCCTAAGTGTGCGGCTACACCAAGCTAAACCAAGCGTGGGTCGACAGTATCATAAGACAAAGTTGTCAATCCTGGTATAACTGCCCGAGCAACACAGATGCCAGCCGAAGCATGTGATGCCAGGATCAAAGGTCACCGGTCAGCGGGGAATCGCTCTTCGCACATACTCGCGAGCCTAGCTTCTGGCTTGGCCAGCTATCTTGGTCAAATTGTGCCCAGCGGTTATGCGATTAGCTAACTTTTCAAATATTTAAAGAACTACGCTGATTTCATATATCATTTTTATTGTGACCCTATTTTATTACTATCTGAGACTAAATATACTACTTGGATCTATACTTATGAGGGCATTCTGGAGAAAAGTGTGTTTAAAGTTTTGAATCGAGAGCTGGAAAACAATGGCGGTCGCCCAACACAGACTATCACAGATCAAGTTTTGCCTCCCCATAGCAAAACACAGAAACCGTCGTACGACGCAGAAGCTGTTAACCGTCGTACGACAGCCGGTCTATCTTCAGAAACGATTAACCACTGAAAATTGGATCTCCGCATATTGCCTGTGTATGGCCAGGATGCATGTATGAGTTGGTATATCTTCAGCTTAACGGTACCATAGCTCTATCCCGAACCCTAACCATACTCCATAGCCCTAACCCTATCCCTATTCCTAAATCAATCCCGAACCCTATCCCTATTCGTAAATCTATCCCGAACCCTAATCATAGACCTATTTCTAACCCTCACATAGTTCGGAACAGGCCTATCAGTTTTACGTAAAAAACCTATCTCGATTAAAGACTTCAGTTGGATTTTATTTTTGGTGGTTCAAAGTGCTACTGCATATGTGGGCTAGGTCTAAACTAAGGCAGTAGAAAGAGTATCTAGATCTAAATGTTTCGACTAAATATCTAGAAATCTAAATCTTGTTTCCACTGGCTATCTAGAAATTAGATCTAGATTCTAGACATTCATGATTCATTTCAAGATGGAATTTATAGAGTTGGTCCACTGGACATGAAAGAAATTGATAAACCGGCAATTAAATAAGCTTTGGGTAGACAAGAAAGAATCAAAATCGTGATTTCTTATTAGATAACGACCATAAGTTAAACGAAGCTGCTGCACTGGCTTACTGCATTACATATCATGTAAAACTAGAGTCAACCCTGT
Source organism: Elysia chlorotica (assembly GCA_003991915.1). Taxonomy (NCBI): domain Eukaryota; kingdom Metazoa; phylum Mollusca; class Gastropoda; family Plakobranchidae; genus Elysia; species Elysia chlorotica. The sequence continues at coordinate 66,105 of RQTK01000801.1, read as the reverse complement.
TTTCAACGGGGGAAAAAGTCTCTGCATAGCCGTACTATCTAGATCTAAGAAAAAAGTTCACATCAGTGCTCATGAAGCCTTGAAAACTTGAATATCAGCTAGTTCTTGCCAACCACTTTGGTTTTGCTCCAGCTTAGCTAGATCTATACAATATTTTATATAAATTCTCTCAACACGTTTAAGCATACTAATATATTTAATAAATTTAGTTTTATTCAGATTAAAAGTACAGAGTTTATATTTTGTTTAATATATACTACTGACATAAATTTGGGGTGTGCTTTAAGATTTTAATCTGGTACGCCGCAGTTTCTGCCATGAGAAGAAGTTCAGTAAAAAAAAAAAGATCCACTTGGCATCACTGCGCATCCTTCTAGTCAAGGAACACGCAGGAGGAATGTTTTTCCATGTAAAAAAGAATTCAAACTGGAACAGACCACACCCACTGCTATTTAAAATGGTCACCTGCTGGAAAAAAAGTAATGACTGGCTTCTCCTTGACTCCCGAAAGCCATTAGTAATAAACGATTATTAAAAAGCCGAAACAAACAAGATAGTGAAATCAACCAACTTCTCAGCTAAAATATAACTAGAAAAAAAAAATTTTTTTTTCGAAAACAGCGCAGCACTATCAGTTAACCAGTTGAACAGTACATCCATGCCCCATTTTTTCTTCACACCCAGTGCCCCGTGCCAGAACCACACTGGTCATATGGCGACAGGACTGACAATTCAAATTTGGTCGCAAATCTATCTGTATCTATCAATTTGTAAAAAATCTCTACTTTTGTGTTGCATTGACTGATTGAGTGACTTAATAAGTTTTGTTACCATTTCAGCACACCAGATGCCATGGTGCATTCTGGCATTTTATGATTTTTCACAATTTTTTTTCGCAATTTAGGCTAGATGTTCAATAAAAAGTGTTAATCAAATGAAATAGACCCAGTAAATTCGTAGGAATAAGGAAATTAATAATTTATGCTGTTAACTTCTTGAAAATTTAAAACTGGCGTCTACATTTCCATACATTCCCTCTTTTTTTAGACTTAAATGAGTGAAATTTTTAACTTTCCCACCCTTTTCGTAAGCCTTTTAAAATTGATAAGAAGTTGAATTTACGACTTTCACAATATTTTGATGATCATTCCTTTCTTCATCACAGCTTTTGGTTCTAATTCCTCAAAAGAGATCCCAGTAGTTCTGGAACAGTATCTCAATGGAGTCGCAAAAAACGGAGAGACTTTGTGAGTAATTACTTTGGCTGTTTGGTTGAGATGGGTAAAGAAAAGCAAAAATTATTATTAATGGTTTTGTTCAAAATTTTGAACCCAAGTTTAAATTGAAAATGCATTCTATATATTACAAGTATAAATTAAATGCAGCTTATACAAATAAATGTCTATGACTTTTCCACTAAATCAACACTCAAAACCCAAATTATTTTTAATTTAAATTTATAAGAGAAGCCAAAGACACTACTTATATTAAAAGAGAAAAACAATTTTTAACATGGTATTGGTAATATTCTGCCATCATCACAATAACTCGGATCCATTTATTTGCATTTAATGATTTATAAAAAGCTGCATTTAATTCACTTAATTCATTAATTCTACAACTGTAGCTAGCTGTGTGCCGTGCATAAATAGTAAAATTGCTTTGATCGGTGGTGCTGGGTGTTGAATTTAAAATAATAGTATATATATAAACATTCCTAAAAATTGGTGTCTGAAACCTGACAAAGCAACTGAATTTTAAAATTAACTAAAATCCTTAAATTCCCCCCCCCCCCCCCCCCCCCCAAAAAAAATAAATAAATAGAAGCTGTAGAAGGGAAGAACGTATAAGAAAATCACAAATTATTGCTTCTTGCTACTTATATTTACTAAAATTTCCTTTGCTGAATCTGACATGGTTTCCAGGTTCCAGTGGCCATTGTTAAAGCCTTTGATAGTTGGGAAGATAGAGCAAGTCATTGAAGAGCTGCAAAGAGGGCTCAGCTCTGAAAATATTACATCCCGACCCAATGTTGAAAATGTGCGTTTTGATGTGATGAGGACAAGGATCATGGATGCTGTACACAAGTTTACCGGGTAAGTTGAGTCTGCGACCATTATTTTAAGTTTAAATATAAGTTCATTGTATCGTTAGGTAGCCCTACAACTGTGAAGTCCGTGGTGTAAAACTTACTTTTGCTTTGGGAATGTTACTTATAATAAATATTAATAAGCCCTTGGGCCACACTTTCTTTTTAAATTTTTATACAACCACACTTCTTGTTCTTGTCATCAGGCTGTGATTTAGTGTTATAAAGTTTAACTTTTTGTTTTCATTGTATTAGATTTTACTAGCTGAACAAGAACTTCTCATCTTGTTTCAGGGCACCGTTCACAATTCAAAGACTTTGTGAATTGCTGGTGGATCCAAGACGACATTACAAAAGAAGTGACAAGTTCATGAGGGGTTTAGAAAAGGTGATTTAACTTTTGAAACTTTGAGCTGTGGGAAGCTGTAATCTGAACCAGATTCAAACACCAGTCAAAGTCGGCCAGTTTTAAATGAATTGATTTATGTGTTTTCTTTTTTTTTTTTCAAAAGCCATGTGAAATCCTTTCCTGCTATTTATTTGCTCATTCAGTCATGTGACTAAGGATTGAAAGCAATTTATATAACCAGATGTGAATTTTCCAAAAGTAAAAAGTTCTAGTTGAAATAAGACCACCGTAATTGCTAATAGTACCTCTTTGTAAGTCATTTGCCATATTTTTACAACTAAAAGGATAAAGTTTCAGTATTGTAACCCAAAAGAACAAAAAAAAACATTGTATTTTTTTAAACAATTGCATTATGGTTTGAGCGGTGTATCTCAAAATTTTGCCCAGAAGTATATTTTCATTTTCTCTGTCTCAGAGTCAGAGTACCCTTAATTTTCTCATATTGATAAAATTATGCAAAATCAAGAAATTTCTTTCAACATTATATAAACACTTTTTACTTTTAACATATTGAGTTTGGCAGTTTTTCGAAACACATTTAAAATCATGAGCCCACAGAAAGATGTGAAATATTTTTTAGTTTAAAAAAAAGATTGCTGTATGGTTATAAGGAATTAATGCACTGAACTTTTGGTTCTTTGTTTTACAGAATGTTTTGGTAGTCAGCACGGTGGATCCATTTGGAAGGTGAATGGAAATTGGATTGCAATATTATGTCAAAGATATTAAACTCTCCCATTATGTTGTTTGCATCTCGTTTCTTAGATTTCGCTTAAAAAAAACAAGGCTTTTGATTCACATGTGCACTTCATGAATTTTAACTTAATACCTTAAAGCCGAGCAACCGTTAAAATTACACCACACGATCGCTCGTCATATTGTGCGATTTTACCGTGTGCTTGTCCTTGAATTTAAGTTAGACATAACCAGAAGAATGTCAGGAAATATAATTTTTTCAAACTGATAAAGAGATTAATTCAAAGCTATTCAAGGCCAGATCAAAGATGTAATTCTTAGCTCTAAATTATTTTTGTCTGTAATCCCTCATCCCTGACTGCCCAAGTCATTCTAGATCTATTCCTGTTTTCTTCACTCACATTGATAACATTTTCAAGATCACATGTTAGTGTTCTTCATCTTCCAGTCAAAAAGTAAAGTTTGAACCGGTTGTGATAAAAGCCTGGTCCTTTTATTTAAGCCTAAGAAGTTTGAGCAAGTTTTTCCCAATCCAATTTACTAAGAAATTTTGAGAAATCAAGTGGTCCAACTGCCGACATGTTTTGTTGTTGTTACATTTTATGTAAAAAAAAAAATGAACAACAAAAAAAACAGCCGTCATGATATAATAAGTTTGTATTTTTTTTTTAGGAAGTGGGGGTCATACTGGTGTACTAGTGAGTAGGGTTCTTAGGGTTAATGCATCCAAAAATGTTCCTGTATAGCGTAATATTTAGTAATTTTTTTTTGATAAGCACAAACTTTACCTTAGTTTTTGTAGTTAACAAAACATGTTTTCTTGTACTTATAGAGATGTAACAAAAATCAACGAGATTGCATTGTTATATCTCAGGAGACCAGTAGCATTAACTTTTTCCCAGGGCATGAATGTAAGTTCATTCATTGTGTGAACACTATTTTCGGGAAATTAAACACATTTGAACATTTGAATAGGTAAAAGCTTTAATATTTATTATTTTGGTATCGAAGTTGTGCAGGTAAATACAAAAAGTTGCTAGCACAAGAGCCGAATCAACCCGCACAGCATGCAAAATGAGGGGAAAAGATTAAGGTTCACCTTTCTTAATCTTTTATATGCAAATAAGATTTTGTTGTTTTGCCTTCAGGAAAGTGGTCTCTGAAGTTGGTAACAAGCATCTGGTCAACGGAATGGACAATGGAATCCCTATCTTTGCCCGTGATTCGGGCATCAGCAGCAACCTGCCTCCCGTGCCAGGCTGGGTCACGACGACCGCTACAGCCACTGCAAGGATGCTAGATTCACCCGAAAAGGTAAATAGGCAGTTATCTCTAATTTTTCTACAAAGAACCATTTAAAGCAAATGCGATTTGAACATAATTGTTTTTTACCATTGCAGGAATCTAGGTGCAGCTCCTGAATTTTATAAAAGAAAAAGACCCCTTGAGATGCATTGAAATTTGATATCGATGTTGATTTAATAAAAAAAAAAAAACATTTGTCTAAAGGCGGAAATCTGCATTCCTTTTAATTTCCCTCTGCTCATAAATTCAGCTAATGAATTAAATTTATATGGCAAACCAAAAACAGCAATAAACATCAATTTAAAATGTTACTTCAGTTAGAAATTAATAGAGGGAAAAATGTGCAAACATTGAACTCCAGAGTTTCAGACCAAGTCCCAATTTCTACATTTGTTCCATATAAACTCTGTCTAGACTGAGTCCCAAGATCTCAGCCTGACAACTAATGGTGAGGCGAACAGCCTGGGCACCCCAGTGTTTGGGGACCATGGTGACCAGACACCTGCGGTGCACGCTGAAGAAGTTGTGGAAACTGCAGTGAGTACAAGATTGGTTGATATTATGATTTGAAATCTTTTTGTGTGTGTGTTTGTGTTTCTTGAAATAGATATAAAAGTACATATATCTTGAAAGTTTAAAAAATTGAAAAGGCTTTATACATATTTATTATTGATCTTTGTAACTAATACAATAATTTGAAAGTTCCTTAAAAATTAATTACCTCCCCTGAAATGTGAGTGACCTCAACGCTTTTGTTCTGTTGTTTTGTTAATGTTTGTTACATCAAAGCTAATCATGTATATTTCTTTTGTATTAACCTTTTTTTTTAATATTCATTGAGTTATAATTTGCGCACAATTTTACGTTTCTTTAGTTGCAATTGAGATGTCCTAAAGAGCTAAAAAAGGAAACTTGATCGGCCAGTAGATCCAAGGCCTCTGTCGTTAACATTGTCGATATGATGCACAGGTTTAAAATTACTTATGGCACTCTAAATACCGCAAAACAAGAAGAGCTCCGATGTTTACAAATGTTTGATACAGAACGATTGTATTTTATGCTTGTTCCTGGGCACAAAGTCACAGAATAGCGAAAATGAAAGTCCAGAAAACCGGTTCTCATTGTCGTTTTCGCCGGAAACACACCCCGTCGGAATGTACAATCTCGTTAAATTCTTTGTCTTCAGTGCAAAACCCCGATTTCTGGACTTCTGCGCATTCTATTTATATAGGCCTTTCTTTTTTTTTAAACGAGAAGAGTATCTTTGGCGTCTTTACTTAAAATAGAAGCCTAGATCTAGAGTAGAAGATCGGATGCACACGTGAGGATAAAAGTGTTTCTTTATCTGTGATTCAAATATGTTCTCTCTGAATATAATGGCCCTATTAATAGTGTCAGGAGGTCAAGTTTTTAAAAGCAAAGACATAGAGGGAGAACTGCCTAAAAAGTGCTATTACAAAGCTCTGCTCAAAATGTTGTTTTTAACATGGATCTAGATCTAATAGCAATCTATCCGGCATTCTTTTAATGTTATTTCTGTTTGTAAAGAAAACAAAAGGAAAGTGAGGCACTTCATTTCTTAAGGTTATAAAAATGATGAATTGCTATCCTGAAAGCACGGAAACAAAATGTGTAAAATATCGGTATTACAATACATAGAAATACACTTTTTTATTTTAAAAAAAATTACACGATTCATTGAAAGCACTTCTAACAGTAAACTTCATTGTTGTGGTAGCAAATATCATCTACATTAAAATGTTTAAGTCTGCGGCTTCTATAGATTTGTCTGCAGGGGGACACATGCACCCCAACGTTTGTCTTTATTTTGGATTATTAAACTTTTCCTATCCCACTGCACACATCTTGTGCGCATCTAACTGAACATTTTCATACATTTTAATATAAAAGCTTTAACCTTTTATAAATTCAGAGTTATTTCCAACAAGAATGTGCGCAAAAGGATAAGTGAACAGTTTAGAAAGACAGGTGTGGAAAGTGCTCAAGTTTCACTCTGATGTATTGCTCAGCTACAGGGTAACCAACTAACCATCTGACCTGTTTGAACTGTCCCCAGGTGTCGCTGGAAGCCAGTGAAGCGGGGCCTGAGGCGACCGGCGCCGGGGAGGCGCTGGCAGAGGAAGAGGACGAGGAGATGGGAACAGAGGACACTAACGCATCCACATCATCATCCTCATCCTCATCATCAGAAGATCTTTCCAACTCGGACACAGGTGAACTATTTTGACATTTTATTTAGTGAACTTTACCAGTGATTCCATGTGCTCTGACTTGGCTGAGTCTGTAAGCACGATGTTTGTGACCAAATTATGCTATTCACGCTATAAGTATAAACAAATCTTGTTTCTTTCCAAACAAATGACAAAAACTCAGATTTTTTTTTCTACATTTTGTCTCTCCCTCTCTTCTCTTGGCTCTCTAGCTGCTCTCTCTTTCTCTCTTGCCCCCTTCCATCTCTATCTTTGTCGTCTTTTTATTCTTTTTCTCTTTCAGTTTTCTACTTCATCTTCACAAATATGTCAATATTTGCAGCTTAATTTGCTAAAAATGGAAAACTTTACAGAATTTGCCATGTAAGACTATGTGGAAAAATACAGTAAGGGTGACTTTGTGCACACAAGGGACCTCGTTTGTTTGTTTAAAAATATTGGTACATGTACTAGCCAAAGGCATTTTTACTGAAATTTTCAGTCTACCCCATAAATTAATTTTGACAAGTGACTAGATTACATTTTTTCTCTGCTTTGCAATTAAATTGAAAAATAGCTAATTACACAGATGTTTTGGTAAATATTCTGAAATTTCCCAGAGAGGAAAAATGGGAGTGTTAGTGCTACCGATCTAACCAAAGAAAAAGTAGTTTTCCAAATTAGAGAGAGTCAGACAGAAAGAGAGTAACCAGCAGGAGGCGAAATCAAATAGGCGATAGTCAATAGAGAAAAAGAGAAGAAAAAACTGAGGAGATGATTATGGAGAGAGAGAGAAGACTGAGCGAGAGAAAGAGAGAGATAGATATAGATAGAGAGTGGAAGAGAGAGAAAAAGCTTAGCGAGCGAGAGAGAGAGAGATAACCTGAACGAGAAAGGTCCAACATCAATGCAAGTGATAGAGAGATTAAACTTGACAAGTCTTTACATAGAACCTGTGCAAACATATCCTCCAAGAATGATTGATTTGAGGAAGCATATATGATTTTTAAAATAAAACCTTTGAGAAACGGTGTTGAAATGTTTGGTCTTTGAATGGTTTCAGGTGAGAGCGCGCCCACCGCCAGCACAGCACCATCAGTCGTTACATCATCATCCTCGGAACCCACAGACATGAGACCCTGGGCAGCCATAGCAGCAGAAGGAGAAAACAGCCAATCAGATCAGCCCATGGAGCCGCTGCCTGACACATCAAAGCGATTTGACCCTGAACCTCAGGACGCAAAGCAGCCAAGCAACGACAGTAGTGGTCACGGCTCGATGGAAACCACATCTACATCCTCATTTTCATCGTCGTCCTTGTCCAGCCATACAGAGCCACAGCTACATGGCGAGTCCGGCGCAGGGCCGGGCGCAGGGCCGGACAAAGCTGATCCCAGAGAGGCTGGCCAGGATATATCCTCATCATCCCTGTCTGGGCCAGACACGGAGGCCACACCTCTGTGTACAGATGAGCTTAAGTCCTCAGGACAAACAGAACAGAGAGTTGTGGAGAGCAAGGCGGGCGAAGCAGGAGAGACTGGCCCTGTAGTGGAGCCTTCACCCTCTGGCCCTGTGGTCACCTCATCACAGCTGAGCCCGCCCCCCCCTGCGCCAGATGTGAGCTCCTCCAACGCCCAGCAGCCCGCGGCAGCCTGTGGGGAGCCTGCGCTGAAGCACAGGAGGTTATCCTCTGAAGACTATGAAGCAGCGTCAGCATCCTCAGCACAAGACTCAGAGCCTAGCTCGTCCTGTGTGGTATGCCCTAACGCTGAAGCCAGCAGCAGTGAGCCAGCCCCACCCCAAGCCATGACTGACAGCACTCCCAATGTAAGCGATGCTGCAGACACCACCGCCTCAGACCTAGCCACCAAAACCACACTGGACTCGAGCTCGGAGAACTGCCAGAACCTGGCCAGCCCAGAGATGGGTGCAGGGGATGGGGGCTCGGCGCAGTCCGCGGTGCCAGAGGCAACGGTCGAACCGGGCAAGACTGCTGGTGTCGACCAAGACATGAAAGATAATATCTCATCAGAAAGCTCAAACACAAACCCAGCTAGTCAACCCTCACAGAATGGTGCGCACGAGGAGCCTATGGACCAGAATTAATGGTCCCACGTATATTATCTTATTTGTTCCACACAAAACCCTAGGCAGTGGTGTTCTTGTGCACTGCAACATTTGAAGCTTTCTGTACTCTACAGCACCATCTGTTGTGTCGAATGCTGTTGTAAAAGTTCTCATGTGGCGCATTCTTATTCCTGCATTGTTTAAAAAGACAGTGGTTGGAGTCCAAGGCTTCAGCCTGTGTTAAGGGCTTTTGTGAAATCTGCTTTGTTGCAATGGATCACATAAGAAAAAGTGTTTACATTAAAGAGCATTTGTTTTATGTCAGTGAGTGATGGGGGTTTTTCTTACACTAGTTACAGTCTAGCCAGTCAGGCTGTGGCGGTTGCCTGCATGTACATACAGTCTTCATGGTCGGTTGAGTAGTTTCATTTCATTTATTGGATTGCATTCTCTGGCTTCTCATCAAGTCTTCACGTTAACCAGGTTTGGAAAGTTACTTTTTGTTTTAACTTTTAGTTAACAGATGAAAAATTTCTATATAGACACCTTGACCAGAAGATGGCAACCTTTGCTAGCCCTATTTATTTTGTTTCCTAATTAGCAGCTCTTAAACAGACAGACTAAAGATGGATTTGTTAGCACCATTCTATTCTTCAAAATATATTCCAATCGCATCCCCACACAGCTGGCAAATGCACCATTTCATGCTAGGGAACTCTTAGCGACATTGAATTTGTGATTATCTTATGAAAACTAGTTTCAGTCAAATGGCAGCAGTGTTACACTTTTATGAAGTCGTTACAAACTTGTTTTTAACTATTTAAGTTAAGGATAGAAGAGAGAGGATGAGGAGACGCTCTGTTATCCGGCTTCTTTTTATGTGTTATTGTGGTCTAGCAGTATGATGTCATGGTTTTAAAAATACTGTGCATTTATCTGGAAATGTTAAAATAAATATCTTTAATCAATCCGATGTTGTCTTTCTTTTTTTATTTTGATTCCTAAGATTTAAATACTAAGGCAAAGAAGGCTTAAAACGTTCATATATTAACTTTTGCATTCATGAATGAAAATTAGAGAAAAAAATTGTCTGAATGCCACAGAAAGACAAAAAGTGCAACAACCTCTGCAGCAATGTCATTACATAAATTATGATTAATACTAATAGCATTACATGACTTTGTACCATATTTTTTAAAACAGATGGATTCCTCTAGAAGTACCTATGACATACGATCTTGACTCATTCATGCTTCATAAAATTAGTAACAAATAAATATAACCAAATAGTGGCGTCATAAGCTATTCAGCATCTAAAATAACCAAATATTATTGATAGTCTTATCACAAGTTCTTCAACATCTGTCTATGATCTTTGATCAGTTTCAAGTCTCCTAGTTCTAATTGTTCTGTACAGAGACACCAAGGTCCTTGCCGAGGGTCTGAAGCCCCAATCTGATTAACCCATGCGGCGATTTGAAGGCCCCCCAACTGCCAGATGGCCTGTCTGAGTCTGCGACGGGTGACTAGGTGTGGCAGGACTGTTCACCTGGTTGACTGATGCTCTGAGTGTTGCACTGTTATCGCCGATATTGTTTTTTTTTCATTGTTTCTAGTTAAGTTCACAAAACTATATAGATGTATTTCTATTGCGCTGAAAAGTTCTTGATTTCACTAGCTTGTTTGTTTCTGCTTCCAATTAATTGTTTATTCCTATCGTGTGGGAGGAATAAAGAAAAGCTATTTATTACTTTCTTTCCTGCAGGTGATCACAATTAAACTTATTTAATTTTAAATAGCTGTGGGTGTGTGTTTCAGTTTGAATCCTTTTTACATGGAACAATACATGTATTCCTTACAGTGTGTCTCTGGACTGAAAGTTTAAATGCGTCTAGAACCCTTGTAGCCCCTTATTGAAATTTTTATAATAATGAAACGGAAATGGCATCTGAGGATCAAACCTTTGGCCTCCTACTCGTCAATCCAGAGCGCTAAAGCTAGAGATATCTAGCGCCTTCTATTGCTAAAAATAAAATCTTCAAATTAATGTAAAAATGTCCCATAGGTTTCCTTACAGAGATGTGAAGAAAAGGGGGTGGGTGGCAAAAGATCGGCGCCAAAGATTTGAACCTTGGAACTCATGCTCCTCAGTCCAGAGCACTGGAGACTAAGCTATATTTACGCCCCTACTATTTACTAAGCCAATGCTAATAAGATCTACATCCCACAATTTTCTAAAAAATAGACCAGATATTTGGACACCTGCCGAGTATCGCACTGTCTGCTTGAGAATGCAGGCCACGACAGGTGAGGCGGTAGCGGGTACTGATCAAAGTTTATCAAGTGAAGCAGCGCCAGTTACATGTGTCGGATCACTATCCAAATAAACTCAGACTTTTTTTACTCAGTACAGTGTAAAAGTGAGCCAATTTCAATTACAACTAAGCCCTCAATCACACAGACCAGGCCTGAGTTCAAAATGCAAAGTGGCCAGTGCCTGTTTCACATCAGTGTGTGTGTGTCTGTCTGTCTTTGTGTCTTGTGGGGCAGCGCTTGACACTTTTATGTGAATCAGTTAAAGCATGGCTTTCATCACCATCTTCCCTACATCAATGGTCAAACCGTCTTTATACACAGGGACTTTAACTCCGCCAGGTTACCCGAGATCTCTACAGGGAGTAGCTTGCTCCTTCCTCAGCCCTCTCCGTTCTTAGAGATCCAGGCTTTCATCATTGATATAAGCATAACCGTCATAATGTGACAGGGAGGCTGAGAATCCTCCGAACTATTCATTGATTTCATTGGTTGACATTTTAAGAGCCTGTACAGCCATTCATGAGTTTCTCCTGTGATAGAAACAGGGGGAATAATCAATAGAGGATGAGTGGCAGTTGGGAGGTACTAAGTCAGTGAAGTCGCGAGCCAAACCAGTAGTTCTTTCACAGTGAGGAGTCAGTCATCTGGCGCTCCGCGCTCTATGGGTGAAGCCTTTAGGGAGCAGCCTAAAATTTAAAGTTTATAAATAATATTAAATAGCTTTTTAAAGTAAAATAAAAATGGAATTCCTGCTTTTATAAAGCCTTACTGTATATTATTTTTAAACAGCGGTTTGTACATCTTAACCTTTCTACATCTCATGATTTTAAGCCTATTCCTTGTCATTGTGTGCGCACTATTTTTTTTATTTGAAAAGGTAAAAGCTTTGGTTTTTATTGGTACAAAAAGGTGCCAGCACAAGATCATAATATCAATCCACACACGTGTGCGTGGTGATGGGGAGAAGGTTCAGCAGAATTCTCTGTTGACCACTGGATGATATATATGTACCCTAAATAAAGAGAAAATCAATCATCTCTTTTGTAAATCCTACCACTTGCAAAATGTTTGCAGCATTATTACAGACCCTCAATTAAAACTTGTCTGTTCCCGCTCAAACAAGATCTGAAAAAGTTATACTACGTATTATTTGTTTCTCTCTCTTAACATTTATATAATAGACTAATACTATCACTAGTATCAGTTCAATATTACATAATATTAATAGTAAATGTAGTTATAAGAAGGTCACATCAAGTAAAAGTTTTCTGATACGTTTCCTCTAAGTCAATACAATGTATCGACTTCGACAGGGTTTTCCACGATCATAAGTGTCCAATGGTTTGAATTCTGTAAAAGGATAGGTTATTCTGTTTTTCTCTCTGTTCTGTCAGAATCAGACTCTGATGTTGCAATGTTTTTCTGGTTTCTCATTCTCTCTAATAATGCATCTTCAAGCAGCCTTGTTTCTATTTAGTTATATAACTAAATACATGTGTACATTCATTTTTTTCTAGATTCTATTCCAACATTACTAATTTTAAACTGGAAAAGAAGGAACACGTTTCAGTTTTACTAATTCCAGCTTTCCCATGTCAAGTCTAGACTAAAGTGTGGCCAAGTCAATTTAAAAAAAGCTCATGAAAACAAGCACAACAGAGTGAATGCAGATGGACATTTTGTATCCATGTTTTATTAATATTAGTACATGTATCAACACATCAGCATAACATTTTTTAACAGAAATCTTAAATATTATGATGACAAGTGTAAATAAGCTTAATGCTTGAACAGGGGGAAAAAGATGGAGGAAAATAAACAAAAACAAAATTATGCTTCGTTAACTAACCCAACAATCTGAGAATCAGGAAAAAAAAATCATCCCAAATACATAGGCATTCATGTGGAAAGAGCTATACGTCGATCTAATAGAATACATGTGTAAAATCATATATGTATCATTAAGCATACACTATTTTACAAAGCTGACACAGTATTGAACTTTTCATTTTCATTTGCCATTTATTTGCTACATGCATCTCATAGAAATATATCAAGCTAGGGAGCTGATGTTTAACATCAAATTTAAGATTACTTTAGGGTTATGGTATTGGTAACGGATCATGTCCTTTTTTGCAATACATACTGGTTAAAGACCTTACAGTTAGAAAAGGTAGTCCGGTAATTGAAATCAAAAGCATTTAGTGCATCTTTTTTCTTCCTTTTTTTTTTTCTTTTCTTAATAGCAATTGTCCTAACAAAGTATTGCATAATACACACACACACACAAAATCAAAACGATCATGAAAAAAAAATTAAGCAAAAATGCAGATGTCTGATGTATGCCAAATTGAAAAAAAAAAAGGACAAAGTGTATTGTAACAAACACTTGAAACTGATGAGGATGCTCTTCATGATTTTATCAATCTGCTTCGATGCATGTCCCCAGGATGGGAATACATGTAGTGTGTATATGATACCAGTTTATTTATTACAGCGCTTTCACAAACTTACAAAAGGTGTCAAACAGCATGAGACAAAGCAGTACATTGTGTACAAAAGAATTAGGGAGAATCCCAAACTAACCATCCATGTTCAAAATTATACATTGTATTGACAAGGACAGCCTTTATATCTTTCATTGAAAATACAGTAGTAGAAAGAAACTCTTTTTCAAGATTTCCCATTAATTTCTTAAAATAAAAACAAACAACTACCCGATTCCTCATTAGCCATAGTAATTAGTACACCTAAAAACTAAAATGGTGTTACTTTGCGTAATAAGACTAAGAAGAGTTGGGGGAGGATTAAGAAATGTAAATAAAATTAAATTATTTGCTTGACCAACTAATTTAGCTGCTACACCAGGGACATGAAGTTTGATAAAGACCTTTATAGGGATAGAAATGTTTAGTTTTAACCCTCTCTTTTTTTTAGCAGAACATTATCACTACAACAAGTAACACGGAAGACAATCACAAAACATGTAACTCACTTTTGAATAACCAAGACAAAGAACTAAGCAAATTCATGTCCATGTATCATCTGAGGCGAACTCGAGAATTCAGTGTCACACACGTATTGCATGGAGGAGATAACTTAAATATAATTTCTACTTGCAACAATCTTAAACATGACATTCATCATAATTCTTCCTTGGCGCTGCTCTGTGATAAAGTTTTGTTTTCATCCTGACTATCACCGTCGTTATCGCTGCTCTGACCAGTAACATCAGCCTCGCCGCTTTCCTTCCCCGAGTCAGAACCTGAAACACGAGAAGCGACACTTTTCAACCATGGGAAAAAGTAAAATCTGTGCACTCTAGTCAGAATTGAACCGTGACCAGGTTTAACAATCCATCATGCACAAGCTGGTGTGTTTATATACTGTACATCATTACATGATAAATTTATATACTATAGGCCTAGCTTGCATACAGAAAACAGGGTACAAATTTTATTGCATTTTGTAAACAGTTGGTAAAAAATGGAAGTACCAGTACAAGTAAAAGGAGCATAAAAGCAAAAACGTGGAATTCCTTGGATGAAGTTCAGGATCAGAATAAAGAAAACGAACAGTATAAATGGACATAATACGTCAGCATACAGGCAGAATAATAAATTATGATATGGTTGTAAACTTAAAATGATATTGCCTTGACCCACTGAGTGATAATGAATATACATGTATTATGATTTATGCAAACAGCATCACACGAGCAACGGATTACATTCAATATCATACCTCTAACAATGGACATGAAGAAGACCACATAAATACATACAAACTTTTTTTTTTTCAGACTGGAAAATCTATAACATTAACAGTACATTATAAACACCACACATGGATCAAAATGAACAGAAAGGAAAGCAACTCTTGCAGATGTTCTGTAACAATCTAACATATTTTCTATAGCATAAAAAAACCACAACTGTCAAACAAAGGACGTCTCAGAATTCCCCGATACTCTCACAAGCAATTGAAACAAAACCATTGTCAGCATTAAATAAACTTTCAAGTTTCGTCCATTTCCCTGAATCACTTATCTTGTTAAAGCTTTTGTAAAGGACATGAAAATTGTAAACATAATACAAAAAGTTACATAATTATTTGTCTCTTGGTAAAAGCAAAAAAGAAAGACCCATAACTACATTGGTTTCAATGTTACAAAATTTGTCACAACTGCAATTTCAAATTACAAGAAAATTTTTTGTAGCTTTGAAAATACAAAACACTGCATAACATGGTTCATAAGTTGTAAAATTGGACATGCAGCTTTTATACGCAAAGGGTATGCAACTGTAAATTAAATAAAAATTACATTGAACAGCCAAGCATAGATCTACAATTTTGTCCATTATATTTTTAGTGTACAATGTATTCACTTCAGTCAACATAGATCTTACCAACACATTCTGTCATCTTAGACCACACCAACACATTCTATCATCTTAGACCAAACCAACACATTCTATTATCTTAGACCACACCAACACATTCTATCATCTTAGACCAAACCAACACATTCTATTATCTTAGACCACACCAACACATTCTATCATCTTAGACCAAACCAACACATTCTATCATCTTAGACCACACCAACACATTCTATCATCTTAGACCACACCAACACATTCTATCATCTTAGACCACACCAACACATTCTATCATCTTAGACCACACCAACACATTCTATCATCTTAGACCAAACCAACACATTCTATCATCTTAGACCAAACCAACACACGTATGTGATCATCAATGTAAACCAGATCACGTGTGTGATCATTACTATAAACCAGATCACGTGTGTGATCATCACTGTGAACCAGATCACGTGTGTGATCATCACTGTGAACCAGATCACGTGTGTGATCATCACTGTGAACCAGATCACGTGTGTGATCATCACTGTGAACCAGACCACGTGTGTGACCATCACTGTAAACCAGACCACGTGTGTGATCATCACTGTAAACCAGATCACGTGTGTGATCATCACTGTGAACCAGATCACGTGTGTGATCATCACTGTAAACCAGACCACGTGTGTGATCATCACTGTGAACCAGATCACGTGTGTGATCATCACTGTAAACCAGATCACGTGTGTGATCATCACTGTAAACCAGACCACGTGTGTGATCATCACTGTGAACCAGATCACGTGTGTGATCATCACTGTAAACCAGACCACGTGTGTGATCATCACTGTAAACCAGATCACGTGTGTGATCATCACTGTAAACCAGATCACGTGTGTGATCATCACTGTGAACCAGATCACGTGTGTGATCATCACTGTAAACCAGATCACGTGTGTGATCATCACTGTGAACCAGACCACATGTGTGATCATCACTGTGAACCAGACCACATGTGTGATCATCACTGTAAACCAGATCACGTGTGTGATCATCACTGTAAACCAGACCACGTGTGTGATCATCACTGTGAACCAGACCACGTGTGTGATCATCACTGTGAACCAGACCACGTGTGTGATCATCACTGTGAACCAGACCACGTGTGTGACCATCACTGTGAACCAGACCACGTGTGTGTGACCACAGACCTGCCAACCTAAATTTTCTCCACGTGTGTGACCATCACTGTGAACCAGACCACGTGTGTGACCATCACTGTGAACCAGACCACGTGTGTGACCATCACTGTGAACCAGACCACGTGTGTGACCATCACTGTGAACCAGACCACGTGTGTGATCATCACTGTGAACCAGACCACGTGTGTGACCATCACTGTGAACCAGACCACGTGTGTGATCATCACTGTGAACCAGACCACGTGTGTGACCATCACCGTGAACCAGACCACGTGTGTGACCATCACCGTGAGGTGGTAGTGAACCAGACCACGTGTGTGACCATGAGCACGGTGAGCGCGGTGACCGCCAGGCGTGACCCTCGGGCCAGGTGGCAGCTCAGCCCGTAGGCGGCCATAGCGAGGAAGTGAGCGAGCACGCTGGGGTTGTCGCGGTACTTGCTCCAGTCGAGCGAGCGTCGCTGGTCCAGCTGTCTCTGGAGCTGATCCTTCAGGTTGGGCGGCGTCTCGAGTTTCCTTTCGCTCGTCACTCTCTCTAGTGGTCCGTAAAGGAGGCAAGGAGAGGGAGTGAGAGCCACAGTGGGAGAGAGAGAGAGTGGGAGAGAGAGAGAGAGAGTGTAGTGGGAGAAGTATGGTATTATAACGATTAGGTGAGGAAACAAAAGGCCTATCAAAAACATTATCAGTACTATCACAAATAAAGAACAAAAAACGTAACCCCTGTGAAAGTATGAACATGTTTGATTAGAATAAGTCCATTGCAACATTACATTCTCACATGAAACCAGCCTTAGTTTGTTTTTGTTTTTGTTTTTTTTTACTAGAAAGAAGTTAGAACGAGTCATATACTATCGACAATCTGACCAAATCTTTTCAAGCCAGACGCAAAAAGAATTAATGAAGAAAATGAAATCTTCCAAATGACCAGTAATAGAAATGTTGCATTGCCTGTCTGAGTGTCTATGTCGAGATAACTAATTTGTTACTATACATTTTGTGCACACCTGCCGTGCTAAGGCTAAGGAAAAGCAGCGGGTCACATGAGCTCATAAGAAGGCAGAATCTCTAGCTCTGACCATCTGTTTTGTTTTGTGTTGTTTTTTTTTTTTAGCCACAATACCCTATCCCTAATTACCATTGTATAGATCTACAAAATGAACCATGATACTCTGTTTAAAACTGTTATCAATAATAATAACAACAATGGCGGAGGATCGGTAGATTAAAACTTAGGTCTACATCAATGAAAAACTGCAGTGTTTGTGTCAGATATAAAAACATTTAAATATTTATTTTTTGAATCGAAGAGCATAATCAGGATTAATCAAGTGTGTTGAATTCTTGTCTGAAGTGTGCTGGCTAACAATGAGCTTGTACTCAAACTGTTCTAACCTACAGATCTCAAGTGTGTTGAATTCTTGTCTGAAGTGTGCTGGCTAACAATGAGCTTGTACTCAAACTGTTCTAACCTACAGATCTCAAGTGTGTTGAATTCTTGTCTGAAGTGTGCTGGCTAACAATGAGCTTGTACTCAAACTGTTCTAACCTACATATCTCAAGTGTGTTGAATTCTTGTCTGAAGTGTGCTGGCTAACAATGTGCTTGTACTCAAACTGTTCTAACCTACAGATCTCAAGTGTGTTGAATTCTTGACTGAAGTGTGCTGGCTAACAATGAGCTTGTACTCAAACTGTTCTAAACTACAGATCTCAAGTGTGTTGAATTCTTGTCTGAAGTGTGCTGGCTAACAATGAGCTTGTACTCAAACTGTTCTAACCTACAGATCTCAAGTGTGTTGAATTCTTGTCTGAAGTGTGCTGGCTAACAATGAGCTTGTACTCAAACTGTTCTAACCTACATATCTCAAGTGTGTTGAATTCTTGTCTGAAGTGTGCTGGCTAACAATGTGCTTGTACTCAAACTGTTCTAACATACAGATCTCAAGTGTGTTGAATTTTTTGTCTGAAGTGTGCTGGCTAACAATGAGCTTGTACTCAAACTGTTCTAACATACAGATCTCAAGTGTGTTGAATTTTTTGTCTGAAGTGTGCTGGCTAACAATGAGCTTGTACTCAAACTGTTCTAATCTACAGATCTCAAGTGTGTTGAATTCTTGTCTGAAGTGTGCTGGCTAACAATGAGCTTGTACTCAAACTGTTCTAACCTACAGATCTGAGACAGCCCTGCTGGTTGGATGAGCCTTAGCAACAAATAATAAACTTTACAAGCTACATGGACAATCGCTCAACAGTCAGTCTTATAGACCAAACTTATTAAGGTGACGGTGTTTTTTTTTTTTTTGGAAGGGTAAAGGAGTGGGGTGGGTGGGAGAAGAAGTGAAATGAACTCAAGTCAAACATAAAAAGCAAATAATAAGTAAAAAAGTATGTAGCAAATCTGTTGGCTTGTAATTTGTCCCTCTTACAAAACAAAATCTTGCCCGAGACACTTCTAAAAACTTAACTAAAATTGCAGAGCTTTAAGGAAATACTTTAGCATATTTAAAAAGAGTGAAAAAAGGAGCCATTGAATATTTTTGTGTTTCATTTGCCTCATATCAGCAGCTATTATAAAAATACACAATCTCATGCAAGTGAAATTGACTAAACACACCGCTAAGAAAAACAGTGACAATCAGCTTTCAAATGTCACCCCAAAACTCGGAGAAGCATGAAGCACCACGCAGGAAGGTGTATGGAGATTAAGTGTAGAACTACATGCATACTAAAAACAAAGTGAAGGAAAATAATCAAATAAGACCATGAAAACTTTTGGAAGCAATAAATCATTTAGTAAGGACATGGGTCTCTTTCATGACAGATGTGTTTATAAAGTGATAAACTAGCTCCAAGTAAATGCTTTTGAGATCTTATCACAGAAGCCTCACTAAGTCCAAATATTAACGCCCGCTCTTATTCGTTGAACGTGAACACATGTTTGAAACCAAATTTTAGATAATGGAGGAGGTAAAATCACTTCGGGAAAAAAAAAACAGAAAAAAAATTAAACCATTATAAATTAAACTCATAGACAGTCAAGTTTGTTGTGTTTACTACGAACTTGCATGTCACGGAACCTCGGACGTAACGAAGTTTTGGAGCGGACCCACTGGCTTCGTTATATCCGAGGTCCACTGCACAGCAGCTATGTGGGCTGTTAAAGGACCAATTTATAATATATAATCTACTCTATCTTACTCACAGAGACATTTTACAAGCAAGGCCAAAAAAATCAACTACAAAAACAGAGAGCACATCCACATTCACTGACAGAGGTCGCCAAGAAATCTTGCAACTTCGAATTTTGAATTTTTACATCACAGTCAGAATCAACTAAAACTTAAAATAAGTTGGTACGAGGGCAGGCTGATAAATAAGGGCCGTTTTTGAATAACTTTTTTATTTGAAAGACTACAGAAGCAAGTTACACATCAAATGAAAGCTTAGAGTCTCCCCTATCTGATGAACTATCATTTTTCAACATAGTCACCATCGCGTTCAATACAGAGGCGCCAGCGTTGTACAAGTTTTCGCATGCCGTCGGCGAAGAATTCTGGTGTCTGGGATCGGCACCAAGAGCGAACATCCGCCTCAACCTCAGCATCGGTTTCATAGTGATTTCCTTTGAGATGTTTCTTCAGCAAAGGAAATAAGAAAAAGTCAGACGGGGCCAAATCAGGACTGTATGTCGGATGTGGTATGGTAGGAAGTTCCAACTGCTGTAAAGCGCACTGGGTTTGGCGACTGGTGTGTGGCCGAGCATTATCGTGCTGGATGACAACGTCTTTGACTTTTTTTTATAAAATGTATATAGTATATAAAAATATATTTCCTACCTTTGCAACCAATGCAAATAATCTGAGGTATTGTATGTCAAAATGTAGGGGGAAGAGAGAGAGAGAGAGGTAGTGAGATAGACAGAGGTGTGAGAGAGAGAAGGAACTTAAATTTGTGGGTAGAGAGAGAGACAAAAAAGAAAATAAGACTAAGAGAGAGAGAGAGAGACAGAGACAGAGAGAGAGAGAGAGAGAGAGAGAGAGAGAGAGAGAGAGAGAGAGAGAGAGAGAGAGAGAGAGAGAGAGAGAGAGAGAGAGAGAGAGAGAGAGAGAGAGAGAGAGAGAGAGAGAGAGAGAGAGAGAGAGAGAAAGACCTAATCTAGGTCTACATCTAGATAAATCTGAAATTAATTTCTTTTCCGGCTTGTACTGAAAAACAAAAGAGCCTAAGGTTTAAAAAAAATAATGACTTGTTTCTACTTATCTACTCAACTTGGATCTAACAACAGAATTTGAATGAAAGTAAGATGCCATTGTACTACACGTAGTGTCGTGATGTCTCGTTGGTGCTCAGTCCATAAGGAATTCCCACCTCAACTCTGTGGAGTGTGACGTCATCGGCTAATTTAAAACCAGCGGAGAAACTTTCAGAGTCAAATCAGGGTCACGACTGTTTCCAGCGCTAGTGAGAATTCAGGTATGATAAGAACAAATTAGAATTTACTAAACTTGATCAAATTGAGGTTAAGAGTATCAGAAAAGCCAACCGCCAAGAAAAAGATAAAAACGATATTCAAAGTGAACAAACGATAAATGTCACGTTTCCAGCGCTAACACGAGAAAAAGAAAGTTGAAACAAAATTATCCAACTGCACATGCTCAATTTAAACTTGGAATTGATATACTTCTTGGTTTTATGACAGTGGAGAGTTTGTATCATAGCGGAGTTTCCCGATGACGCAGGTCCACCTAAAAATAATTTTCCGACAATAATGGTGGCAATGGGGCCTGAATGTGCCAACTCTTGTTGACAATGCGACAATCGGCTGTCAACGTTTGACTTTTAGCCGCTGGTAGAGTGGAGGATTGCTGACACGCTGAAAATTTGGTGTTACTCCGAACAGTGGCCGTAAAAAATAAGCTTACAGGAAATCTGACAATTGTCGGCACAAATGCAGGTCTAATTATAAATATTAGTTCTTCCTTTCACTGTCATACATAGCATCTTCCAATCATTTTGTACAGACAATGTAAAAAGTAAAAGTGAACAAATTAAAGAAGCAGCCAAGATTATCCAGACAACATGACACTCTCAGGGCTGCCACTCAGGTTGGGTGAAATCCACTGGGGGTCTGGGAGCCAAAGGCCCCCTGAAGCTGAGGACATTTTGTAATTTTAGCTCCTATACAAACATGGCCGTCAGAGAAACTTGGAGGGCAGGTGCGCGCTGCCCTCCCGATAGTTGAGGTTTGCTCTTTGTTTTCTTTCCTCCGATGGTTGCTCAGCCCTCCCGATAGTTGAGGTTTGCTCTTTGTTTTCTTTCCTCCGATGGTTGCTCGGGCGCCAAACCGGTGGGAAAAATCAATTTCCGGTCCCTGAATTGTAACGTTATTTTACAAGTATGATCGCGGATGCACTAGAAAAGCTTAGAACTAGAAAGTGTTACAGTTAATACATCAAAGGGGAGCAGGTCAAAACGAAAGCAACCTACTTTCAACACACTGTAAGTCGCGGGAGTGACTGGCGCTGTTAGATACAGGTATTTGCATTATCGCGTTATTTTAACAGACACGGGGCCAATAGATTGACACTGTAGACCTATTATCTATACCGCTCCAAGGTAAACTTCGGTGATTCGTTTTGTGTCACAGTTACACATTAAATTTATCTTGCACATGAACCCAATCGGGTAATAAAATTATTATCGATACCGTTCAAAGAAAGCCCCCGCCCCTTGATTTGTGTCCCGATAACACATTTTATTTCGCTACCGGACCACATTGGATGACATGATGTTTTTATTTCGATACCGCTCAAAGGCAAATTCCGTGATTTGCGGACTTAGAAGAATACGGGGAAAATGTGGAAAAAGTAGCGACTGGGTCAAAGTCCCAAATTACAGCGGATTCGCAAAAGATTATGATCACTCAGATACACCGCCATCACTGCCACCTCTACTCATTTTATACGGAAATTTGATCGGAGTAAGTCTTCAGCAGTTTAAAATTTCACTGAAAATTTCCAGGTCACGGCACATAATGGCCAGAACCACGGACAGTGTCCCGATGTATGGACGTTTCACGGCACAGCGGATCAAGGAAAAATCTCTGGATCCACGGATGAATGGCCGCCCTGCACTCTGGCTGTCAACCATGCCGCTCAAAAAAAGCTTTTGAACAACCTCCAAAAAAAAAAAGACATTTAAACCATCATAAAATTTGATAAGTTGATGGTGAAGATAAAACAAATGTACTACATGTATTAAAGAAATAAGCTAGTAAAGAATGCGATTTCAAAATAGCCAGAACACCAGACAAGGCGAGCACGATAAGCCACAAAGTCATGGACATGCCCATGCTGCTGCTAGTGCTATCCACCCCCCCGGGACTTACCTTTGGGGGAAGGCACACACGCTTCATCCCTGCGAGAAAATCCTGTTTGGCAGGCACACTCATAGCTGCCAGGCGTATTTTTGCACATCTCATTTTCACCATTGCACAGACTTGTATCTGTGTCGCATTCGTTGTCATCTAGAAAAACAATATCAAAATTATGGTTCATTGGACATTTTTTTTTTAAATCCATGAGAAGCAATAATTTTTTTCCGTTTCTTGCATAATATTATTGATAGTGGATGGAGAATAAGCAATGTAAAGGAAGCCCAAGAAGACAAGATACAGCCCTGGTTATTCTCCGAACCAAGACGGACGTGATGATTTTCAGAGACATTCAATGGAACACTTCTTCTACTACATGTATAATTATGTTACTTTTCCAATCCAGCAGCCACTTGAGGCTGGGTCCTTCTAAAAGATTCTATCACTTTACTTTTCCAATCCGGCAGCCACTTTAGGCTGGGTCCTTCTAAAAGATTCTATCACTTTACTTTTCCAATCCAGCAGCCACTTTAGGCTGGGTCCTTCTAAAAGATTCTATCACTTTACTTTTCCAATCCGGCAGCCACTTTAGGCTGGGTCCTTCTAAAAGATTCTATCACTTTACTTTTCCAATCCAGCAGCCACTTTAGGCTGGGTCCTTCTAAAAGATTCTATCACTTTACTTTTCCAATCCGGCAGCCACTTTAGGCTGGGTCCTTCTAAAAGATTCTATCACTTTACTTTTCCAATCCGGCAGCCACTTTAGGCTGGGTCCTCCGACTTGATGACATGATGAAGAATGTATATTAGCAAAAGTCAAAAGGTGCCAGAGGAAGGTCCAAATTTTAGAAATGCATAAATTAATTTTTAATGGTCTCTAGCATCAAGATTAGGACTTTGGTAAATATTTTTTTTTTATTGGTGAGGAACGTAGTATAGCTTTTAATTTTTGTGTAAATACTGTTTTTGTGATGACCTGGAAGAGTGATGTGACATGTCAGATAATGTCAATTGCCAAAAAGTCTCATTAACTGGCATAAATCTGTAAATAAAACTATACAAATTGATCTAGCTTTTGTTGCTTTATGTACTCAGGACAATTTCAAAGCCAAAAACACGATTTTCCTACTACATTTTCACAAAAATAAAGTGTGACAAGTCACATCAGATATTTCTGTGTTCGATTTTTTTCTCTTTTTCCCATTTAAACCTAGATCAACTTACAAATTTCTAACACGTTTTGACAGTAAAATATTTCACATTCATTATATTACACTGATTTCCAACCCAAAATGAAATGGATAGCCTAGGTCCAGATAGTTAAAGAAAAAAGTGTCTGATGTGACGCTACCCCTAACATTACGTCAGACACTTAAGAAAAATTTACAAGAAGAATTTACACATTACCTTATTTCTAAAATATCTAGTATTATATGAATTTATTAAAGCTTAATCTAAAAACATATTTGGAGGAATAAAAATTATTGCACCTTTTATTCTAAGAAATTTAGTGTCTGATGTTATTTATAGCTTGAGAAACACATTAAATGTAACATCAGACATCCATGAAACCTATTTTTAGAAATATTTCAAGGAAAAACTTAAACAAAGACAATCATATCTAATAGTTAAAAGAACTAGTTATTTGTCTGCAAAAGAAATGCATGCCTTGCATTTTATCAGATTTTTTATAAGGTCAAATGTCCGATGTGATTCTTGAACATGTGACATCTTTGTCACAAACCATCTGTCCGCTGATTCTAGAACACCAGATTCTAGGAAACTTCAAACGATTTAGCAATGACCTCTTTAAAACATCTAAATCAGTTAACAAGTTAGTAATCATTTAAACACATGAAATTATATTGAAGTCCCAATTCAAGTGTGTCATGTGATCTAGATGTAGTCTGACGTGACATGAGAATTTAGCGTGACACTCCCAGTCCCACTAAGCCGACTTTTTCTTGCACAAAGCCAAACAGAAAGTGAAAGTAAAGAATCCCATGTGCAGGACTACTCTTCTGGTTGTTACAAAAGTGGAAAGTTAATCTTACAAACCAAATATAGATCTACAGGAGCACTGTGTGTCTGATGTGATTTTGTGACAATAACCTTGTTTTCGTTCTTTGCAGGACTGCTCTTCTGGTTGTTGAAAAAGTGGAAAGTTAATCTTACAAACCAAATATAGATCTACAGGAGCACTGTGTGTCTGATGTGATTTTGTGACAATAACCTTGTTTTCGTTCTGGAAAGAATTTGAGGCTATGAAACATTCTTTCAAAGCTTACAGTAGAGAATTAGTCTCTCCAATAACCCAGTCTTAACCTTCTCTAAGACCTAGCCCACTAGACGACCTAGATATCAACATGACAAAGCACACTTGATGTGTGACACCTGCAGTCACATCAGACTGACTTTTTTTTTGTTTCGCAAAAAATTGGCAGTTTTGAATTTCTTTTTGGTTCTAAAACATTCACCAACATCTTATCTCACCACGGAACAATTTCGTTTTATAAAGTATTGCTTACACACGCCTGGGCAAGTGTTCAAAGAAGTGCCTAATTAGATTTTCACTAATGTGCCTCAGTTTTTAGGTCTAAATTAGGAAATATTATTTCCAATTAAAAACGGTTAAACTCATGAGCAACAGCTATCTATAGTTGCCTCTTCAGGATATAAGCTATTGATCAATTCAATTTCTATTGAATAAGCGTGAATATTTAAATTATGGGCTCCCGAAAATGATCTGTTCAGAGATGGCACCTTTTGGATTGATCTCACATGTCCTTTCCAGTTTGTCTTGTCCGCATTATAATGTGTTTTCACAAGAAGGGTTAAGTGAAAGAAAGTTTGTTAAATAAGATAATATCTTATGTTCCATTGTTTCATATGTTTAGGGGCACAGAGAGCAGAAAGGTTATTTTTGGGCTTATGAGCGATTGATGTAGCAGTTGAGTTGAATGTGCTGGGTTCGCAGCCAATATAATGTCACATGTTGTTGACATTATAGAAAGTTAATGCTGTCTTTTGGGTTGGGTGTTGGCATGTGTTTAAAAGAAAGATCATCCAGTCTTTCGCGTAGCCCAAAATTATTTTCGAATATTTCTTCTTCTTCTTTGCGTTCACTCAAATGGACAGCCCAGTCTCTGACATGAATGTTGCTGTGCGCCGTAGATCCTCCAGGCTTCCATACAGCTTCTGTGCCATTGGTGTGTCCTGTGGCCACATCAGGTTTCTTAGGTTTTCATACATGGGGCAGTGTTGTAGGACATGGATGACTGTTTGACCTCCAGTTTGGCATGTGCACTGGTCTGATGTTCCAATGTGGAGCTTTGTGTAGAGGTGGTGATTCAGGCGGTTGTGTCCTGTTCTGAGCCTAAAAATGACCACTTGTTCAGCTCTTGTCAGTGCATGATAAGCATCATTTTGGACATGGTTGGGGTGTTCCTGCAGCCATTCCTCATGTTGTTGGGCATGGATTATTGTCTTTGCTTCACTGTATGTTGTTGTGTAGTCATTTTGTTGGAGCGCTGCTGCTTTTTTGGCTAGCAAGTCAGCAGTCTCATTGCCAAATACATTGCAGTGGGAGGGAATCCATTGTAGGGCTATTGTATGGGTTTGGCTTAGCGAGGTTAGCGCTGAGGTCAGATCATTTAGGTCTTTGTTTTTGCTGGATTTGAGGGCCTGTAGAACAGACAAGGCATCTGTCAGGAAAACGATGTTTTTTGTTGAATGGGGGCTTGATTGGACATGTGCTGCTCCTTCCTGTATAGCTGTAGCTTCAGCCTTGTAATTGGTAGAGAAGACTCCAGTGGGGATTGAGATCTTGTCCTCTTCACCTCCAGGGTACTTTATGTAGATCCCGGCACCACCATTCCTGACTGCCTTCTCAGCTGAACCATCAGTATATACATGTGTCCAGTCAG
The DNA here is from genome assembly GCA_003991915.1 of Elysia chlorotica. Taxonomy (NCBI): domain Eukaryota; kingdom Metazoa; phylum Mollusca; class Gastropoda; family Plakobranchidae; genus Elysia; species Elysia chlorotica. Next base: position 39,144 of record RQTK01000801.1, on the reverse strand, counting down.
TGGCTGGATAGTTGATCTGGATGTGTTCTACTGCAAGTGATCTTTTCTCTAGGTCATTCTGTGTTTGTTGACATTATAGAAAGTTAATGCTGTCTTTTGGGTTGGGTGTTGGCATGTGTTTAAAAGAAAGATCATCCAGTCTTTCGCGGAGCCCACTGAAGTAGCCATTCCTCTTTATGGTTGTTTCTTATAATCTATTTGGCTGCAGTTATGGGCGTTGGTTGATGGTTTTGGGGGTATGTTGTTCCTTGTTTAGCTAGTTTGTCTTCTCGTTCATTTCCTGGAATGTTTATGTCCTGGTATTCATCGTAGTGAAAGTTTGACAGCATAGGCAGTAAGGAATTTTGTAACACTTTTACAATACTATTTATATCTGAGTTTTTCTGTTCACAAATTTCAAACAGCTTGCATGACATATTTTTCTTCAGAGAAAACAACATCGGTTAATTTTCCAGGCTTGATAGGTAGTGGGGTAAAGCTTCTATTGCTATAGATTCTGCCTAAAAATTTAAACTAATTTCTCCACAGGCATTAGACAGGTCTTCACGGATGCCATCTGGCAATTGTAGGCTTGAACCATCTCCAGCATTTAATGGACCTTTAAAGGTTGAATCATCTGTGTATAGTAGGATTGAGTTCTCGGGGGATTGATACATAATTCTTTGTACAATACTCGTGAGATTCATCAAGTCTGATTCTCTTTTTGTTGATGTTCTCTATCTCTGTCTTTATCTCACATGTTACTTGTCTTGTGTGTGGTGGAAGGTCATGATCAAAAAGTGAAATAGATTCTTTACTTTAGTGAGATTGATTAATGTGAGTTTATCAGCGGCATCTAGAATAGAATTCCTTCCATCAGGTCACAAGTGTTCCAGGCGCCTCGTTCAGCGGTTTCCACGACAGCTGATTCTCTCCACAGTTTCAGCGGATCAGCAGGCGGCAGTTGGTGCTGTTCTCAGTGCCCTGGATAAAACTCTAGAATAGAATTCCTTCCATCAGGTTACAAGTGTTCCAGGCGCCTCGTTCAGCGGTTTCCAAGACAGCTGATTCTCTCCACAGTTTCAGCGGATCACCAGGCGGCAGTTGGTGCTGTTCTCAGTGCCCTGGATAAAACCCCAGCGCCTGATTTTGTGCTTTGTCTACATTCTGCAAATGGATTGGAGACTGAGATTGATTTGACATAGCTTAGGTAGAGTTGGTGGAGGGTATTTTTGTCAGCTCCCCATGATGTGTTTACAAGTCGTTTTTTGAGGTTGAGACGGTTCTTTGCTTTGTCTTCCATATTTCTAAGAATTTTTTTTAGAGTCAAGACAACGGATGAAATAAAGACAACTTGAGCTAAGACAACGGATGAAATAAAAACAACTTGGTCGCCTTGAAAACAAACAGAGGGCTATTGTAATAAAAAGAGAAACAAGTGCTATTGTAAAAAGAACCATAACCCCCTTTTTTAGTAACTAACTGAGTTACATTATTTTGCACACAGTACATAACGATCTTAAACAAAACAAGAAGTTGATCACACTCCATCTATAATTATTGTCCTCCGCTGAGACCTACTTACCAACACACTCAGTTGAAACCTGCTTACCAACACATTCAGTTGAAACCCGCTTACCAACACATTCAGTTGAAACCTGCTTACCAACACACTCAGTTGAAACCTGCTTACCAACACACTCAGTTGAAACCTGCTTACCAACACACTCAGTTGAAACCTGCTTACCAACACATTCAGTTGAAACCTGCTTACCAACACACTCAGTTGAAACCTGCTTACCAACACACTCAGTTGAATCCTCAGCGCGTGTGAAGCCACCGCGGCACTCTCTGCATTTCTTTGGCCCAGATCCAGTACAGGACTCACAGGCCTCGTCACAAGCTGCCGAGAAAATGGAGTGAACAGACTGAAAACACCTTGGTAGAGAAAATCAAACAACCAACAACAAGATAAATTGAAAATGTTCTCATACGGATGTCGTCAAACTTCACCCAAACTCTCTAAACATTTGATGGGCTGAGAATGAACTAGTTGCCAGCTCTAGTTTTACTGCTTTCCCAGATTGCTGGTATGGCTCAACTTTCTCAAGTTGGAAGTTATTACGGGGAAATAAAAAACCTACAAATCATTATGATGAGACAACATACACTGACCTGCACACTTTCCACCCATAAATTTTAGGTTCCCCCCTTAACGCATGGGTGCAAGTGAGTAGGGGTGCTGAATCTGGAAATTGCTTTTTTTTAATCCACCAATCCGGAAAATCTATGCAGCCTTTGCTGGTGAGATATAAGCAACTTTCCCATAAAAAATTGGCACGAGGTACCGTTTATCATCCACAAATATTCACATTTGTTCTGGTGAGAGGGAGGGAGACAAAGAAAGAGACAGAGAAATAACAAAAAAAAAGATGGGGAAAAAAAGACAAAAAGGACCGAGAGAAGGGCGTAAGAGAGTGAGAAAGATAAAGGAATGAAAGTAGTGGCAAGAGAAAGAGAGAAAGAGAGAGAGAGAAAGAAAGAGAGAAAGAGAGAAAGAGAGAAAGAGAGAAAGAGAGAGACAAGGACGATCATGAATCAGGAATGGATTAGATTTAGATAACTCGCCAATATTGCCTACAGGGTCCATTTATTTATTAGTCCTGCCCATGTATATTACACGGTAAAGGACGAAGAACATATTACGTATTGATCTGTACAATGCTAGCTAAGTCCTATAAAAGATTTCCTCCACTACTGAACATTTTAACAGAGAAAGAAAGAGAATGCGAGGGAGTGAGAGAGAGAGACGATAGATAGATTGAGAAGGGATCTAAACTTGTGTTATAAATATTGAAGTCTAACAAAGTTATAATAAAACACAAATCTCCCGATTGTTTTGATAAAAGTTTAAAATCTGTGGTGGATTTTTCGTATTTTCGATTTTCCTTTCTTGGGAGGAATGAGTGATGAACTTATAAAATGTTGGCAATGGTGACACGTACTGTATAAGCTTAGCCAATCAGGGACCCCGTTCTTAGGTCTAGAAAAGTCAGTCCGGAGACCCAGAGATCCCTCATTGTCAATCGCAGAGTGCAATAAAATGATAGATCTTATCTTTATTAAACTACTCACAGCTCTTTCTCCCGCACGGAATGATAAACAATTTCGTATTTTGTAGATCAAGGTACAATGGCTACCACCCTTTCACACACACACGCACGCAGTGGGCGGTGCATTATTGCATCGGTGGGCGGTGCATTATTGCATCTTACTCCAAGGTGTTACATGCTCTACAAGATATTTGATTGAACTACACTAGGTTGTTTGTTTAATTTATAAAATTTAAGCTAAAACATTTACCAAGCCATAAAAAAAAAAAAAATAATTTGAACATCCATTCTTGTTGGTTATTGTTCAAAATCAAGAAAAAAAAAAAAAAAAACTCTGGTTTATTCGAGAAAACTTGCACCCATGTAAGCAAGAGCTGCAGACTCACAGAAACAGGTGTAGGATCCCTGTGTGTTGGAGCAGTACTGGTCCTCCTCACAGGGCGCTGTGGCGCACTCGTCTATGTCTGGCCACGGGAGAAGCATACACATCTCTACATTAGTAACTTCAACCTTTCTCCTGCACTCTTATCTTTCTAGGTTAAAAACAAGTCGAAAATAACACACACATATTGACTTTGCAAAGGATGTCTTGTAAAGTGAAAATTTGAACATTTCAAAATATATTCCTGAATATGTAACTGTCTGTTAGATAACAGCTCCTCTTTCCATTCGATTCAGGCCATGTGATGTATACATAAGTCTTGACAAATAGACTTTCACACACACCACCCTATGTATTTCTTTTTGGATCGCCCTTACTCAAAATCAAAATAAAAGTAGCACTTAAAAAAAAAAAAAGTACTACAGTGTAGTAGTAAAGAGACTGTACCCCTACTAATTAGGTTAAGAACAACTCTAAGAGATGCCACTAGAGACTGTACCCCTACTAATTAGGTTAAGAACAACTCTAAGAGATGCCACTAGAGACTGTACCCCTACTAATTAGGTTAAGAACAACTCTAAGAGATGCCACTAGAGACTGTACCCCTACTAATTAGGTTAAGAACAACTCTAAGAGATGCCACTAGCGACTTTACCCCTACTAATTAGGTTAAGAACAACTCTAAGAGATGCCACTAGCGACTTTACCCCTACTAATTAGGTTAAGAACAACTCTAAGAGATGCCACTAGCGACTGTACCCCTACTAATTAGGTTAAGAACAACTCTAAGAGATGCCACTAGAGACTGTACCCCTACTAATTAGGTTAAGAACAACTCTAAGAGATGCCACTAGCGACTGTACCCCTACTAATTAGGTTAAGAACAACTCTAAGAGATGCCACTAGCGACTGTACCCCTACTAATTAGGTTAAGAACAACTCTAAGAGATGCCAGTAGCGACTTTACCCCTACTAATTAGGTTAAGAACAACTCTAAGAGATGCCACTAGCGACTTTACCCCTACTAATTAGGTTAAGAACAACTCTAAGAGATGCCACTAGAGACTTTACCCCTACTAATTAGGTTAAGAACAGCTAGAGACCTTGGCAGCCGAGCTCCTCGCTGTCAATGTTTCATACTGAATGTTGAGCGTGTGCTAGATACAACTACACAACTACAAGCCGGCAGGACCGCCCTCAGAGCAAAGGTCTTTACAGGAGATGTGGCACACTGTGCAAGGAAATACAATGTTTCATACTGAATGTTGAGCGTGTGCTAGATACAACTACACAACTACAAGCCGGCAGGACCGCCCTCAGAGCAAAGGTCTTTACAGGAGATGTGGCACACTGTGCAAGGAAATACAATGTTTCATACTCAATGTTGAGCATGTGCTAGATACAATCATACAACTACACAACTACAAGCAGGCAGGGCTGCCCTCAGAGCAAAGGTCTTTACAGGAGATGTGGCACACTGTGCAAGGAAATACAATGTTTCATACTCAATGTTGAGCATGTGCTAGATACAATCATACAACTACACAACTACAAGCAGGCAGGACCGCCCTCAGAGCAAAGGTCTTTACAGGAGATGTGGCACACTGTGCAAGGAAATACAATGTGTCATACTCAATGTTGAGCATGTGCTAGATACAACTACACAACTACAAGCCGGCAGGGCCGCTCTCAGAGCAAAGGTCTTTACAGGAGATGTGGCACACTGTGCAAGGAAATACAATGTTTCATACTCAATGTTGAGCGTGTGCTAGATACAATCATACAACTACAAGCAGGCAGGACCGCCCTCAGAGCAAAGGTCTTTACAGGAGATGTGGCACACTGTGCAAGGAAATACAATGTGTCATACTCAATGTTGAGCGTGTGCTAGATACAATCATACAACTACACAACTACAAGCAGGCAGGGCCTCAGAGCAAAGGTCTTTACAGGAGATGTGGCACACTGTGCAAGGAAATACAATGTGTCATACTCAATGTTGAGCATGTGCTAGATACAATCATACAACTACACAACTACAAGCAAATCACCAATCACATGTAGATGGGTGAGAATTTCCATTGCAAAAAAGTGAATCCAATATCGTCTGCATTAAGAAATCCTAAATAGCTTTAGCAACACTGTGCTATACAAGATTCTAAAAATAGTGGATAGACAAGACGATGCTCTATTTTGTGAGTGGCACACGGGCCACACAATAAAAGAATAATCATCCAAATATGGCCAATAGCCAAACAAATTAATATGTATGCAGTTCCAAATGGAAGGAGCATTTAATGGCAGATTCAGTTTATGAACATTTATGCAAAGGAAAAAAAATTATTTTCATAATCCAGTTCAGCGTTCTCTACATCACAAACACAGTGCTTATGGACAGACTAACAAACACCAAAGATAATTTCCCCCTCTTTTAAAGCCTACAAAACCTGTTTATCTAATCAATGCGTTATGACAATTTTGAAAGGCTCCATCCAAATAACTAAAACAGTGCGCTATATCAGCTTAAATGACAATGACAACTGAAAATCAAAATTAATATTGTGGCGCCAAAAAATTATGGATATTTTTTTCAAAACAACTGAAGATGTAATTATCTGATTTTTATGAAACAGACAGGTTCGATTTATTTTATAACTTTCAAATGTTTAAATGCTTTTAATTTTTTTCCAGCCAAACTACCTTTACACAGTGAGTGAGTTTCATTGCTGCTTTCCTCATAGAATCCATCCTTACAGTTGAGGCAGAGGTCCCCTTGGTAGCCCGAACTACAGCGACACTTCCCCGTGCCTGTTCGAGTGCCCTCACCCTGCACAGATACACGTGAAGAAACCCATGAGCTGCATTATCCAAATACATGGAGTGCTTTCTTTTACATTTCAAATACTGTGTTCCTAGGAAAATTAAGTGGTTGTCAATAAATTTGTATAGGTAAGAAGCAAGACAGCAAGCATTTAAAACCACTCGTACTAACTAAATTAAAATCATTCTGAGATAATTTGTTTTGGGGCTTTTAAAACAATCTTGTCTTTGCTTCTTGAACAGAGCAACGGGCTGGCACTGAACGATTTGTATATCAAGTTGGAACTAAACATACATCACACGCGCCGTTCCCATTGCAAGGCCTGTCCACCCCTCCAGGGCAGGGTGTGCAATCTTTCCCGTACGTGTTATTGGGGCAGCACACTGAGAACCATACAAAGACACGCGTGTATTATACATTAATAATAGAGAGGAAAAAAATGACTGCATTTCATATCAAGATTACACAAAAGCTTATCTCTTAAGCCAAGGGTGTGATTAGATACTCTTACTAATAGAAAATTATTTTCACAAATATTACTTCTAAAGAAATGTTTTCATTATTCTGTAGCATCAGGGAACATAAGTTCTTAGATAAGCATCTTATTTTTCTTCAACGTTATTACAAAATAGACAAGTAAGCAAAGTTTACCTTTTAAGTGATCTATACAAACATAGGCATAGAAATCTGTGTCTTTCTTTTGAGCAAATTCTTTGAACCAAAACCTCTCCACCACCTCCTCGTGTTCCTCAAGCAAGGAATGGCACTGAGACTGAAAAAAACAGACACATGAAATAACTTAAGGGAATGCCAGGCAAACAATCTTTACAAAAAACACCTAAACTTTTTACTTTCAACACGGTGTTATTTACTTATCTTTGTCAGAATACAATTAGTTCAGTTTAGTTTAAGCCTCTTGATTCCTTGTGGACCGTCGGACCTCAGCAACTCCCCTCCACCAGACTCCTGGTCCCACGATGTGTACGGCCAAATCCCAGAGTCAGTGCTTATCCAAAGATCTTGAAAGTAAAGCTACCAGAAAGTCCCACGAGTGTGATTACGTACAAATCCCAGAGTTCCAGATTCACTTATCAAAGAGTTGAAAGTAAAGCATACCTCTTTAGAAGAGCCATCACAGAGTCTTTCAATAACCTCAACAAGTTACAGATTCATTTATCAAAGAGTTGAAAGTAAAGCATACCTCTTTAGAAGAGCCATCACAGAGTCTTTCAATAACCTCAACAAGTTACAGATTCATTTATCAAAGAGTTGAAAGTAAAGAATACCTCTTTAGAAGAGCCATCACAGAGTCTTTCAATAACCTCAACAAGTTACAGATTTATTTATCAAAGAGTTGAAAGTAAAGCATACCTCTTTAGAAGAGCCATCACAGAGTCTTTCAATAACCTCAACAAGCCGCACTTCACTGAGGACAGAAAGGCAAAATGGATTTGCTCCTGCAGTTTATGCATATACATCAACAGACTAGACTCTGTCTTTTGAAATGAGCTCTTCCCTGGGCTCATACTAAATTATCCGGTTTATTATTTTGTGTGTGTTATTAAATCTTTTTGCAGTGAAGGGTTTGATGATCAACGGAATCTTAAAGGTATGGGCCTGTTGTTCTTTTTTTATTATGTAAACATTTAGGGTAGAATTAAGAATGCTTATTGCCGCACTCAAAATTTAAAGAAAGTTCAAATCTTAGGTGTTCATTCTGAAGACTTTCCACATAGACCAAAGACTATTAAAAAAACTGATTTCTAAAAAAGAAAGAGTTAGCAAAGAATCAGTTAAAAAATAACAGCTTGTTGAATATCTAGCTTTCTCACCTGGTGGCATAAGATTTTAAAGATTTTTCTTCCCACTTTGTGTTCCCACCTCCAAAATTAGATTTGGAAGTGGACTCGAGACCCTGTTAAAATGTAAAAAAAAAAACAAGAATTAGTTTTGCATGGTGAAGGCATTTTAAGTTGAAAAAAAAAAGATACTACAACCAGGGAAAAGGTGAGTTGTGGCTTTTATACAAAATGCCTGGCGAGGCATATTTCAGCCATGATTTTACAAACACTCCAGAACCATAACTGCTGACAGAGAAAAAGTTGCATGGATCCCACCAATTGTGAGAATATAAAGAGAATAAAAGAAAGGCATGAAATCAGAAATGAAAATGTGTTAAATACATGTAACGACAAATTTGAAAAATGCAGTCATAAACGGGCATATTTTTAATTGAGACTTGAATTGTGTAGAGCATATTGAGAATTCTTTCTCTCACACAAATAATTTTTTATCAAAATTCAAGAGACTTTGAAGGATCAGATCTGAAATAGTATGGTTCTACGACATTGGAAAAAAATACAATTAAAACAAAATATTTAACTCTCTGTATGAAATTACCTTGTAAAAGTTTTTGGAGATATCCTTGCATGTCGAACATTGCTCCTTTGTCTTTTTTCCATTAACAATGATTGATGGCCACACAACAATTTGAAAGAGTACCAAGAGAATGGTACACTGACATACAGAAAAGTGCTGCATTTTATAATTTAAATAAATTATAAATGCCTGACACAAAGACAGAATGCTTAAATCAGGAACGTGATTTCTTTCTTTTCTACAATTGACGTGGCTTAGGACTAAATTCTGTTTAACGTTATCTTTTCCTGATGTCCTCGTGCATATTCTGTTCTGACATTGTAATGGTTTTCAAAAAGTCATTTCAGTAGATTTGAAGCGATCTGAAAAAAAAAAGGTTCATTGAAAGCATAAATGTACAACTTGCATTACATTCTAATAAAAAGTGTATGTAACTCATCAGAGTTTAAGCCTGTAAATTACAAAAAGTATTCTGCTATAAAGTATCAACGGACATCTGATCATTTATGCAGACCAAATAGAAATTTTGGCATAACAATAAAATCAAAATTTGTTTCCAAGGATTTCGATTTTATTGTTATGCCAAAATTATGGTGCGAATATTATGGCACTTTCATATTTTCATATTTAAAATGTTCTAGACCTAATAGGTTTTTGCTTTCTTATAAGTAAACTTACGTCCAATTTCAAGCATAAATTTATAAGGAAATAATCGTTTTTTATTAATAATCACCAAAGGAGCAAAAATGATTTAAAAATAAATGCCAAAATTGTAGCACAGTGACAAGATATCAGTGATGCCAATTTTCCGTAAATTTACGGAATTCCGTTAAAAAAACAACAATCGTCCGTCAAAGTTCCGTAAAAAAAGATCACCGCCAGAGTTCCATCAAGGTCCGTCCAAGTTCTTTAAAAAAAAGTCGTCGGTTGACTTCCGTCAAAGTTCTCTGCCACTCTCCATTCAGTCGTGAATTAACTTACGGAAACGGAAAAAACAATTTAAGCCAACCGGAAAAAGTACGAACATCACTGTGCTACAATTTTGGTATTTATTTTTCAAAAGTGGATTTATACAAAAAAAATCAGTCCCAGGACCTGCCCCTGCCCGTAAGAAGTACCAAACATTTTCTAGAAAAATAACAGATTTTTGGGCACCTGCTGAGTATCACACCGTCTGCTTGAAAACTCAGACCACGACAGAGCTATCACGAGGCGGTAATGATCAAAGATTATCAAGCGAAGCACCAGCAGTTACAATCACGTTTCGGCCTACTACCCAAATAAACTCAGTACAGTGTAAAAGTGAGCCAATATCAATAACAAGCCCACATGAACAGACCAGGCCTGAGTTCAACAAGCAATGTGGTCAGAGCCTGTTTCACATCAGTGTGGTGTGTGTGTCTGTCTTTGCGTCTCGTGGGGAGGCGTTTGGCACTTCTTTGTGAATCAGTCAAAGCATGGCTTTCATCACCATCTTCCCTAAATCAATGGTTCAACCGTCTTTTTATAAATACACAGGGACTAAACACTGCCAGGTTACCCAAGATCTCTACTGGGGGTATCGTGTTCCTTCCTCAGCCTTTTACTTTTTTAGAGATCCAGACTATCATCAGAATATGACTGGGAGACTGAGAATCCTCCAAACTACCCATTTATTTCATTGGTTGACATTTTCAGAGCATGTACACCCATTCATGAGTTTCTCGTGTGATAGAAACAGGAGGAATAAAGGATGAGTGAATGCCCACTACCAGTGACAGTTACTCGGGACCCGCAGTGCCCAGTTGGGCGGTGTTAATTCAGTGAAGTAACTGCGAGCGGAACCAGTATGTCTTTCACAGCGAGGAAACCAACTAGCACGCCAGATCTAATCTAGATTTTTCTAGATCTAGAATCTAGCCTTAGATTGAGATTTAGAATTTAACAATAACATAATTGATGCTACCTAAACACTGTTTGTACCAATAAACTGCAAGAGTGCTCTAGATCTAGATCTACGTTTCCCAATACCTAGATATACTCTAGGATCTACGGCAGACTTATTCATTCGTAAACACTAGTTTCTAAACTTGATAATCAATGACAGGTGCATTTTTTCTTCATAATGACTCGAGAATTAAACCTAGATCTAGAATCTAGGCTTAATGAGTAAGGCGAACTTGATATGTGGGCTTCAGGCGAAAATTTGAGGTATTAACAACTATATCTACAAACAGGTCTAAAATATATGTGCAATTAAGAAAACGCATCAATTACATTATTATTTGTTATCCCTACTAGATCTAGTGGAACCGATCTAGTAATAGCGTTAAAAACAAATAACGAAAGTGCTCACCCTTATGGGTTTGTTTACGCCGGCGCAGCCATGATCGAGACTTTTCAAGATTTTGTCCAATCGGTATGGGCCACGTATTTTGTGCGCATCTAACTGCGTTGCAGAATGTACAACGGTGTTTAAATCTATCGCTTTTTATTTATGTATTTTATTTATTTCTATGTTTGTTGTTGTTGTTGTTGTTGTTGTTGTTGTTGTTGTTGTTGTTGTTGTTGTTGTTGTTGTTGTTGTTGTAGCTGCTGCTGCTGCTTTTGTTGTATAAACGTTTGCTCCCGTGCTGCTTTCTGTTCTACGGATCTCCATCCTTCTCGTCTTTCCGCATTAGTGTTCGCGCTATATAATTTTTATGGCCCATTCCTTGATGTTATCTCTGCTTAGGATGTCCTCTACTCCTCCTACCCTCGTCTTACCCTGCAGAGCATAAATTATTTCATTGGCGTGCTTTAATTTCTGCAGGCATGTCCGAAGAAGGATTTTCTTTTTCTAATGGCGCTTAGAACAAGTCTTTGAACATTCAGTTCTTTGAGAATGCTGTCGTTCGTTGTTATGTTTTTTCTCCAACGTATACTTACGAGAAGATCCAAATTTCAGAACTATTGATTTTTTTCTCATCTCTTTTTGCAAGTGTCTATCCCTCCGCTCCATATGTCATGTCTGTCCGCATCAAACATTTCATGGTTTCATTTTAGCTGTTCATTGATGTCTCTATCCCTCCAGATATTGTTAGGGTCTATTATTCTTTTCTTTGCCATTGCAGTCCTGGTGTTAGTATCCGTAGAACGGTCAGTATTGTCTATTTTTATTGAGCCAAGATATTTGAAGTTTTCAACACATTTTATTCTTCATTGCCGATATTAAATGGTTTGTATTTTTCTCTTCCTATAACCATGCATACATTTTGTTTTCTTTACGTTCAGCTTCAGAATTGTTCTTTCTCCTGCAGCATTGAGTTTGTTTATTATTGTCGTGGCTTCGACATAGTCATGGTCACATATTGCTGTATCATCTGCGTGTCTCCAATTTAAAACTTTCCTACCCCCAACCATTATTCCATAGTTGTCAATGTCAGCGTCTCTCATTATCTATTCTGTGTACGTGATAAAGAGATGTGGCGATAAGATACATCCCTGTCTGACGCCTTTCCAATTTCAAAGGGTTCAGTGTGTGTGTGTGTGTGTGTGTGTGTGTGTGCAGTTCCATTTAGATCTGCCTTTTGATCTTGGTATGTTTATAGTGACTGCACTAGGGCGACGAGATGGGGTGGGAAGCCTATAGTGTTGGCGTCTTGCAGAGTTGAACGTGGTTCACGCTATTAAAAGCCTTACTGTAATCAATAGAAAGTGCGTATGCTTCTTTCATTAGTTTCCCTATTTAGACCTGGATGGCGCATAACATATCACATGCACCTCTACCAGGTCTGAATCCAGCCCGCTCCCCTGCCAGCCCCTGTTCTACCTTAGCTTTGAGTCTGTCCAGTACGATGCACAGCATGATTTTGCTGATATGGCTGATCAATGCTATCGTTCTGTAGCTGCTGCAGACTTCTGTGTCGCCAGTTTTGTGTAGCATAACCAACTCTTGTTCTTTCCAGTCTTTTTGGCCATTCACAAGTACTCCACATTTTGCAGCAAAGTCGGTGCACTGCTTGAATGGCTTTGCAGCCGCCTGTTTGCCCCGGCTCTGTAGGGATGTTATCTAGTCCTGGTGATTTGCCGTTCTTTAGTTTCTTGATGGCATTTTCTACATCCTACATCAATGGTTCCGGTTCTTTGTTTTTACCATGTGTTATTGTTGTGAGCATCCGAATCAAATAGCTTTTCTCCACATTCTTTCCACTTTGCCATTACTTTTTCTGGTTTTGTTAGTGCTTTTCCGTCAGCATCTTTCACTGTTAGTTGTTTGGGCTGGAAAGGTTTTCTTTTAACCATTTTAATCTGGTTGATATATCTGTGGACTTGTTTTTATCAAACTCCTGAATTTTGTCGCATTCCTTTGAGAGCCATTCTTAATTGCTGCGATTTATTTTTAAATATCTGCTTTCAGTTTTAGATACTTTCGTTTATCAGACATTTATCTGGTCTTTTCTTATCCTCTCTGCAAGCTCAATCGTTTTGTGACTTATCCATGGTTTTGCTCTTATGTTCTTCTTTTGACCAAGGAGTGATTCAGCTGCGTGCTGACAATTTTTTCATGTTTGTTCATAGTTCGTCCCGAGTTTTTTCTTCTGCGGCCGTGGCATTCAAACCAGGTGTTTAGTACCATCAACCTGTTTGCCTCTGTGAGAGAAAGTAAGTGTTCGCGTGATTTCTGCGGCCGTGGCATTCAAACCAGGTGTTTAGTACCATCAACCTGTTTGCCTCTGTGAGAGAAAGTAAGTGTTCGCGTGATTTCTGCGGCTGTGACATTCAAACCAGGTGTTTAGTACCATCAACCTGTTTGCCTCTGTGAGAGAAAGTAAGTGTTCGCGTGATTTCTGCGGCCGTGGCATTCAAACCAGGTGTTTAGTACCATCAACCTGTTTGCCTCTGTGAGAGAAAGTAAGTGTTCCCCGTACAGTTCAGCCAGCCGGCCAAGGCCGTGCGCTCACGGCATTCAAACCAGGTGTTTAGTACCATCAACTTGTTTGCCTCTGTGAGAGAAAGTAAGTGTTCCCCGTACAGTTCAGCCAGCCAGCCAAGGCCGTGGCTCACGGTGTGGAGCTGCCCTACACAAGCAGGCGCGAGGGGCGATAATTATGTGAGCTAGATACGCTGGTCATACTGTAGGCGATAATTATGTGAGCGGGGCGATAATTATGTGAGCTAGATACGCTGGTCATACTGTAGGATGTGGCTGCCATTTTCCCAAAGGTTACCCTACACCCCTCTAACTGTCTAGTGTCATTATGATGGGTTCATGTTTAGTAAAAAAAAAAAAAAGCAACCAAAAAACAAACAAAAAACAAACAAAAAAAAACCAACAAAAAACAAACAACAACAACAAACAGAATATAATCTGGTATAATTATGGCAGAGGACAGTAGTTCACCACAGCATCGGCGATAAAACTACATCATCATCATCATCATCATCATCATCATCATCATCATCATCATCATCATCATCATCATCATCATCATCATCATCATCATCATCATCATCATCATCATCATCATCATCTACTTTCCTCTGCCCATTACCAGGATGTATCCTGTTAGCTTTTTTTTTTTTCAAACTACCTCTACTTACTCACATAATATATATATATCTCTCTCTATCTCCCTCTCTATCGCACTCTCTCTTTCTCTCTATATATCCCTCTCTCTCACACTCTCTCTCTTTCTCTCTCCCCTCTCTCTCTCTCTCTCTCTCTCCCTCTCTCTCTATCTCCCTCTCGCTCTCCCTCTCTCTCTCTATCTCCCTCTCGCTCTCTCTGTCCCTCTTTCTGTCCTTCAGTCTCTGTATCAACAAACACACACACACACACACACACAAATCTCTTGAAACATGACAGGACGAGGTGGCCGAGTGGTTAATCCGTTTGGCTCTGTCCTTGTGGGTTCAGATCCCATCCACGTCGAGGCTTTTCTTTCTCTTACTTGAACAACTTCAATTTCGTGAACTTTTTTTTGTAGACAGAAAAATTGTCTTTCAATCCCCTTGGCCTTTCCTCAATCGGATGTTTCTAATATTACTTCTCCATGTACTTTTATTTCAAAGTTGCTGCAGAATACTTTCTTTGTCTCTCTTTCTCTCTCTCTCTCTCTCTCTCTCTCTCTCTCTCTATCTCTTTGACCCTCTCTCTCTACCAGTACCATGCACCCAAAATTTATCTCTCTCTCTTTCACACACACACCTCACTAAGCTCTGTCCTACATGATATATGTTGGTCTCTCTCTCTCTCTCTCTCTCTCTCTCTCTCTCTCTCCCTCTCTCTCTATCACGCACTCAAAATTAGTTCTCTCTCTCTTTCACACACACACACACACACAGACACACACTCACCCACCCATGTTAATCACTGCCTCGCCCTCTACCTCTCTAGATTTTCTCACGGCATTGTTTTCGGTACCTGCATCTCTCCTAGCTCTGTCCTACATATCTTTCATAGAGGGCTAAAGTACACAAGAATTTATAAAGAGGTTACATTATTGCACCATATCATACACTTATACATAATACATTGTACGAGTATTGGCTGCAGCGATTGGCTAACAATTTGAGCACATAGGACGAGGTGGCCGAGTGGTTAAGGCGATGGACTGCTAATCCATTGGGCTCTGCCCGCGTGGGTTCGAATCCCATCCTCGTCGTTATATCTTTTTTCCCGTTTGCCGTTAGTTACACAATTTTATATTGTAAAAATGTCTATTTTATGGCATTAATGTATCATTTCCCTTTCCCCCCTGTCCGGCAGAAGTTGTTTTGTGACGACAGTGTGGTGGGCTACTTCCATCTGCTCTGTAGTCTGTAGGCCTACACAAACCTATCCTGCTGGCTTTACTTGTTGTTTTAATCACTTTTTCTCACATAAACAGAAGTCTCTTTCTCTGTCTGTTTGTTTGTCTATGAATTTATGTTCTTCAGCCTGTGTATCCTGTAGTCTCTCTCTGCCATATCTACCTTTCTGTGTGTCTGTCAGTGTGTCTGTACATATTCTTTTTGTATCTTTCCGTGTATATGTCTGTCTGTCTGTCTGTGTATTTCTGTGTATCTCTATGTATGTCTTTCCTTATGGCTGTCTGTCTGTCTGTCTGTTTGTCTGTGTATCCGTCTTTTCATATTTCCGTGTATATGTCTGTCTATATGTATATCTGTTTCTGTATCTGTATTTCTGTCTATTTGTATCTGTGTGTCTCTCTGTGTGTCTGTCTGTCTCTCTATCACTCTCACTCTATTTCTTTCTCTCACTCTCTCTCTCTCTTCTCCCCCTCCCCCTTCTCTCTCTTTTCTCGCCATTCTCTGTCCCTTCTCTCCCCCTTCTCTCTGCCTTCTCTCTCCATTCTCTCTCTTGTCTCTCCCTTCTCTCTGCATTCTCTCCCCATTCTCTCTCTTGTCTCTCCCTTCCTTCACTTCGTGCCCTCCCGCTGACAAGAATGGTCGAGTGGGTAAGGCGCTTAACTGCTACTTTAAGTTCTTCCCATAATGGCTTTGAATCTCGCCCTTTTCCTCAGACTTGTCCCCCTTATTGAATAATTGATGTGTCGTGTTATTTATTGTATCCATATTATTCCTTTAATTCCATTGTTTGCGTTTTTGATTTATTGTATCCATATTATTCCTTTAATTTCACTGTTTGCGTTGTTTATTTATTGTATCCATATTATTCCTTTAATTCCATTGTTTGCCTTTTAGCATTGCGTGTTGTAGTTTTCGACTCTGTGTAGCTTTCTTATCCTCTCAGCGCACAGTGAAGTGGAATTAATCAGCTGAATGGCGCATTTGTATGCAACCAGGGCTACCACTAACAATTTTTGGAAGCCTTGTATGCAACCCACACAGTTCTATTAATAGAGCACCGTGTATGCACCGTAACAGATTTGTCTTGGTTAAATATCGTTTATCTCGTTAAATGTCTTTGTGCTGTTAACTTTGCTCTCGAACCATCTCTTTCTATTTTCTATTGTATGCTTTATCTCCCTCTCTCTATCCATTTTATCACCCTACCTCTTTCGCTCCGTCTTCATCTGCCTCTCTTTCCCCTTTCTCTGTCACTCCTTTCTTCGTCTCTCTCTCCCGTTCTCTCCGTCTCTCCCTCGACCATGCGACTGCGTGTCCCCCCCCCCCTCTGCCCCTGACCTCACGCCACTCACTCACTGGGCATGCCCGCTCCGACCCGCCGTGTGCTCTGTGCGCCACAGGTTAGATATGGCGATGATAGGCCGGACGGGGCGGCCTTTTCCAGGGTATCGATGTTTTGAAGGACTGGTATCGACGGAGTCGACTCGATGCTCGGCTCGGCTCCAACAAAATAATAGTGTCTCTTAGCCCCCTTCTAAATTGTATGTAAAATTACCCCCCCCCCTCCCTTGGCCAATGACAGGTATATGGGTTCGACTGTGCACCAGTGTATTCTCTAGACTTGTTTCGTTTATGTTCTTTTGGCGTCTACTCAAGATCATATTTGGCTAAAATATAATGGAAATATATATACGCTGGTTTGCACACACTAACCATGGAACTGTTTAGTTGCTATTGGTGGTCTTGTTCTTAAACTGTCAACGAATTAGAGTTTAACAATGTGGTGATACAGGAATTATTTGTACTACTACGTCTCGTTTGTAAAAAAAATAATATCAAGACATTTGCAAAGTAAAACTGACGATATTACTTTATGAATGCAACAAAACAGAAGAAACAAAAACAGAAAACAACACGAGAATATTTTTGGCGAAAAACAAAAAACAAACAAAAAACAACAACAAAAACAAAAACAAACAACAATACACACACGCGCGCGCACAATAGAAAACTATGTGGCTTCTAGGATCACTCTGTATGGAGAATGACACGGTAGCAGCACACTAGCGTCGACTCCGCTTGGGCGCATTTAAGTAGAGAAAAGGGGGAGTCGAGAAGGAGTTTCCAGTTATCGAGAGATTAATTTTGATTGCGAGTAAGATCAAGGTGTTTGCCTTGATGAGGTCAACTCTGTTCTATAAATACATGTACAATCTTGTAATCATAAGGAGTGTTCAATATGGTTATTACATTGCGGCATCAGCTGAAAGAAGCATTTTCGTCACTTGAACTTTATGGAGTCAGAGTCGATACCTGAAGCTCAGCGTCGACTAATCATCGGCGTTCCGTTTAGTGTAGTCGATACTTTAGTCGAAATATGCCCGGCCTCGCTGAGTCTACACGAGATCCGGCTAGAACTAGACTTCTGAGTAAAAGTTGGCGTGAAATTTAATTATTCAAGACTTGTAGATCAAGAACTAGATCTAGTTATCATTTCATTCAACTCACAGTCACAAGCGTGGTTTGCTAGAGGAATTTCACATTCTAAATCCGGACTTAGATACAGATATTCTAGATCGCCAGTTCGACTTCAGAGTTAATCATAATTACTAGAATTTAGATCTGAAATTAATTTTAATTAGATCTATTTCATTAAGTAGACTCTAGTTGTGGACGATGGCTGTTGTTTTGATTCCGTTGGACTCGAGCAAATCAAGTGAATATTGCATCCAGTGTAAGTTCTTTAAAATATTCTATTCATAGTCTGCTTTGGCCTTCATTCTATTCTTTTTAAATACTTTCCAACAAAGATTTTATATCTGCGGATATGATTCGTTTCTAGAAATAAATACGCCCATATACGTGTACCGTGGGCGTCTATAGATCTGCATCATCTAATAATAAATAATTTTATTATTGTTTACTAGATCTAGTCTAGATGTGTGGTGCATAGTATTAAACCAGGAGAGGCCGGGAGAGAGATAGAGAGAGATAGAGAGAGAGAGAGAGAGAGAGAGAGAGAGAGAGAGAGAGAGAGAGAGAGAGAGAGAGAGAGATTTTCAGTGTGCATGTCTTTATGTAAGGTACATTTTCCGTACACGTTGGAAGTAAAAAAAAAATGTAAAGATGTATGTGTGTCTATCCAAAGTGCACGCACTTCCGGTAAGTCTTTGACTCTTTGTACAATGTGGAGACGGACTGCAAAGATAGCCGGTATGGGTCGGATTTTCCACTTGGCCAACTGGTATTGATGTATGCAGTCCAGGTTTTCGGTGAATTAACAAGGCAGAGAATTATACAATGTACGCCTCAAATTGAGAGGTAGATTTGAATAAACATCATTAGGCCCTACTAATGAACCTCCGTATTGCTTCTACTTTACGGCTCTTAGTCACTTGGTTGGATAGGTGTCATCTAGATTTCGTCCTCTACTGGTTGGATAGGTGTCATCTAGATTTCGTCCTCTACTAGTTGGATAGGTGTCATCTAGATTTCGTCCTCTACTAGTTGGATAGGTGTCATCTAGATTTCGTCCTCTACTAGTTGGATAGGTGTCATCTAGATTTCGTCCTCTACTAGTTGGATAGGTGTCATCTAGATTTCGTCCTCTACTAGTTGGATAGGTGTCATCTAGATTTCGTCCTCTACTAGTTGGATAGGTGTCATCTAGATTTCGTCCTCTACTAGTTGGATAGGTGTCATCTAGATTTCGTCCTCTACTGGTTGGATAGTTTCGTCCTCTACTGGTTGGATAGGTTCGTCCTCTACTGGTTGGATAGGTTTGTCCTCTACTGGTTGGATAGTTTCGTCCCCTACTGGTTTGATTGTTTTGTCCTCTACTGGTTGGATAGTTTCGTCCCCTACTGGTTGGATAGTTTGTCCTCTACTGGTTGGATAGTTTGTCCTCTACTGGTTGGATAGTTTTGTCCACTACTGGTTGGATAGTTTTGTCCTCTACTGGTTGGATAGTTTCGTCCTCTACTGGTTGGATAGGTTCGTCCTCTACTGGTTGGATAGTTTCGTCCCCTACTGGTTGGATAGTTTTGTCCCCTACTGGTTGGATAGTTTTGTCCCCTACTGGTGGGATTGGTGTCAGCTGAGACGGTATCCTCACACCGTCTCTGTGGGGCAGAATATAAAAAATGTTAGAGTGCAGTCTTGGGATCCGTCCACGATAATAGACTCACAGTCTCTGTGTGGCAGAATATAAAAAATGTTAGAGTGCAGTCTTGGGATCCGTCCACGATAATAGACTCACACTGTCTCTGTGTGGCAGAATATAAAAAATGTTAGAGTGCAGTCTTGGGATCCGTCCACGATAATAGACTCACACTGTCTCTGTGTGGCAGAATATAAAAAATGTTAGAGTGCAGTCTTGGGATCCGTCCACGATACTAGCCTACATGTAGTTGCTGATGGTGGACATTAACCTTCTAACGCGCCGCACGCAAGTTGTGTGGGTTGATACACTCTTGTGCCAGTGCCACTTTGTATTCATCGGCACACCTCCCAATTCAAAATAATAAAAATATCAAAGCTTTTACCTTTTCAATAAAAAAACAACAACAATTCTCCAAAATAGTGTACACGCAAGGAATAGGCCTTAAACCATGCGGTGTGGAAAGGTTGAGAAACAAACCTAACCCACCTGTAGCTTTTATCTGACATGAACCTCGTGGCCGAATACAATCTATCCTGGGCCACAGGAGAACGTAACTAGGGAATTAATATTATGCTCGCTCTCTCCGACCTTAGGTCTATGCCAATCTCATACTGGTGCCACACTCTGAAAACTGTTAGTGTAGAGAAACTTGCAGTAGAATGTGACGGCACGTACATTGTCAGACGCCAGTCTTGGAGCCCGCCCACATATAGTCGGTAGGGTTTGGTCTACGTGTATTAGGCCTATAGCTATAATAAGAAATTAGATCTAATCGCCGACTAACCTGCAAGGTTGAGTCAGGGTTTTGTCTTTACGTGTATGGGCTTATAGCTCATAGAAATTAGATCTAATGGTCGACTAACCCGCAAGGTTGAGTCAGGGTTTTGTCTTTACGTGTATGGGCTTATAGCTCATAGAAATTAGATCTAATGGTCGACTAACCTGCAAGGTTGAGTCAGGGTTTTGTCTTTACGTGTATGGGCTTATAGCTCATAGAAATTAGATCTAATGGTCGACTAACCCGCAAGGTTGAGTCAGGGTTTTGTCTTTACGTGTATGGGCTTATAGCTCATAGAAATTAGATCTAATGGTCGACTAACCCGCAAGGTTGAGTCAGGGTTTTGTCTTTACGTGTATGGGCTTATAGCTCATAGAAATTAGATCTAATGGTCGACTAACCCGCAAGGTTGAGTCAGGGTTTTGTCTTTACGTGTATGGGCTTATAGCTCATAGAAATTAGATCTAATGGTCGACTAACCCGCAAGGTTGAGTCAGGGTTTTGTCTTTACGTGTATGGGCTTATAGCTCATAGAAATTAGATCTAATGGTCGACTAACCCGCAAGGTTGAGTCAGGGTTTTGTCTTTACGTGTATGGGCTTATAGCTCATAGAAATTAGATCTAATGGTCGACTAACCCGCAAGGTTGAGTCAGGGTTTTGTCTTTACGTGTATGGGCTTATAGCTCATAGAAATTAGATCTAATGGTCGACTAACCCGCAAGGTTGAGTCAGGGTTTTGTCTTTACGTGTATGGGCTTATAGCTCATAGAAATTAGATCTAATGGTCGACTAACCCGCAAGGTTGAGTCAGGGTTTTGTCTTTACGTGTATGGGCTTATAGCTCATAGAAATTAGATCTAATGGTCGACTAACCCGCAAGGTTGAGTCAGGGTTTTGTCCTTAGACTTTCCATGTCACGAGACACTGAGCAATTTTCGCCTCACATTTATTGCTCGCTTCCGTTTCCTTTGAGAGGAAAAAATAATAATTTTGAAGCGAAGGAGAAAATAAGAACCTAACGAAAACGCCCTCCACCTTCATGGCGGCCTTTAACCGATATTAATAGCTTGTCTACAAGTATCATAACCAAACGTGACCTTGATTAATGCGTCACACAAAGATCATTTGGTAAGTATTTTATATTCTCTTTTCTCACTGAAATACTGTAAAGTATGGACATTATTTTGTTCATTATATGCCACATGTTTTACGCTTCGGCGGGCGTTTTCTCCCTTATTCTAAACCATTGGTCCTAAATATGGACACGCTAAGATAGGTCAATGTCCTGAACCTGCCCAGAACTAGAAAAACAAAACAACTCCAGATCTGTTCCCAGCCTGACGTGCTATGACCTATGCTAGTCGCGGAACTAAAGGTTGCTTGTCCTGTGGTTGAGAGTACTTGCCTCAGCAGTCGCCGGTTAGCAGCTTCGCCACACTTGTTTGCTTAGAGCTGCCAACTCCACATTAAAACAGAGGATTGTCGCGGGTTAGCAGCTTCGCCACACTTGTTTGCTTAGAGCTGCCAACTCCACATTAAAACAGAGGATTGTCGCGGGTTAGCAGCTTCGCCACACTTGTTTGCTTAGAGCTGCCAACTCCACATTAAAACAGAGGATTGTCGCGGGTTAGCTGCTTAGAACTGCCAACTCTACATTAAAACAGAGGATTGTCGTGGGTTAGCAGCTTCGCCACACTTGTTTGCTTAGAGCTGCCAACTCCACATTAAAACAGAGGATTTTCGTGGGTTAGCAGCTTCGAGCTGCCAACTCCACATTAAAACAGCGGATTGTCGCGGGTTAGCAGCTTAGAGCTGCCAACTCCACATTAAAACAGAGGATTGTCGCGGGTTATACTACCATGTGTTCCTATACTATTATCAAGCGTCTGAAACTATCGGCTTTCTCCCTGTGGTTAAGAACCCTTGATCTCGCTCTACTTCTCTTAGGATATTTGTGTGATGGTAGGTCGGCGGACTAAATGCCAGTCTCTGTTTGTATCTAGAACTTCCAACCCGAGGACAGCTGTGTAAAGAGGTGGTACCAGTCATATACCTCGACTCTCATCAAAATCTGCTCTATGTATGTTTACCCCAGAGAGCGTGAAATCAATTTTCGTTCACACCAGCAACACATTCTACTTGAGAGTCGGCAACCCAGCCAGATAGTAAAGTCTACACATACCAGCAACACATTCTACTGAGAGTCGGCAAACCAGCCAGATAGTAAAGTCTACACATACCAGCAACACATTCTACTTGAGAGCCGGCAACCCAGCCAGCAACACATTCTACTTGAGAGTCGGCAACCCAGCCAGATAGTAAAGTCTACACATACCAGCAACACATTCTACTTGAGAGTCGGCAACCCAGCCAGATAGTAAAGTCTACACATACCAGCAACACATTCTACTTGAGAGTCGGCAACCCAGCCAGATAGTAAAGTCTACACATACCAGCAACACATTCTACTTGAGAGTCGGCAACCCAGCCAGATAGTAAAGTCTACACATACCAGCAACACATTCTACTTGAGAGTCGGCAACCCAGCCAGCCAGCAACACATTCTACTTGAGAGTCGGCAACCCAGCCAGATAGTAAAGTCTACACATACCAGCAACACATTCTACTTGAGAGTCGGCAACCCAGCCAGCAACACATTCTACTTGAGAGTAAAGTCTACACATACCAGCAACACATTCTACTTGAGAGTCGGCAACCCAGCCAGATAGTAAAGTCTACACATACCAGCAACACATTCTACTTGAGAGTCGGCAACCCAGCCAGCAACACATTCTACTTGAGAGTCGGCAACCCAGCCAGATAGTAAAGTCTACACATACCAGCAACACATTCTACTTGAGAGTCGGCAACCCAGCCAGCAACACATTCTACTTGAGAGTCGGCAACCCAGCCAGATAGTAAAGTCTACACATACCAGCAACACATTCTACTTGAGAGTCGGCAACCCAGCCAGATAGTAAAGTCTACACATACCAGCAACACATTCTACTGAGAGTCGGCAAACCAGCCAGCAACACATTCTACTGAGAGTCGGCAAACCAGCCAGATAGTAAAACAAGTGGAAGAAAATGCCTTGTTATACATGTACCCTTTTTCCAGTTGTTAAACCAACCACACAGAGTTCTATAAATAGAATATGACGGAATCGTTTCGTTAATACACTAATTTGTTATAGAGAACGGATGTCTTGTACCCAATTCGTGATTTTACTGGCAGCCAATGTACATGAAGTATGCTTAAGAGGAGGGCTTACATGGTCCCGCTTTCTTCTCCCTGTTACACGTGTACCATTCTAGCAGCACTTTTTGGCATCTCTGCAGCTTGTCCAGACTCTCGTAAGAACAAAGCCTGAAGCAAGGCTCTTTTTTTTTTTTATCTTCGTCAAGAAATTTTGCCATTGCGCTTTTTCTCCGTATTTCAAGTGAGATCAACCTACAAAGGTGACTAAGGTGTGGCCCCATTGTTAGATGATGACCACACCGAGATTTTCTAGCTTGTTTTATAAACTTAACTACATCACGTCCAACATTTCTACGTTTTATTACATTATCTATCATTTGATTTCTGACATCAGACAGCAAACACTCTGTTTTGTCACTGTTCAGCTGGAGTTTCCATTCATCCAGTTTTCTAATCCCTTAATACAACCTTCACACCTTCCTACAGCCCCTCTATGTGTTTACAATTTTGTTTCTCTAAATTTCAGTAAATAAAAGACGGTTGGTTGACAGGTCGGTTCAAGTTGTGAGGGTCTCTACTGCGTGTACTTACCTTACCTGACACAGCTGTCAGTGAGTCTCACATTGTACATGACACAGCTGTCAGTGAGTCTCACATTGTACCTGACACAGCTGTCAGTGAGTCTCACACTGTACATGACACAGCTGTCAGTGAGTCTCACACTGTACCTGACACAGCTGTCAGTGAGTCTCACACTGTACCTAACACAGCTGTCAGTGAGTCTCACATTGTACCTGACACAGCTGTCAGTGAGTCTCACACTGTACCTGACACAGCTGTCAGTGAGTCTCACATTGTACCTGACACAGCTGTCAGTGAGTCTCACACTGTACATGACACAGCTGTCAGTGAGTCTCACACTGTACCTAACACAGCTGTCAGTGAGTCTCACATTGTACCTGACACAGCTGTCAGTGAGTCTCACACTGTACCTGACACAGCTGTCAGTGAGTCTCACATTGTACCTGACACAGCTGTCAGTGAGTCTCACACTGTACATGACACAGCTGTCAGTGAGTCTCACATTGTACATGACACAGCTGTCAGTGAGTCTCACACTGTACATGACACAGCTGTCAGTGAGTCTCACACTGTACATGACACAGCTGTCAGTGAGTCTCACATTGTACCTGACACAGCTGTCAGTGAGTCGCTGTCAGTGAGTCTCACACTGTACATGACACAGCTGTCAGTGAGTCTCACACTGTACATGACACAGCTGTCAGTGAGTCTCACACTGTACATGACACAGCTGTCAGTGAGTCTCACACTGTACATGACACAGCTGTCAGTGAGTCTCACACTGTACATGACACAGCTGTCAGTGAGTCTCACACTGTACATGACACAGCTGTCAGTGAGTCTCACACTGTACATGACACAGCTGTCAGTGAGTCTCACACTGTACATGACACAGCTGTCAGTGAGTCTCACACTGTACATGACACAGCTGTCAGTGAGTCTCACACTGTACATGACACAGCTGTCAGTGAGTCTCACACTGTACATGACACAGCTGTCAGTGAGTCTCACACTGTACATGACCCAGCTGTCAGTGAGTCTCACACTGTACATGACCCAGCTGTCAGTGAGTCTCACACTGTACATGACCCAGCTGTCAGTGAGTCTCACACTGTACATGACCCAGCTGTCAGTGAGTCTCACACTGTACATGACACAGCTGTCAGTGAGTCTCACACTGTACATGACCCAGCTGTCAGTGAGTCTCACACTGTACATGACCCAGCTGTCAGTGAGGTTGTTTTTGTTTAAAGATAACAAGCCCAGTCCAGTGTCCATTAAAAGCCGCACAATCTGGGGACACTAACCTTTGAACTTCCTGGCTGTTGCGTTCCCTACTGGTTGGGTAGGTGTCAGTATAATGTGATCGGCTGAGACAGGAGTCATGGTATCCCCGCCCTGTCTCGTGTGTGGCAGCACATAAAATTGTCAGATGTCCGTCTTGGGCCCGCCCACAATATAGCCTATATAGTGCTGATGTTGGACGTTAAAGCAACCCAGCCCCTAACCTTTGAACTGTTCTTATACACAAACCACAGAGTAAAAAACAATGTTTTAGTCTGTAGGCCTATCCTTTTTTTTGTTCATTACCTTCCCTTCCGAAAAACTCTTGTTTGTTGTCGAATTGGAAGATTTAGGACAGTGGAAAAATTCACTGGAAATAAAAATACTTACGTTAACTAACAAAAACAAGCAAATAAAAAAAAAATAAAAAAACTCGCAACAAACCACACACATGCCACCATTATAATTATACCTTGTTATGTTCTTCATAACCTTCATCGGTTTTTTCCGGCAGTAATAGCTTCCGACATTGACAGGAGGAGGCGAAATGCCATGAGAATATTATTACAATGTAGTCACACGCATAGTTGAAAATTAACGCGCAAAATGAGCAAATATTCTTGTATTAATAACTTTTTTTAAAACAGATCATAAAAAGAAAGAATTTTTTTATAGACTATAAGAATACAAAAACTTATTTTATATACTATAAAAAGTATGGATATTTTTTTAGCTGTTAGAAATGAGCGCTGTTGATTAATGCTGATGCGAATAAGTCATGAAAATGGACTCCTTTACTGGCTTTAGCCTAATTAGATGCCCTAACAAAAATAGCCCCAAAGCGGGGGAGCAGTCTAGTCTTGACTGTTGTACTTCTGGTGGTATGGATGTCCAGGGTTCAAACCGAGGCTCTCAAGTACAACAGACAGGGTGACCTAAATATACACACATCTGCAGTTAAGACCAAAGTGAGCTATATCACTTTAATAGTAGGGACAGTTGTGCCAGTTTACATTCTAGTAGGCTCGTTCTTGTAGGCTGAATAACAAATACCCACTGGGTGCCCTTCTATCCGTAGTATCGAACTAAGATGCTAAGTATAAATACACAGATTACTAGTACACTTGTACGAAATTGTCTTCACCTAGCTCAATTTGGTGACTGCTTGTTAGTTTGGCTAGACTAGGACAAAACACATGTACCTACAAGACAAAACGCATGTATACCTACTTTATTACACAGTGACTTTGCCTCTTATTTTGGGCAGCCTAAGACTAAACGCATGTACTTACTTTGTTCCACAGATTACATGCTGAGTCTCACATTGTACCTGACCCAGCTGTCAGTGAGTCTCACACTGTACCTGACACAGCTGTCAGTGAGTCATGCAGTACCTGCTTTGTTCCACAGATTACATGCAGTACCTGCTTTGTTCCACAGATTACATGCAGTACCTGCTTTGTTCCACAGATTACATGCAGTACTTACTTTGTTCCACAGATTACATGCAGTACCTGCTTTGTTCCACAGATTACATGCAGTATCTGCTTTGTTCCACAGATTACATGCAGTATCTGCTTTGTTCCACAGATTACATGCAGTATCTGCTTTGTTCCACAGATTACATGCAGTACCTGCTTTGTTCCACAGATTACATGCAGTATCTTCACCGCGAGGACAACCAGGTACATGCAGTATCTGCTTTGTTCCACAGATTACATGCAGTACCTGCTTTGTTCCACAGATTACATGCAGTACCTGCTTTGTTCCACAGATTACATGCAGTACCTGCTTTGTTCCACAGATTACATGCAGTACCTGCTTTGTTCCACAGATTACATGCAGTACCTACTTTGTTCCACAGATTACATGCAGTACCTGCTTTGTTCCACAGATTACATGCAGTACCTGCTTTGTTCCACAGATTACATGCAGTATCTTCACCGCGAGGACAACCAGGTGCATGCTGTCTACGTGGCCGACTATTACGGGGACCTTGGGTTCTTGGAAGGTGAGTTCAGCTTTTCATTTATTTATTGTGAATTATTAGCTCTCTATAAGTATTATTGTTATACACCCACTACTTAAGTGGTCAGGAGCTTAGTCTAATGCAATACTGTAGAGAGCCCCCCCCCCCCCTTCTCTCTCTCTTTCTCTCTCTCTCTTTTTCTCTCCCTCCTTCCCCCCCTCTCTCTCTCTCTCTCTCTCTCTCTCTCTCTCTCTCTCTCTCTCTCTCTAATACACGTATATCCTTTTCGTATACACAATATTATTTTTGAGTGGCGTTGTTTTTACACCCTCTGTTGCTATGTATTTTATAACAGCAATATGACCTCAGGTATGCATAAGATAAGATAAGATAAGATACAATATTTCATTTTTAGGTCACGTGGGAATTTCGGCTTGGTGAGAGAATAGAATATCATCAATATGTGCAGTGTATCCATAGGTTACAAAACTCACAATCATTCGCGCATAGGCACTACGCGCACAAATACACACACACACACACACACGCACACACATAATTGACACCAACTAGTCTTTATTGAAAAAAACATGAATACCTGATGAATACTTATAATGGCCACTACAATATAAAAATATGTTATATAATGTGATAGTTTATAATCTGCGAAGAAGTCTGGCTACTCTCTAACTGAGGTGGGGACAGCTGAATTCTTGTATCTCTCAGTGCGGGTTTTTGTGTGAGAGAAGTTAACCACTGCCTGATAATATTTCACATCTGGGGAAGACGGGCTGTGATATTTTTCACGATGTGTTTGATTTTTGAAGAGCAGTGTTTGAATTATAGTCCACAGACAGATGGTAAATGGAAATTTGTAATCTTTCCGTTTTTTTCCTCACAATCCTATGCAAGTGATTGTATTTTCCAGCCCATAATTTATGTGTCTATAGCCCATTATGTAACGTAACGTGACAGTATGTGTCTATAGCCCATTATGTAACGTAACGTGACAGTATGTGTCTATAACCCATTATGTAACGTAACGTGACAGTATGTGTCTATAACCCATTACGTAACGTAACGTGGCCGTATGTGTCTATAACCCATTACGTAACGTAACGTGGCCGTATGTGTCTATAACCCATTACGTAACGTAACGTGACCGTATGTGTCTGTAACCCATTACGTAACGTAACGTGACCGTGGGTGTCTATAACCTATTACGTAACGTAACGTGACCGTGTGTGTCTGTAACCCATTACGTAACGTAACGTGACAGTATGTGTCTATAACCTATTACGTAACGTAACGTGCCCGTATGTGTCTATAACCCATTATGTAACGTAACGTGACAGTATGTGTCTATAACCCATTACGTAACGTAACGTGACCGTATGTATCTATAACCCATTACGTAACGTAACGTGACCGTATGTATCTATAACCCATTACGTAACGTAACGTGACCGTATGTGTCTATAACCCATTACGTAACGTAACGTGCCCAGTATGTGTCTATAACCCATTACGTAACGTAACGTGACCGTATGTGTCTATAACCCATTACGTAACGTAACGTGGCCGTATGTGTCTATAACCCATTACGTAACGTAACGTGGCCGTATGTGTGTATAACCCATTACGTAACGTAACGTGACCGTATGTGTCTATAACCCATTACGTAACGTAACGTGACCGTATGTGTCTATAACCCATTACGTAACGTAACGTGACCGTATGTGTCTATAACCCATTACGTAACGTAACGTGACCGTATGTGTCTATAACCCATTACGTAACGTAACGTGACCGTATGTGTCTATAACCCATTACGTAACGTAACGTGACCGTATGTGTCTATAACCCATTACGTAACGTAACGTGACCGTATGTGTCTATAACCCATTACGTAACGTAACGTGACCGTATGTGTCTATAACCCATTAACGTGACGTAACGTGCCGGTATGTTTGTGCCCCAGGCCCCAGTCCAGGCAGAGTCCGGCAGCTGGAGGAGGAGGACAGACAGGAGGCGGCGGCCATAGAGGCGAGCGTCGTCAAGATCTTCCAGTCTCATAACGTAGGTTACTTGTCCAGTCTCATAACGTAGGTTGCTTGTCGTATACTTGTCCAGTCTCATAACGTAGGTTACTTGTCCAGTCTCATAACGTAGGTTACTTGTCCAGTCTCATAACGTAGGTTACTTGTCCAGTCTCATAACGTAGGTTACTTGTCCAGTCTCATAACGTAGGTTACTTGTCCAGTCTCATAACGTAGGTTACTTGTCCAGTCTCATAACGTAGGTTACTTGTCCAGTCTCATAACGTAGGTTGCTTGTCCAGTCTCAACTACTTGTCCAGTCTCATAACGTAGGTTGCTTGTCTAGTCTCATAACGTAGGTTGCTTGTCTAGTGGACAACATTTTCCAAACTCATAACGTAGGTTACTTGTCCAGTCTCATAACGTAGGTTGCTTGTCTAGTCGACTACTTTTCCAGACTCATAACGTAGGTTACTTGTCCAGTCTCATAACGTAGGTTATTACGTAACGTGACAGTATGTGTCTATAACCTATTACGTAACGTAACGTGCCCGTATGTACCTATAACCCATTATGTATCGTAACGTGACAGTATGTGTCTATAACCCATTACGTAACGTAACGTGCCCGGTATGTGTGTATAACCCATTACGTAACGTGACAGTATGTGTCTATAACCCATTACGTAACGTGGCCGGTATGTGTCTATAACCCATTACGTAACGTGGCCGGTATGTGTGTATAACCCATAACCCATTAACGTGACGTAACGTGACCGTATGTTTGTGCCCCAGGCCCCAGTCCAGGCAGAGTCCGCCAGCTGGAGGAGGAGGACAGACAGGAGGCGGCGGCCATAGAGGCGAGCGTCGTCAAGATCTTCCAGTCTCATAACGTAGGTTACTTGTCTAGTCTCATAACGTAGGTTGCTTGTCCAGTCTCATAACGTAGGTTACTTGTCCAGTCTCATAACGTAGGTTACTTGTCCAGTCTCATAACGTAGGTTGCTTGTCTAGTCTCATAACGTAGGTTGCTTGTCTAGTCTCATAACGTAGGTTGCTTGTCTAGTGGACAACATTTTCCAGTAAAAAAACCTAGGTTACTTGTCCAGTCACTTATTGGTGTAGACTTCAACATTTTCCAGTCTCATAACGTAGGTTGCTTGTCTAGTCGACATTTTCCAGTAAAAAAAACAAGAAAAAAAAGAATACAATCTCCTTTTTTCTTTATCTCCTTATTTCTTTATCTCCTTATTTCTGTATCTCCTTATTTCTTTACCTCCTTATTTCTGTATCTCCTTGTTTCTTCATCCCCCTATTTCTCTATCTCGTTATTTCTTTATCTTTTCATTTCTTTAGCTCTTCATTTCTTTATCTCCTTATTTCTTTATCTTTTCATTTCTTTATCCCCATATTGCTTTATCCCCTTGTTTCTTTATCTCCTTTTTTTATCTCCTTTTTTTATCCCCTTGTTTCTTTATCTCCTTATTTTTTTATTTCCTTGTTTCTTTATCTCCTTGTTTCTTTATCTCCTTGTTTCTTCATCCCCCTATTTCTCTATCTCGTTATTTCTTTATCTTTTCATTTCTTTAGCTCTTTATTTCTTTATCTCCTTATTTCTTTATCTTTTCATTTCTTTATCCCCCTATTGCTTTATCCCCTTGTTTCTTTATCTCCTTTTTTATCTCCTTTTTTTATCCCCTTGTTTCTTTATCTCCTTATTTTTTTATCTCCTTATTTCTTTATCTCCTTGTTTCTTTATCTCCTTGTTTCTTTATCTCCTTATGTCTCTATCTCCTTGTTTCTTTATCTCCTTGTTTCACACCCCCCCCCGCCCCCGGCCCTCCACAGGTGAAAGGGACGTTCACGCGTCTGGCGGCGAAGGAGACCTGGCACAAGATCGTGGAGCATTCCCGGGCCATCAAGGCGACGCTGATCGTGATGGGGTCGCGCGGCCAGGGCAAGCTGCGTCGCACGGTCCTGGGCAGCGTCAGTGAGAGCGTCCTGCACCACTCGGACGTCCCGGTGCTCATCTGCAAGCATCCCGAGGAGGGCCACTAGTGAGGGCAGCCTGGGGGAAGCTCCGTTAGCTGGTGGAGTGGGTGGCACTGGGTGCCGGATGGTGATCCGTTAGGTGGTGGAGTAGGTGGCACTAAATACTACAAATGATGATGATGAACTAATATGTAGAAAAAAAACAATATTACTAATGATAATTATCATTATTATAATAATAAAGTAGTGACAATACATGTAATAATAATAATAATAATAATAATAATAATAATAATAATAATAATAATAATAATAATAAT
>RQTK01000800.1:225378-241209 GCA_003991915.1 Elysia chlorotica | reverse complement strand
GAGAGAGAGAGAGAGAGAGAGAGAAATGCCGACACTCACTCGGCACAAGTAATTTTACCGATGGCTGTTAAGATCTCTCTAGCTCCATCCAAACACCCCAGTAACGAGGGGATGATGAGCAGGGTCCGATAAGCTGGAGCGGCCACCCCAGACTAATGTCGCAGGATTGTTCAGTAGTGTGCACATTGGAAGCCAACACAGAACTGCGAACTGTTCGAATACCAAGGGAAAAATCATTGTCTCAAGTAGGTTGCTTCACCAGTTTAATTATAGATGGGGAAAAAATCTGCTTTTTATATCTGTTTTGTAACACTAGTTTATCCAGTTGCGGTTACTTTCTGTCCCCGCCGTTGTTGTTGTTCTTGTTGTTGTTGTTGTTTTTTTGTTGTTTTGTTGTTGTTGTTTTGTTGTTTGTTTGTTTTTGGGTTTTTTTTTGGGGGGGGGAGGTTTGTTTGTTTGTTTGTTGTTGTTGTTATTTTTTGCAATATGAAACTCCCAAATTTGAAAAAACATTGTCACAAAAAGTGACACAAAATTTGCCAGAAATGCAAACATGTGCCGCTAAATTTGACAAAACATAAGTGTAGCAACGTAATAAAAAAAAAAGCTTTCATTACTCGGAGGTGACTTGTGAACCCAGGGCTTCTCTTGTACGTATTGTTAATCTAGGCCTACTCACCGAAGGAATTGTTTTGTTACTAAACATAAGTTCATTTATACATTTTTAAAGTGGCTAGATTCTTTGTATTATCAATGTATGGCAATAAAATTTAAACTACATGTCTGTTAATCATTGATCATTCCTAAAGCCCTTCAGTTTAAACAAATTGGGGTGATTTAGTCACCCCACTTTCCAGACAGGGGAAAATGTGAGTCCTATCAAACCATCTAGATAAGGAGTTAGCGAAGATAAGAGGTGTTTATTTTATTTTTTTATTTTTTTAGACAATTGGCAAAGAGAAATAGAGAGAAAGAGAGGGGAGAGAGAGAGAGAGAGAGAGAGAGAGAGAGAGAGAGAGGGAGAGAGAGAGACACACACACACAGACAGACAGACAGAGACAGACAGACAGACAAACAGACACAGACGTACAGGCAGAGGGAGAGAGAGAGAGATAGACAGCCAGGCAGTTAGAGAGCGAGAGAGGTAGAAGAGGAAAAGGAGAAAAAGCTGAGCGAAAGTCAACCAGGTATTTGCTGTAATCTTCTATGCTAACAATGCTCCCTTTCCTAGATCCGTCTGTAAAGATTTTTTTACTGTTTTTGTAGTTTTCATTTAGGTGTTCCATAGTTAGTATGTGTGCGTATATTATTTATGCTATCCTTTATTCCTCTCCTGTTGTTGTGTAGCAGGGGTGAGTCCATGCTTCTGTGGCTGCATGTTTAGTTAGTTGTTCATTATTTGTGGCCATATCCTTCTTGTTGTGTATGTTCTCTTCCTTCTTTGTCCTCTGGCGTTAATCTTTCGACCATGGTCCGTTCCGAGAGGGGGTTGGGGGGGGGGGGTAGTTTCCAGTCGAGTAGGAAAAGAAGGGGTAGGCACTTGGTATTGTGTGGACCGTACTTTCATTATTTTTTGTTGTTTTTCTTTGGACAATTGAGTTGTGAGTCTTTGGTTTACTTTTAATTAAAAATGTACGGTAGTGTAGGGATGTTTATTGTACTGTCATTTCCTCAAGAAATCAAGTCGATAGGTCCAGACTTGAATGACGCCGACACGGGTGGCCACTTGGTTAATAACAATAACAGTAGAGGCATTCCTTGCTGCTCGGCGTGAAGAGGGCTAATAACAATCTAATTACCTTTTAATCGTGTCGTGTGTAACTTCTTGCCGCAGTAAACGCTGTTATTTTGCTGATGTTTCGATCGATTATTGATCTAGAGTATGTCAAGTATTGATTTAGATCTATATGTTCTTGACTTGTATTCTTAACCCTCAGACAGGGCGTTTATAAATAAAGTTAAATTGTTGCGACTCTAGAAAGGATTTCTAGTATTGATTATTTTCTTATTTGTGACAAGATAGTGTGTCCTTGTCTACGTGAATTATATTCAACAAATTGACCCGAAAGAGAGAAGCGCGTTATCAAATCAACACCACAACCCAACCTGCTATTTTGTGACTGGCAGTAGCTAACGACATTTGGTAAAGATAGGTCTATTGAAAAAGTGTTCATAATCAGTTGTCCCGATTGGTATCCCGATTGGTGTCCCGACTAGAACGATAACTATACGAAAATCCTCTAGATATTCAGGAATGAAACTCGATCGCTAACCAATTTGGGATTGCAAAGCGGATTAATGACGCATGCTTTATAAATAAATTTACTATATTACCCAGGGTCAGTGGACAGATTCATGTTCTATATAATTATCTGTTGTATGGCGATCAGTAAAGGCATACAATTAAACGGGTTGTGTGAATAATTGTCCATCTCCGATATCGAATTCCATCTGTATAAATGTACAATCCATATAACTTTATCCTCTGATTCGTCAGACCGCTTATGTAGATTGAACGTTATCGTAAGTGCTTGAGAAAACTTTTAGAGAGAGTTAAAACTATCGGGTCAACGCTCGTAACGAACCAGGCAAAGTAAACAAAATATTTGCGTTGGTATTTTAAGCAGTACGTTTTGATGTAAAAGTTTGCATAAAATTAAATGTGTGTCTAATTTTATAGAGAGAGATAGCGAAAGATTGTCTGGAAAATATTGAACCAGCTGATGTGAACGAAATTCCTGATGCCATTAATCGAATGGTTTTTAGTAATTTACAGGTTACGACAATGCGGCAGTTTCAAACTTTGGCTCTGCTTAGTACAAGACTAGTCCGTTTCTACTGATGAGTAGTAGTCCGTCTGACTGCAGACCCCACCGCACGGCCAGCCCAGAACCCACGATTCACGCGGGCTGCTGTCTGAGGATTGACCAATTGGTACAGGTCCACCAATGTCCACTCACTCACACACACGCACACACACGCACACACATACACACATACACATGCAGACATCTATAAAATAGCATAAAAGGTAAAGTAGAAAAAATGTAGGATAGGAGAAAAAAAATAGGCATAAGTAAATTGAAATTATTAAAGTTTAAGTATAAAATCTGTGAGTTAACCAAACAAATATTCCTTTTCTGTTTATTCGAAATGTCATGTTTGCTTAGTTTGTATGCGCTACGTTGTGGTCTTTGGCATGTACTTCTCTGGGGTTTTTTTTCTTTTACGCTATGGATAATGTTAGTATAAAACGCATTCATATTATGTAATAAAACCTTGGAAGAAAAATGTGTATAAAACATCTTAGCATTTAAAATCCCCCGCACCCTTTTTTTTTTTTGGCTTTATGTTTAGGATTGTCAAAGACTTGCAATAAAGCGCGCGCGCGTGCCCAAGCGGAGAAAACACCAACACTAGTTGTCTCTATTTCAAGAATCCTTGGTAGATCTACACATTTTAAGCTAGTTTTTTTTTCTTATAGAAAGGAACAAAATAAAGGAAGACCAAACAAATACAAAATGAAAAAGTACAAAAAAGTTTTTACAAATTAATCATGATCTTTGTAATTTATATGAAAATATAATTATTATGTAAAAATAAACAAAATAGCATTGCATTAACACTGAGTTGTGTTGGCGCTGTAGAACTGTTCTAAACAGCAAGTTAATGTAGTTTATTGTCTTCAGTTACATAGTTTATCATTTTGTAAAATAATGTTGCTGCCATGCACATTCTAAAGAGAAATGGTTAACCAATGTGACCACCACTGATGGTTAACCAATGTGACCAACACTGATGGGTTAACCAATGTGACCAACACTGATGGGTTAACCAATGTGACCAACACTGATGGGTTAACCACTAATGATGCCACGCAGATTGTGTCATCTGTGAATGAGTTAATGCGTGTGATTCACTCAACCCTAGCAGCCTGCTCTCTGTATTATTTCATTAGATGTAAAATCCAAACCGTTTTCTCCAATTACGGCTTAGAATTTGGTAATGTGAGAGTAAGTTTTAAAATCAATTGTTTCTTGTGTCAATCTGATATTTCGAAGGCATTTTTTATGCTTTGATTAGTTGAAAAATCAACATGTAAAGATTATAATGACAAAAAGGGTAAATCTTGAATTTGTCTCGAAGCTGTGATGAAATTGACATATTGATGCTGCTTATGACGATGGTGATGATGATGATGATGATGATGATGATGATGATGATGATGATGATGATGATGATGATGATGATGATGATGATGATGATGATGATGATGATGATGATGATGATGATGATGATGATGATGATGATGATGATGATGATGATGATGATGATGATGATGATGATGATGATGATGTGTCCCTACACAACCATGTGTCTCTGAGCCGGTGCAAGCTTGGCGGAAAATGTGAACTCATTCTAAAAAGTTCAAGTTACAACGATACACTCACGACAACGCTTGCTTCTCTAACAGTTTAGTGGTGTCGATGAACTAAAACAGCTGACGGCGATGGGCTTAGCTTCACTGTGTCCTGGGTTGCATTTTGCGTTGATCCAGGACCTTAAACATACTTTTCTTGAAATATTGGTTGCGATGTTATATGTTGACTAGAAATTAGTTGGTATTGGGAAGTTTGACAGACAATAATTTTTAGGGATTGCGTTCTATTGATGAAAGACACTAAGCTTTGAACAGTGCCAAATAAGTAGTTGGGTTTTTTTTCTTCAGAAAAATAATATTCTCCATGTATATGCTGCATAACGAGATATTATTACACACATTTTAATCATCCTTCAAAAATCAAAGTAATATAAATGAATGGTTTTCGAAAATGCTGCTTAGATGTCCTAATTGTGTCACAGATCTCTTTGTTCCGTTACAGCTATAGGAATATGATTGTAATGAATTGCTTAACATATGATTGCGTAATCGATTTATAGAGGAATGTTAAGCACAGGGTAAGGGTTATATAAGCTTAGTCTTTAGAACTAAAACAACATTAAAGTTCTCGGTTACTGAAATGATTACTTAGAAGCCGATCATAGCCAATGGTTGAGAGGTATGAATTACACAGCCCATACTCACCATACAGGCGTCTCTTTATTACGTCAGAGGTTAAATTACAGGCCCACAGCTAGTGTTTAATCATGCATAGCGCATGAAAGATTTTTGAATTTGAAGAAAATAATGCTTTATACAAATTCCTACAAGATTATTGCCAATCTTGTCTAATACACACACAAAAAACATTAACAAGTCGGTTTTATCATTGATGCTGCTGTTTTAAGCAAAGATAAAAGCACTTGAATCAGCGGACATACCTGTGTAATTGGTGTAATTGTGATCGAACACAATACTGTGTATAGGAATACAACCCCCCTGCTGACTGCGCTTGTCAGAGACGTGTCAAAAAGCCCCGCCTGTAGAGGCGGTGTCAAGCACTTAGGCCAGGTAACCCGAGACAGGTAGTGTTAGAGACAGGCTGCCTGGGAACGCACGCTTGTTGGGGCGGCGGAGTGAGACATCTGGTCCACAGCTGGGCCGCCCGGTAGCGTCAGATGGCGTCAGATGGCGCAGTCTCAGCCCGGACACTCACAGGCTCACAGGCTCACAGGCTCACAGGGACACGGGATTCCGGGAACAGTACACATTAGCAATACTTGTACTTACTGTGTGGACCCTTTTTGTTTGTTTTACTCTATGTGGATTTCAGAAAAAATCGGATGAAGATCTTTGGATCGCTAGCGTGTGGTTTTCATTCTATTCCAACTAAGTCGTGCAAGTACCAGTTTATAAAGTTAATGGTTAGTTCTTTTAAAAACTAATTCCGAAGAGAAGATACTGCAGGGGTATTCTATTGTTGATAGCGAGTTGTTCATTTGACCATTGTGGTGGACCACGGTAAGGTTTTTTAAAAGAAGAAAACTATTCTGTGTACGTTACTGTGGAATGTGTTTACTAATGTTTTAAATCAATTCGTATTTATTGAAACAATCAGAGCCACATGATGGGCGATTTAAAATGTATGTTATTTTTTTACTCAAACAAGGCACATCCAGTGCTACAAAGTAATTATTCGAACACCGCGGAGTTCTAGAGCTATATCATTTTGATTTGCGTGCACGTCCTATTGTACTTCAGCATAACAAAGGGATACTTTTTGTCACATCCGCGGTATTTCTTTCGTTCCTTCCTAATACTCTCCCATTTATACTGAACCAAATCAGAGTTGATAGGCTGTAGGACAAGATGACAGCGATATAAAACTATGACATTCAGAGCGCAGCTGGGAGGCGCCAGCACCACACTCAATGTCACCATGCAGGACAAGGCGGGGGCGCCGGATATTGGACCGTGCGACAAGACGGACACAACGGAAACTGGACCGTGCGACAAGGCGGACATGCCGGACACTGGAGAGTACACCTTGTCCACCCAGACCTCTGTGGGGCCGCCAGCTCCGGGTGACCATCAGACGGCCAGGCTTGCCCCGGACCCGGACACTCAGTACGGCCTGTGCGGGTGGCGGCCCGCGTCCCTCCAGCGGTTCTCAACTCTGTGGGGGTTCGTGTGTCTGTACATGCCCAGCGCCATCCTCAAAGTGAGCATCACGCAGTACACGCGCACCCAGGTGGCGGCCATCGAGGATCACTTCCAGATCAACAGCAGCAAGGCCGGGTTCCTCATCTGCGCCGTGGACATCGGGAGCGTGGCCCTAGCTCTGGTCGGCGCCCACTTTGGGCGGTTCGCGCACATCCCGAGGTAGGGCTTCAGGCTGTGAGAAGTCACCGCCTTGTGTTCTTGTTGCCAGGCTTCAGCGGTGTTCTTTGATCTTATAAACTGTTACAATGGGATGAGGAGTGGAAATTTCCCATCAAAAGGCTCACTTAACAAGATTAATTGGCGACACACATTTCTTTAGTAGTTGTAAGAATTGTGATGAGCGTCTTTAAGTTTAGCCAACCCTTGCATGCACCACAGGATATAGACTTTAAGATACTGTAACCAGTGCCTTGCACTGCTGACTTTTTTGGTTAGTTTTACGTCCAATATGGTTCTAGTGATTTAGACGAATGCGACGTTTTTTTACGCCAATGATAAGAGCAAGCTTGTGTGGTCCTATATCACTAAATATGTGTACCATGTAATAGTTTTTGTAATGAACTACCGAACGCGAAACTCCCTTATTGCTATTCCAACGATCCACATGACTGCTATTCAGTCATCTAATCTCCCGGTCATCGCCCTAGGAATGATTTTCTAATAAGTTCTTGTAAGCGAATATACCCGGCCCAACGGCATTATCTATGGTCATCATGTTTTAGGTGCTTTATATACACTTTACTTTAAGTATAAATGTATAATAGAGATGTTATAGTGAAAAATGAGAACGACAGTTCATTTCACTTCCTTAAAAAAAGCCACTCTCCAGGTTGGGTGTATCTTTATCTATTATTATTAATTGCCTTCGTCTCAAACTTAGACATGCGATCAATTAGACATGCAATCAAATCCAAACTGCTCCACCCTAAAATCCCAAATTTTACAGTAAAATTATAAATGGGCCAGAGAATTTCAGTCATAAAACTAATATCAAACGCCTTTTTTTTTAGCGAAAATTAACTAACTTATAAAACTAATATGTATTTAAAAAAAAAACAAACAGACACAACAATTACTGCTTCCCCCCTCCTCCTTCAACAACAAACAAATCAAAAGTGTTATAAATATTGATTCTTTTTATCTTCTGATTGCGCAAATTTTAATGCGCACAGTGCACTGTTTACTTAAAGCGTTTGATTAATTATTTATTCTGATTATAAATTATTGAGCCTACTTTATTTTGATGCAACCTCTTCAAGCAAACATAATTAAGTTCCTTAAGTTATAGATCCTGCAGATACACAGTTTAAATTTAGCTGTAATACTTTAGTTTTGTCCATCCTACAGTCCCCACGAATTTCGTGGGTCCCCAGCTAGTTAACTATAAAGAAGTGTGTGCTTGTTATGATGACAACTATATGAGTAACATGGTATCTCGTTGAACAACAAAGTTTCCCATACCTAAATGATACATATGTACACCCAGGCCGTGCGCTATACACATCAATGATAGCAATATAAATTCCCTTTATTATCTGTACAAGCAGCTGTTGAGGCTTTTATATTTAATCCCTTATTGTCTCTGATAGGTTTAACTTCTTAGTTTCCTGAATAGTCTTATACCTAGACAAGGAGTTTCAGCTAAGATTCGAACCCGGGCCTCCTGGTGGTCAGTAACTGCTCAGAACACTACCGACTGAATGTAATCCTCCCCCTCTCCCCCCCCCTACCCCAGACTGCTGGCCGCCTCGGCGGTTGTGGCCGGCCTGGCCGTGATGGCCATCTCGGTGGTCCAGATAGCCAAGCCCCGCAGAGACGGGAGTCTGGGTTTCCAGGACTAGTTCGGGTCCATCGACTCCCGCGAGCAGCAGAAGCTTCTGAACGAGCTGTGCTGGACCCCGGCCACGGCCCAGCGCTTCGACCTGCCGCTCAACATCTCGGGGGATTCCCACCAGCTGGAGGCGTTCATCCGCCGCTACCGCGACCAGAGCTACGACACGGAGTCCGGCAGCCTCCCCTGGACCTACTTCTGGACCATGGGGGCGCTCATGGTGGCCGGCGCCGTCATGTCCTACAAGCTGGCGCTGCAGACCTACTACATCGAGCACAACGTGCCCGACTCGGCGCTCTCGGGGAAATACATAGGTGAGCCGTTAGCGCCAGGTAGTCCCTCTAGCGTGTCTCTCAGCTTTCAGGAAGACTCATAATGATACAACGATCATTCTTCGAAGAAGATAAGCCCTCTCCGATTTGTAACCTCTCCTACCTTTTTCCAACGAATGTCCCTTGTGCCACGGGTCCCAAGACATGTACATTCTGACAATCGTTTATCTTCCTTCATACAGGTAGAACGAGCATATCACGATTTGTGTGTCAGTCGATCAAACTGCAGTGAAAACGATCCACCCAGTAGGTAACGAAAGTTTTGCCTGGGTCGAGGCACAAAACTCATGTCAGCCCTATATAGACTATATTGTGGACGGGCCCCAAGACTGACGTCTGACAATTTTATGTGCTGCCACGCACGAGACAGGGCGTGGATACCATGGCGCCGATCCAATCAGAAGGGGACGAAATCACCAGGGCTCGAACCACTGATCTCCAACGTCGGAAGCCGGTGTTCTACCCCAGGGTTACACCCCTCGTCCCCTCAAAATAATTTCCCTCCTGCTTCTTAAACTTGAAAACTTAAGTTGGCAGAGCTTGTGAAGAACAGCTGTAGAACTATTAGACACCGGGTTGGTCCTAGGAACTTTTCGATGTATTTTCAACGCGTATTGAAATCATCGTTGAGTGTATAACTTTCTAATTATTTTTAAAACCCGTATTCTCAAATCAAAAATAAACTGGGAAGTTACACTATACAACAATTAAATTGGCTTTGGACGACTCCACGAAAACATTTCTTTGAGCCACGATATGTAAACAAATGGTGATTTTATAAGCATCCAGTTGATGAGCGCAGCAACTTTCAATTTAAAATCAGGTCACGCATTAACTTGGTAGCCCGCACAGCGAGCACACTGAGCGCTGAGGGTCGATCCCCAGGTTTGTAGCCGGTATTAGCGCTGGGGATGGGGCAGTGCGGTGAGTGCGCACGCCTGATTGACATAAGTAAACACCGAGACAGGGGAAACACAGGAGTTTCAAGTTACCATTGGTGTTTGTAAGAAAGTGTGTGGGGTTTTCTTCTTTACTTTTTTTCTTCCAATGGCTTGATTTCCACTGTAACTTGAATGGGGTGAAAATAGCGGTTGAGATGTGATAGCAACATTTTCTTAGATAATCTAGTATGTTCTTTTCATCTGAATTATAATTTTAATTAGTTTTTAAAGGTAATCGTTCATAATTATGGAAACATTGATTTAGTCAAAGCCATTCATTTGAATAATTTAAATTAACAGTTATAGCACAGAACAGCAAGAGACTAAATAAAATGAAAATAATCAGGGAGGGAATCACAAATTTTTGTCTGTAGGGTAAACCATAAAGCTCAGGCACGTTCAAGTTTAGATCTGACATTGAATTTCGACATTATATCTTGTGAATGTTACAGCTATAAATTGATATGATTCTTTAACCTTAAGCTCGCATGTGTACTCTTTAATGTTACTATTGCTTGATGAGCTCACAATATCTCACACAAGATTTCTAACACAAGAATTGGTGACAGGACATCCCCTGGAAAACAAAGTCCAAAAAATGATGAAATTATTGAATTCCGCAAAACTTAGAAAACCGCGACAGAATAGTTATTTAATACATGTAAAGAGACTAGATCTAGACCTAGATCAAAATCTATTATAAATCGGTTTTGTTTTTGTTTGTTTTGTTGTTTTTTTTTGGGGGGGGGTGTTGTCAAACATCGAGGCAACCATTTTTTATTTCCTAGCTGGGTAGTTCTGAAGGCGAGACCCATGGACACATTTATAGACTTGATCGTAACACCAATTACGTTTATTTCTGCTGGAGCGAGACCCATAGACACATTTATAGACTTGATCGTAACACCAATTACGTTTATTTCTGCTGGAGCGAGACCCATAGACACATTTATAGACTTGATCGTAACACCACTTACGTTTATTTCTGCTGGAGCGAGACCCATGGACACATTTATTTCTGCTGGAGCGAGACCCATAGACACATTTATAGACTTGATCGTAACACCAATTACGTTTATTTCTGCTGGAGCGAGACCCATAGACACATTTATAGACTTGATCGTAACACCAATTACGTTTATTTCTGCTGGAGCGAGACCCATAGACACATTTATAGACTTGATCGTAACACCACTTACGTTTATTTCTGCTGGAGCGAGGCCCATAGACACATTTATAGACTTGATCGTAACACCACTCACGTTTATTTCTGCTGGAGACAAATAACGCCTTGGCGAATGAAAACATTCTTTTACATGTTGAGATAACTTTAGCCAAAAAATAAGTTTCTGTCTATTCTAACAGAAAAAATGTTTTACAAAGAGTTTGATATATTTTTATTTGAAAACCCTTGGATCAACATTTAATTTTTTTTTAAACCATAAACTGTAAAAAAAAAATATGATCTACCGGGTACCAGTCTATACGTAGAGTGTAAGATAAAAATTTGATAAGAATACTCTTCGAGTTTTACCGTCTCACAGAAGATTCCTCAACAACATTGAAGAGGATGAGCTCTTTGTAGCCTCTTTGTTCTTTGCTGGTATGTCATTTACTTCAATTGATAAAATGAAGAATATTTAGATCTAGGTTTATCAGTAATGAATTATGCAAAATATTGCATTGGCCCTGATTAATTTTGCCAATCCACGCCCATTCTACCCCGCGATGCAGTTCTATGAAACCCTGAAGTCAGCAGCCACCGACTAATGAAAGCGTTGTTTGTCGCTGCAGGTGTGTTACAGGCCGCCATGGTGTTCGGCTCCCCCCTGGCTCTCTTCCTCTCCGCCCTGGTGCACAGCATTCCTGTGGATATTGAGAGTAACTATTGTGTTCTTTGTTATCATATCAAATTTCAATGTATCCGATTTTGTGTGTACTGATATCAACATTGACTACTATACAACTTATATTTAGGATATTATTAGAAGTGGGACTTTAAAGTATTTTTTCAAAAAATATAAAAATCAAGTTTGTGTATGACTGTATTCAGATGCTCGTACTGTTAGTATCGCATTGAACAAAAAAATCTATATGTTGCTCTCTCTGTCTGTCTGTCTGTCTGTCTGTCTGTCTCTCTCTCTCTCTCTCTCTCTCTCTCTCTCTTTCTCTCTCTTTCTGTATGTGTCTCTCTCTCTTTCTCTCTCTCTGTATGTGTCTCTCTCTATCTGTCGAGCAGAAAGTCTACTGTTCAAATCTCAGCAAGACCATCCGTGTCCTTTGATTATTTCTCGGAATACCTAGCGGGCGTTAAAAAACACATCCAAGATAATACGTGAATCTAGTGTTCCAGAGACTGCCAACGTTACGGGAAATAAACGTATGTACACATGACTAATTAAGTATTAAGTCCTACTTGCTTGGCGTGCATCCCCCCAGGCACGAGCATGAAGACGTCTGACCCGCGCTGGGTGGGCGCCTGGTGGCTGGGCTACGTCATCATCGGCGCGTGCCTGGTGCTGCTGGCCCTGCCCGTCTTCCCGCTCCCCAGGCGGGTCGCCACAGCGGGGGGTCACAGCGGCCTGGGCAGCTGGGCGTGCGGTAAGGCTGACGTTTCTCTTCGGGGGTCCGTCTTAGTACATACATTCAC
Organism: Elysia chlorotica; assembly: GCA_003991915.1. Taxonomy (NCBI): domain Eukaryota; kingdom Metazoa; phylum Mollusca; class Gastropoda; family Plakobranchidae; genus Elysia; species Elysia chlorotica. The sequence continues at coordinate 228,850 of RQTK01000800.1, read as the reverse complement.
AAAGAATTTAAGGGTATTGGCGACTAGGGCACCCTCTTCCTCCTCTCAAAGCAGCTTTTCTTGCATTTAAGATGCTATTTTGGAAACTAGTTTGTCACGAAGAATGATAGCAAGACTAATTATCGTATCCATTTAAAACTAAGTAAGACCATTATTTTAAAAATCAAGATCTAGGTCTTCATTTCTGCGTAATAAATAATTTTTTTTTAAAGGTTTTGTTCTGAGTACCTAGTGTTGCGCGTACATTATACTGAATTTGTCATGCATGGAGCATTTAATTTTCCGCAATTATATTTCCCAGAATCCAGTGGCGTGGGCTCTGCTGGTGGCCGGGGAGTGCCCGTCACTGACAATCTACGCGCGTCTAGGCAAAGCCCGCTCCTGGGGAATCAGCACGGGGTCCCCACCTACCACAGCCACGCGCACACGCCGCCCGCGGGCATCAAGGGCCAACACCCGGACCAGTATGTCCCTGACGGTGAATCGCCCAAAACGTTCTACGACAAGGTGGACATTGACCAGCGCGGGTGTCTGTCCAGCGAAGACCTTGACCTAGATCTGTGTGGCAAGAACCATCTCCAGCTCCAGATGAAAGACCTCGGCGGTTTGCTCTCGCGAAGAACGGGCCCCGTTAGAGATCCACAGAGTGAGGCGCTCTACATGCAGCGTGCGGACTACGTATCTAGCCCTGACGCGCCCCCTAAATCTCAAACAGACAGTTTTAATGGGCTTGAAAGAGACAAACACAAAGCATCGGATTGTCCTATTCTTCCACACCACCACGGCCCTCCGACTCACAACCGACAGGATTCGGGGGATCCTAACATTGACTCAAAACTAAAATGTAATTTTCATTAAAAAATCATTTTTGCCTTTAACTTCCGTTTTTTTAGTATTAAGGTCTATTTTTTAATCACGATTTTTAGGCAAATGAAACATTAAAACGAAGTTTGGAAAGTCTTTCAAGTTATTATTTTCACTTTTGTGTACAATCATTTCACTTAAAAGACCTAGTCTTTCACCAGTTTTAGAATGCATAATTATAATGCTGTGTCTTAGAAAACAATTCAAAGGTGTTTATCTATAAAGCTAATTTACAACTTGAATCTTCTAGTACCTGTAAATGTATCTACTGACAAAACACAATAGAAACATTTCTAGAGCTACTGTTAATGGCAATTTCTTTAAAACGCTATCATCCAAAAATGAAAATTTTCACTCAGTTTATAATTATATTGAATCTTATATTAAATTTGAAAAAAGTCCAGTAGAAGCTGATGTTGCACCTGTGTGTCCGCAGCCTGGCCGGAGTCGCTGAAGCGGCTGCTGAAGAACCCGGTGATTGTGCTCATGGTGTTTGAGGGCGCTTTCTTCTACGTCGGACTTCTGGGCCCCATCGCCTTCCAACTTAAGTACATCGAAGACCAGTTTGACAAATCCCCCAGCAAAATCAGCTTACTCTTAGGTCAGTTTGACGTTAGACACGCCTCAATTATCTCTCGTATTCTATCTTCCCCTCCCTCCCTCTCTCTCTCTCTCTCTCTCTCTCTCTCTCTCTCTCTCTCTCTCTCTCTCTCTCTCTCTCTCCCTCTCTCTTGTCTCTCTCACCTTCTGTCTCTAATCTTTTTCTATGCATATAATCCCATTGTCTCTCCCACTTTCTCTCTCCCTTTCTCTCTATATATCTCTCTGAGCATTATATGTGTGTGTTTGTGTGGAAGTGTTTCTCTCTCGCTCTCTCTTTCTCTCCCCCTCTCTCTCTCTCTCTCTCTCTCTCTCTCTCTCTCTCTCTCTCTCTCTCTTTCATTATCTCTCTTTTTCTTTCCCTCTCTTTCTCTGTCTCCCTCTATCATTTTGCTTTTTGTATTTGCTGTGACCAATTTCTACTTGACCGCACCATATCTAAATCCTTCCTACTTACCTAACTGAACTAAAAGAACGTCCCCTCACGGCAACTCTATCTGACCATTGACCATCTTGCTTCTCACCGCCAGGCATCGGTCAGCTGAGCACAGCGGTGGCGGGCACGTACCTGGGCGGGTACCTCACCTCCAGGTTCAGCCTCACGCGCGTGGAGATGTTTAAAGCATCCCTGGCCTCGCAGGTCCTGGCCCTGGTGCTCAGCTCGACCTTCGTCTTCATCGGGTGCGACAACCACGACATCGTGGGCCTGAACACACATCTCAGGTACTGAGGTAGCGCGTTAGCCCAGCTCGTGTGCTGTTTGAACAGTCCAAGCGGTATACATTATGATTGGGTAGTTTTAAAATCGTGGTATCCATAGTAATGTATCGTAAATCATGTGTCCTAATGTGAAGATGTTCTCATAGTATTGTTCTTTTGAATTTGACATCGCATACTTTACAGGACTCAGCGTAGAATTGTTGGGGAGGCTGCCAAGAACAATAGTTTATGCTAGAGAAAATAATAATGATAATGGTTTGACAGGGTTAGAAGAGATAGAGAGAGGAAGAGACAGCACTAAATCGCCCAAAACAGAACACAAGTCAGACAGACAGACAGACAGACAGACAGACAGACAGACAGACAGACAGACAGACAGACAGACAGACAGACAGACAGACAGACATACAGAAAGACTGGCAAACAGAGAAAAGACAGAGAGAAAGACAGACAGACAGAGATAAGGATAAGAGAATGATAGAGGTGGAACGTTTTGATAATGTTTGCATTAGAAGATGGGAACCAAAGGTGGAACGTTTTGGTAATTTGTGCATTAGAAGATGGGAGCGAGAGATGGAACGTTTTGATAATGTGTGCATTAGAAGATGGGAACCAGAGATGTAAACACTACAGGCTAAAAAAGAAGCAGTAAAATAAAACATTAAGAGCAGACGAACTGGAAAAGCCGTCTCAATTAACTGATAACGGCTTCAGGTTTACTAAAAAAAAAATCACCTCGTAAATGAATTCTTGATTAAAAACAAATCGCCTTAAATGATTGGCAAACCTTAATGTTGTCTTACACAGATTTCACTTTGCGCTGAGAAAATCATTTGATTAAGTTTTATTCTCTGCAATCTAAGAGATCTTGGGAACAAAATAATAAATTAATATGGTTTTTGGGTGCATTAAAAATCACTGTTAAAATAAAAAGTTATATTAGATTGTGCTAAATTAAGCCCATCTCCTGTTTGTTTTTTTGTAAACACTTATTTTTTAACAGTTTAAAATTGTTTAAAGAGCATCACACAAGGTTCTGTCTGTGCTCCTGTCGCCAGGTCCGAGCTTGGCGCGGAATGCCTGTGCGCCAACAACTCCATCCTCCTGCTGTGCGGCAGTGACGGCCGGAACTACGTGTCCCCCTGTGTGGCGGGCTGCCAGGACATCCACGACTTGGTAACTTAACACAGGTCCTGAGTTATGAGGAGAACTAGCTAACTGTACAAGTAGCGGCTGTGTTAAGTTACCAAGTCCTGGAGTTATGAGGAGAACTAGCTAACTTACAAGT
>RQTK01000800.1:203988-218847 GCA_003991915.1 Elysia chlorotica | reverse complement strand
ACAGAAATTGGTATAATTTATTTACTCTTTGTACTATAAAGTGATAGGTTCGGGCAACTTGTAACAGAAATTGGTATAATTTATTTTACTATTTGTACTATAAAGTGCTGGTTAGGTTAGGGCAACTCGTACCAGAAATTGGTATAATTCATTTACTCTTTGTACTATAAAGTGATAGGTTCGGGCAACTCGTAACAGAAATTGGTTCAATTCATTTACTCTTTGTACTATAAAGTGATGGTTAGGTTCGGGCAACTCGTAACAGAAATTGGTATAATTTATTTACTCTTTGTACTATAAAGTCATAGTTAGGTTCAGGTACACGTGTAATAAAGGGGAGAAAATTATTGTGTCCAATTTTGTTGATAATCTGGTATGCTCCATCTATGTGCTACATATAGTTTTTGTAATCATCGACTGCGTGTACATGATGGAGGCAGGGAGGGAGGGAGAGAGATTGACTGCCAAGAGACGTGGGTTTCTTCCCTCCTTTCTAGGCTCTTTCTGTTACTACGAATCTCGATGTCCCCAAGTTTGTCGGATTGAATCATTGCATGACCCAAGCTTCCACACTCCAAGTTATCCATTTTCTGAGATATGCTTTAAATAGATCTATCTAATGCAGCCATGGAGACAACATCATTAGGACCCGTAACAATATAATCTTACACCAAAATAGGAGTGACTGTAAGAATGTATTTGGGTGGGCCCTTAGTTTCCAGATCAAATGGTCTACACGCATTGTTTCAGTGGGTTGTTCCCCCTCTCAATATTACCTCTGGACCACCACGCCCCCTGTGCTCACTGCGTTTCAGTAGAAAGTTTCAATGGGTTTCGAATACACATCCACCCCGAAAGACGAATTTGTGTAGGAGACGTGTTGAGGTGTTGGTTTGTACTCACTGCGTTCGGGTTAACTCTACCGACGTTTTTTCCAGTCTTTACATGTTCAGATTGTCCACGTGCGAGCTTGTTCTATATTGGTCCATCCAGTTATTTGGATTTTCCCTAAGTCTGCGTGTCTCGTGCGACCTCAAATATTGATGGTTCTTGGATTGATGTGTGAACCTCTACCGTATTCACCAGCCACAGCGTTTACTTTCATCATCATACTCCATCAAGATTTTGTCTTTACCACTTTTGTGGTATCCGTGCTTTCATGAATAAATCAATGTACACGGTCTTTAAATCACTAAAATAATATTGAAAAGACCAACAACAACAGCATGAACAACAATAAAAACAAAAAAGTTGTTGTGTCAATGTGTGTATCATTTTTCATCAAAAGCCCATGTCGCGACGCCCTGGTTTGGGTGAAAGATCCCTTCATCTCTGGTCTGGGTTCAATACACGTTTTGCCTTAAGTACCTGAAGTATTGATATTAGTTTTGCTCTTCTTTTTTCTTGTGGCCATTTTAAGTTGAAGAAAAATGTACTTCATGTATCTCCCGGATTTATATCTTTGTCGGATTGAATCATTGCATGACCCAAGCTTCCACACTCCAAGTTATCCATTTTCTGAGATGTGCTTTAGGTAGATATATCTAATGCAGTCATGGAGACAACATCATTAGGACCCGTAACAATATAATCTTACACCAAAATAGGAGTAACTGTAAGAATGTATTTGGGTGGGCCCTTAGTTTCCAGATCAAATGGTCTACACGCATTGTTTCAGTGGGTTGTTCCCCCTCTCAATATTACCACAAAGTATACAGTCTTCTCTTTGAGTTACTAGTGTGGGGTCTACATGCATGTAATTTCAGTTGGTATACCAAATATATATATAGTTTTATAAATGAATTAGAAATACATAGCAATAAAACATTGAAGTGAAATATAGTTTCCATTTTGTTATTTCTTTTCATGTAAACATTTTTTTTCTGTTATCTCTTTTGCTTGCCTTCGTTCTTTCACCACAGAAGTTGTTACCTTCATACCAATCGTATTGTAGACAATCACTTTCTTAACATTTGCCTTTGCACAACAAACTACAATATACAAAGTCCGAGTAATTCCAGGGCTTCTCAAAGCAGACAATATATTGGCTGAGGACTCGTAAAAACATTTTCAATGTAAAAAAGAAAATAACAAAACCTAATAAAGAAAGAAGATTGAAAGTGTAGACATTTAAATTCTATTTACTTTTATTGCTCACATAAACAGATTAACAATACAATTTTGATGTTAAATTGATCGGTTGTTTCACAATGAACAACTGCAAACAGATAGGAAAGGAAACCCAACATGCTGATATAAAAGTGCACTTTTGTGTAGAAAGATTGTGCTTACAATGGTACCTACAAGAACAAACATCAAAACGAGCTGAATGGATGTTCTTTTGTCTTCTTTTCTTTTTTTTAATGGCATGTAGCTCTTTTAAAAAAGCTGAGGATATTTTTCTTAGAACCATTTACAATTAAAACATGCAAAACTTGACGAATTAGGCAAAATATCTTGGATTAAAAATGTTTTATCAATCGTGGCAAGTTATTGAGCAGAAAAAAATTTAAAAAGTGTAACACAAAAAGAAAAATAATACATGTAGTTTATTTGATCAATACAACCAAAAACTTACGAATATAAGTCTTAAAATGTAGCATAAAAGGGAAAAAAGTTACTCTGAAAATTAAGTACAAAATATTCAAATAAAATTTATGACTTTGAGTAGAGTATGGAAATGATGGCAGGTAGCAGTGCAACAAAAACATGTTTACTTAAAATAAAATAAATGGTCATGTGGTATTTAGTAACAAGAAAAAAAACAACAACCAAAAATACAAATACAGTGTATATTACATTGCTCACAAATTACACTTTGTATTAAGATGCAGACATTGAACTATTTAATCCCTGAGAGCATTGCTCATCTTTTGCAGATTCATCGTCTAGGGTGAACACAGCATGGGCAGCATGGGGGGTTGTTTTTTTTTTGCGTAGCAGAACCTCCAGTAGAGTTATGGTAAAAACAATTTAAGGCATATGATGGTTGAATTTACAGGGAGCTTACAGAGAAGTAAAGATTACAATTTTTATAAAAGATAACAAATTTGACTCAAAAAAGGAAAGCACTGGAAAAAAAAGAGAACAATATCTATAAAGTAAGACACATGACTGACATTCAAATATACAATAAACATCGGTTGCAAGATATGATAAAGTAATACATTATACTTTAATACTAATTTGGTTTGTCTGTTAGAATTTTGTAACTATTGTAGGCACGTCTCACTTCCCAATGTCCTTATGCATACTATAATTTCTCTTAATGTTAAATTAAATGCAAGCTCACCCCGAAAACTAGCTTTTTTTTTGTAAATAATATGCAGTTCACTGACAACACTTCTACATCTATTTCTCATTGATCTGATCCTTAAAGCGAGATAAAAACCTTTGTCATGTACAAGATATCCTTACATTTGTGTACAATTCCTTAAGGCAAAGTACAGGAGACAGCTATGTTGGTGTGTTTGAGCAATACATTTTAAAGGATTTTTTTCAAATTTAGCACAAGCAAGGCATGTAGTCGATTCATTGTAAGAAAACAACATTGAAACAATATCGAAAACGAATTACTCAGCTAAAATTTTGTCATTGATTTTGTTCTTTTCTAAATAAATACGGTTGATGTAATATCTATAAGTTAGCTGCTGTTTGGAAACACTATAGAACTTGTACCTAGAACCATTTTATGCTCCCTTTGTAAATAAGCACATGAATGTTGGTTATGAGCACCCATACTACCCTTCCTTACAAAAACAAAATGTTCAGTTTTATAGAAAAAGACAGGAGAGACTCATTTCAGTGTCACCAAATGTAAAATTCCTCTGTATGAATACTGCACACACAAGGACCATCACAATTTTGTACATAAGAGCAAATCAATGTCGATAATTCTGGGGTTGGTATTTACCGCCTTGAAAAACTAACACTAAACCCAGTCTTCAAGATTTATTATGAAAGCAATCTCCTTCAGATACTCTTTGACAGTGAGAGTATTACGTCCTATTTTTCTTGACCATTAGCAATACTTTCGTCATGGCACTGTTTTCCTTTTTCCCCCCTGACTAAGGAGCATAAGCTCCCAATTCTGAGCTAGATAGCACTGAAGACCCAGAAAAGTGTTTGTTGATGCCGGAGATTGAAACATTTATCATTTCTCTTCCTATGGGACGACAAACATCAACATAAATACATCTTCTTAACCAGAAAACTGTTGCCCATTTAAGATTTCTTTCTCAACTGCTTAGCCCCACTATATTTCTCATCCTTTATGAAATTAAGAGCAAACAAAAAGAACAAAAAAACAAAACATCTGTATGCTTTATACAACCAATAGTATGATTGACATTTCTTTCCTTACATCCAAAAACACAAAATAGCCAATATCTTGTCAACACGACTATCATCATTCATGTCACTTGTCTCTGCGAACTGCACAAAACATCAACTATCATTATCAGCATCAATATTCACTGTGCAGCCGTAGCAGCTGCCCCAGCAACATCATCTGTCGCGGCGCCCTCAGTACCTGCGGCATTATCTCCACTGGCATCTCCACTAGCACCAGGACCGCCAGCCCCGCTCAGCTTCTGCTGGATGATTTCTTCCGTCAGTTCCCACAACCGCTTCGCATCTGCCTCACTCTGACCTCTTCTGCTTGGCGCCTTCTCCTTGCAATCACTGAAATTCATTTTTATAGAGTCTGGTTATGCTTTTTCCTTCTTTGATTATCAAAGTTTCAAATAAAATCCAGCCCATATTACAAACCATGCAAAATGGTAGACAGCTATATTTTTACAAATATGTCATCATGTTTGGAAGAAAAAAAAAGGAACAACCATATATCCTGATCTTCTTTCATGTGCTATTTATATGAGGTATGATTTATAATTAGTCTTGAATCAAAAGCAACTTAATCTTGTTTCATATGTTGATTATTCAAAATTGAGAGGTAGCGTAATGATGCACTGAATATTTAAGTTTTGTTTTTTTTTACTCCTAAGCTTTATTTATTCATTTATTCAATGGAAGATTTGTCTGCACAGGCAGGTTGCTATAAATGATTGAATGAACATCAGACTTCTCATGGTGCTAAATGCTAAGCTTTCAAAAAGAAAAGGAAAAGACATTACATTCACTGAAGTGCACACATTTTGCATAAAAAGGGTACCGGTGATCTATTTCTATTACACTTGTGGCTTAAAAGACTATAGTACTAAAAAAGAAATTATTCGCAGCCTATTCCGCCTACATATACAAAAATGAGCCTAACTGTCCTAACTGGGCCTAATATTTCTGTTCCAATAGATCATTTTAAGTTTAACAATTGGTGTCTTCTTTAGTGATCTTGCTATCTATTTTTGAAACCTTGATCATCAGCAAACCTCAGGTAGAGAACATGTTAATAAGATAAGGAAAAATGTTTGTAAGATAAGGAAACATGTTTGTAAGATAAGGGAACATGTTTGTAAGATAAGGAAACATGTTTGTAAGATAAGGGAACATGTTTGTAAGATAAGGGAACATGTTTGTAAGATAAGGAAACATGTTTGTAAAGCCCCAGGATAAAATCTCCCATTAATTGTTCAACTCACACAAAATATTTGCCAGATACTTCCTCCAGATCTGGGGACAGGGCACAGTAAAGCGTTGTCTGAGCTCCGTCCACTGGCGTCTTGAAAAAGAGTTTGCTCAGGGGCTTGAGCAGCTTGAAGATGCCTCTGTTCGTGTGGCGCTGAAGATCCGTATTGACTCCGCCAGGATGAACCGAGTTGACTGTCACGCCCGTACCTGGGGGTGGAGGGATGTCTTTCATTTTCCATTTTATTGCTTAACGCCAACACTCTATAGGCTATATTGTGGACAGGCCCCAAGACTGACATCTGAGACTGTTATGTGCTGCAGAGAGAGGTTGAGTTGGTTTGACGTCCAACGTCAGCACTAAATATGTATAGGCTATATTGTGGACGGGTCCCAAGACTGACACTTTTATGTGCTGCCACACACGAGACAGGGCGGGGATACCACAACTCCTCTCTCAGCCGGTCACATTAAACTGACACCGACCCAACCAGTAGGGGCGTAGATGCCAGGGCTCAAACCATGGACCCGGTGCGTCGAAAGCTGATGTTCTACCCCAGGGATACTATTCCCCCTTTTAAGTGCTGCCACACACAAGACAGGACTGGGAGACCTGTAATCCTGTGTGAGCTGGTTACATTGAACTGACACCGACCAAACCAGTAGGGGGCAAAATTGGACAAATAAATATTCAAATATTCCATCGATCGTGGGATTTCCACCGCGGACCTTCCCATCCGGAGACTAATGCTCTACAACTACACCTGTCCCCCACCCGGAGAGACTGCAACACTCAAGGTGTTCAAGAGAACCTTATAGTGCTGCTAATGGCTTTTCATAGGGTGAGATCTAGCTTAGCTGTAATAATATATATATTTATCGGTAGGAATTATTTACAGATAGAATTATAAGGTAGTGCTCCACAGTGGTTAGAAGTAGGCAGTTTTGGAAGAAAATATTTAGTGGGATTAGAACCCTTGAAACCAAATGGCCTTGCCACTCACAGAGAAAAGAGTCCATGCCACCAGACCACAATGTGACAATGCTCCTTACATTTGGTTTACTGAATAACGCAGCTCTAGCACACACAGTGAACAAGCAGTGACATATAATATAGCACCAGACATGTTCATATCTATAGACAACTTAAGGTAATATACAAGAATTATAAATGTTTAGTCTAGCTTATAAAATATTATAAACTTGAAAGGAACATTACATTCTACATAAAATATTCAGATATTCACGACAGAAGGGGAGTAAATCTGTTTTCTATTGTAGTTTTATGATGTGTAATCGGGGGACAGTTTCCTTTCCCTTAGCCTCGCAATATAGCTATTTTACTTTTTTATTTCCCAGGAAACTTTTGCTTTGCTGCTCAGTCTACAATTGTCATAACAATGCAACGTTATTTCGCAGTCCTAGGAAATATTTAAATAAGAGCCTATCCTCACAATGACTCTGAACAACTTAAGAGACAATAATATCAACATGGTCTTCCTAGATTTTCACTTTAGTTGCACCATATTAGGCTTTCATTACCTCAGATGATTTAGAAGTTTTGATTCATATTGCAGTTGAACCTCATTTGTTTGTCGAAGGTAAAAAAATAACTCCTGAGCTTTGTTTTTTTTAAATTGAAACACACTGATATTTACTCTGCAAATTTTATGTATCCCTCAAAAAAGGTATAAAACAATGTACAATAAGGGTTGAATAACATATAACACAGAAAGCCACAAAACAGACCCACTTGCATCTGGTCTTCCTGCCCTCATTGCTGAATAAAACCAATGTTTTTCAGTTTGGAGAAATGTAATTCCATACTTAAGCCAGACATGAGTTAAAACAAGAGGTCTTTTCCCTGCCTTACCCTTCAGTCTGTTGCTGAGCTCCAAGCAGTGCAGGATGTTTGCCAGCTTGCTCTGGCCGTATGCGGCCCAGTCGCCGTACTTCTTGTCGCTGTTGATGTCGTCCCACTTGATGGAGGCGAAGGCGTGCGCCATGCTCGACAAGATGACGATCCGGCTCGGGCTGCACGCCTTCAGCTTGTCCAGCAGCAGGTTGGTCAGCAGGAAGTGGCCTGAGCACAGGGGGTGAGTCAATCAAGCTTTGGTAAACAGGCTTTGGTAAACAGGCTTTGGTAAACAGTCTCTAGTACACAAACAGGCTTTGGTAAACAGTCTCTAGTACACAAACAGGCTTTAGTAAACAGTCTCTAGTACACAAACAGGCTTTGGTAAACAGTCTCTAGTACACAAACAGGCTTTGGTAAACAGTCTCTAGTACACAAACAGGCTTTGGTAAACAGTCTCTAGTACACAAACAGGCTTTGGTGAACAAACAGGCTTTGGTAAACAGTCTCTAGTGAACAAACAGGCTTTGGTAAACAGTCTCTAGTACACAAACAGGCTTTGGTAAACAGTCTCTAGTACACAAACAGGCTTTGGTAAACAGTCTCTAGTACACAAACAGGCTTTGGTGAACAAACAGGCTTTGGTAAACAGTCTCTAGTACACAAACAGGCTTTGGTAAACAGTCTTTAGTATACAATCTTTAATAAAAATTTAGTAAAACAAACTAAAACAAACAATCCCCAAAATAAGGTGCAAACATGAAGATGAAAATCAAATTTATAATGAAAGTTGTTGTGTGACGGCAAAATCTCTAGCTAAACAGTGTGGCATTTATTAGCCAGTTTTAGTTAATATCTATGCACTAGCTTTAAATTCACTATACATTAAACCATTAAAAATAAAACTTCAAACTCACACGTAGCAAAGCTCTTAGAGATTGAGATATTAAACTTTGAAAGATACTGGTGATTACTTACCAAAATGGTTTGTTCCAATCTGCATCTCAAGGCCATCTTTAGTGAGCGTTTTAGGACAGGCCATGACTCCAGCATTGTTGATTAGAATGTCAAGACGTGTCTCCGCTGAGAGAGAAACAAGTTCAAGTTTGCGGTATAAATAATGTTAGTAATGGGCAGTGGGAGAAAGTAAATTTTTATCCTTCCCTGTCTTTTCATGAAATATTTCAAATATCCTTGATACATCAATTTATTTTTCTCTCATAACATACCTGAACAAAACATTAGCCCTCTACAAATTGTTTTTAGTTGACGATTTTGCAGGAATTCTATTACAAGCCTTGTCCTAAAAGTCATGCAAAAATTGCCATTAACTAACAAGTTTTATTTGGACCTGACTAAAGCTTGCACGAAAATAAACCAACTTCTAAGCTGTTTTTTCAATATAGTTGCCATGGTAATCAATTTATTTCTGCTAACATGATGAGATAAAATACAAACCCTATCGGTAAAACTTGACAAACGTAGCTTACTAGCTTTTTACTTCTTTAACTCAGTCATTTCATTTTTCAAACTCATGCTCTAAGATTGCGCTATAGAGATTTTAACCTGTTCCCTGCTTCACCAAAACGTCAATTGGGCCTGAGACATAGTCCATACTGTCATATGCCAGGGTGTCTAGAGATAATTTCGACTTGATTTTCAGCACTTCCTCAGGGCTCAAATGGAAGTAAATACTAATATTCTTTTCACAAGAGATCTTGGTAGTCTTGTTGCTTTTTATTTTTTAAGTTTGTTGTGCCAGCAAGGTCTAGGTTTAGACTTGTTTCTCACGGAATACCTCCTGGACTTTCTGTCTTAGATGTTTGAGATGAGATAAACATTGATTTTGATAGTGATGAGGAAGATCTCAGTGAAGGTGCTGAAACTATTGGTGAAGCAGGTGGGGATCCGGGATAATTATTTTCAACACTCTCATGAAAGATGCGATCAACCAGTATCTAGATCTAGAATAAAGGTGAAGATTTAGATTCCTCCTCCAGATCTGTTTTAAAAAAAATCAATTAAAAAAACCAGAACTCTCATTTTTTACTATTTTTCTAGCAGTGCATAATTACGAATGCATTTCCAAGTGTAAAAAATAGCACAGTTATGAAACATCTGTTTCACCATGTCCCTTTCTCTACCGTCGCTCTTGGCATAGAGGGCTCAGAAAGCAGTAAAAGGGTTAAGAGGTGGAAGTCTTAGGGTGCAATATCAAGTTTTATGAGATGGTTAAGGCTAAACTTGCCATCCCACATCACTGGACCCAACCAATGACCTTTTTTTTGTGTGTGATATGGAATGTGATACACCTTGCACTTTTTCTAAGAAATCTTTGTTGTTTCCAACACACTTTTTTTTCTTTTTCAGTCCTACATTTGGCATAGATAAAATTAACTACTCAGGAGGCAAAATGTACAACAAGATGATGCTCTTGTACCAATAAACACTAGCCACGACAAAGGATTCATCGCTTCAATACAACACCCTAAACTGCAAAACTGATAAAAGGCTTCAATGATATGGGAGAAGTATTGATGTTACGTTGCTGCTTCAGACCCACGCCTGATAGAGCCTCTGGAGTGTCATCTATGAGGCATTCACTAACGTTTGAAGAAAGAGATGAGATTGAAAAATAAAAAAGCTGCTTTGTTACACTTGACGCAAAATAATTTTACAAACATGGTACATATAACTCCTGTACATTATATGAATGATATGCATCAATCACCATTGAAACTACAATGAAAAAATAGCTAAGAGGTTGGTAAGCCTTGTGCCCAAATTTGAGTCCAAATATTAACTTTTCACATTTTATGATAATTTTTTGCATCACCTTTGGAATGTATATTCATTTGTTGTCAATTTGCTTTAAAATCCCCCATGAATCACATCTTTTTCTTGACCCAATAATGTTATAACTAAAAAAAAATATGATAATAGTATTGTACCTATCGTACCATGTAACACTTTTAATCAAACAATAGAATTAACATACTTTCATTGAATTTTTTTGCAAAATTTTGAATAGACTCAAAAGAGGCCAGATCCAATTCCTGAACAACAACATCCTCATTCTTGGTTTCTTCAACAATTTCCTTTCTGGTCGCTTCTCCTTTTTCGAGATTCCTGCACGCCATAATGATGCGCCCACCTGTAAACGAGGAGGTGGATCCATTTTAGAAAAACGATAAGACACAGTTTAGTAATACAAAAACTTACTTTAATGAGATTATCTTTTATCATTTCCTTGATACAATTAATGCTTTTTAAATAAGCATAGTTTGGTCAACTACGTTTCCTTAAACATATATTTCTATGTTTTTATATTTAACTTGTAAAGATCATCTAAGGCACCATACAATTTGAAGTAATAATTAAAAAAAACTGGAGGAAAGTGCCAAATATTTTATCAAAATTTTGAATTTAAAAAATTACATATACAGTAAAACTCTTCCAACATAGAAAGTTTCATGTACATGTACTTAACATTGTTACAAAAGGTAACTAACTCATAAAAGGTAATGCATTCATATATGTGTAATAATGATTCATGCAGTTTTAATCCGGTGCAGTTTTATACTTAAACCAAGCATCAATTTGACATTTTGTCTTTCTTTTCTTTAAATAAAAAGAGTATTATTCTGTTAGATTCAAGCTTGTGATTGGCTGCCCTACCTCTCTTGGCAAGGTCGCGCGCTGTCTCTTTGCCCAGGCCAGTGTTGGCGCCGGTGATGAGCACCGTCTTCAGCTCCAGCGTCTCGGTGCCTGCATACTTGGTTGGCATGGTTACTGGTGGATGCTGCCCAGGGCCACGCTATGCCTCTGGAACATTCAACAAGTTGTGGTAGTAGTTACAGGATGGTAATACTATTAGAGAGAGGTTTTAAAATGTCTCCTAGGTTCCCCTGGAGGGTCCTATACTGCGACAGGCGACGTTGACAGAAGAAAAAAGCTCAGGATAAATGCAAGACATGATAGATCCTAGCCTCGTTCATTCTATTACTTTGTGGCTGGTCCTCTTATTATCATTATGTATGGAGTTCCCTAATTTTGGAGGTTCTAAGGGAACCCCATACGTAAGAGGCTTTAAAGACCTTTCCTGTAGCTATGATATCTGTAAAACGAGGAAATAGTTGTACTGAATATTCTCTCTAAGTCCTGCAGGTTGTTTCATTGCTTAGCCCACCTATAAATTTTTTTAAATCTTTGACTGGAGAAAGCAAACCTCAGTCCTAGTTTAACGACCTCTAGGTCTATAGAAAGTTCCAGCAGCCGAAAGTGGGCCTAGATAAGAGCACCTGGGGCTTGGCTAGTCACATTATACAGATATCGACCAAACCAGAAGGGGAAAATATTGCTCCCAGAGCAGGAGATCGAACCTGGACCTACTGTACCAGAAACCGACGATTTAACCCCAGTGCTACCAGTTCCACGCTCCCAGTTATAATGAGACCAGATTCATTTTATGCATGTTAAGAGTGTAATACATGATAAAGTCTCCTATAAAAAGAAGTGATTGTCTTTCAAATTCATACCTTTTTTAAAACTATACAAGCCTTTTCAACAGCCCAAACTGAAAAAAAGAAGAGAATCAAAACAGCTGCAACAACAACAGCAGTTAAAAGGGTGGTGGTGGTGGTGAGTAGTAGTAACATACAAAGGTATCTCAAGTGGAAACCAAGAGAACAACACTTGAGAGTACACCCACTCAATTACAAAGTACCCTAGTGGATACGTGTACGCAAATAAAAATGGTAATAATTATGAAAAAAGGAATACGCGCACGGTAACTGAGGTGCGCTATAAAAATAACACCACTAAAGTTTTTAAAAGTACATATAAACGTCTCAGTTTATTGGCTCCACCAAATCAGACTAACACAAAATTGGTATGTTCACTACATACTGTGCACACTAACAAGGTATGAAAAGGGAGTGCAGATAGGGAGCGTTCTCTAGGCAACCATTTAACCCTAGAGAGAGCCCTGTGATCTAATATCTCTGATGGCCTACTGAAAGCCCCATTCAAAAAGTATTTTTCAAAGCTTGAAGATTGAACTGAGGTGAGAGGACACATCTGGATGGTTCATGACCACCCACAGCGGTGGAATGACTCATCTGATCCTTCCCCGATACACGCCATTTAAAATACATATGATCAAAGAAAGTTCTAAGCCCTCTCGTAGTTTTCTGGGTTCTCAAAAGGATCATATCACTATACGCTGGTCTCAAGACTTCAGTCTGACAATTTTTAGGTTCATGATGCTACAGAGAGTCAGAGTGGGCCAAGAGTTTCGACTCGGCTGGTCACATAACATTAACACTGATACCGACACAACCAATAGGGGACCTAATGCAACAAGTTTGTTTGATTGAGGGTTAGAACCGGGCACCTCGCCGACTGCGAACTCTATGTTCTTCCGCAAAAAATAAAAAAAGAAGAAAGAAAGCGAGGTAGAGATTTAAAGAAATAGAGTTTGCCTTAAGTTTGCATCAATCCAAGAAAATTGCGAGAAATAATCTAGATGTATTAATGATGTTCATAATCATATTGTTTGTTTCTAAGACTCCCCCTAAAATAGCTTCATTTGAAAAACATGCAGCTTTAATGCATTTTTTTACATCGCGGGCATGACTGCAGGACAAGGTATCGAGGCGATACTATTGGCACACTCTGCCTACCACTCTAAATCTAAACCTATATATATGGATCTATGTTACTGGAGGAACTTAAAATTAAATTCCTGAGTGTTGTCAATATTGGGCAATATCGACTTAGAAGTTATTTTGGCTCTATTGAATCGAATATGATCGCCATAACGCATGTAAACAGAGAAGGGGCTGCAGTGGGTAGGCCTAGTCTAGCACCCTTTTAGAATCTAGATTCGTGATCTCTAGAGATCTTTAGTCAAAATAGAGTCTAGATCTAGATCTAGGTCTAATAAATAAATAAATTGTTTCTAGCCTAGATTTACCTTGCAACCTCAACTCCTGTTCGATTATTTCAAGAATCTGGCAGCAGCGGTCGAAAATGGTCAAAGATCAAGACCGTAATATTTAATTTTAAAAAATCAACTTCTTAATATGAGAATCTAATGTTATTAAATTGATTTGGTCCATGCAGCACAGCGTGTGATATGCTTGTGTTTAGCTCAGAATCAGTGTATGGACGCAGGGGGGAGTGGTGACTGTGCTATTCGTGTCCTAGACTTCAACCAACTGTCCAGCTTGGCCCATGTAGGCCCTCAGGGACAGGCCTAGATCTACTTCTCAGTGGGGAACTGAAAGTGCAAGAAACATTGTTTCCCCTGAATCGGCCCTGGGTGGGGTCGGGCTGTGGTGACGCGAGAGCGACAGGAGTTCACTATTACATAACTATTATTTAGAGGAGACTAAAATAAATAAATTGTATGTTTATCTACATGAACTGTGTTTTGTTTCATGTGTCTAGAGTACACTGTGCTAGTCACTAGATACTGAGTCAATTTTACTTTTTTGGTTTGCTAAAAATCTGCAGTAGTCTTCACAGCCGAGGCACAAAAAAGGAAAAACAGAAGGCACAAAGACAATAATAAATGATGAACATTTAAGAACACAATAATTATTGTCTCTGAGTCTCAGGGAGCATGTTGATTTTTATCTAGGAGAGTAGGAGGTTAAAATTATAAACCATAGACTCTGGTTTGCAACCGCCATATGACAAGATACGGAGCACAAATCAGCACACACTCACTGTTGTTGTTTTTTTACAAATTCAAGATGTAATGAGTTACATTACACAGTGATTATGTAGAAAATCTTACATAGGCCTACAAGTGGTCGTACTGAATTTTTAAAAATTCGATTTATGGTTATTAAACCTTTTAAGAAAAGTTAAACAGTAATGTTAGCCATATTAACTATTGTCAGGGGGTTCTAATTTAACAAGAATGTTATTAATCGTTTCGCCAATCCACAAAAGTAAATTAATAGCTCATTAAACTACAAGACCTATGTACAAAAGTAGCGTATTCCCTTTAAATTTTAGAGCTCCTGTTACTACACACGTACCATGTTACAATTGTGTCAAAGGGGAAACAAAATCTGACAGACTGAGACAAGGAAGATTGTTTTGTTATTTCCCTTGGACATAAAGTGAACATTCTGTGATTAATTCTTTACAAGGAAGAAACAACAACAAAAACAAGAGTGTTTTAATAGTTGTATATTTTTTTTTGTTTTTCAGGATGTTAAAAGTATTATTACTTGTTTTGTGCTCTTCCTCACATCTAAAATATTTTGTTTAAGTCAAAAGTTGAAAGGCCAGGTTGCAGTGTTGATTGAGCATAAAATCATGAGAAAAAAATGCAGTGTCATATTATTAATTATTATTATTATTATTATTATTATTATTATTATTATTATTATTATTATTATTAT
>RQTK01000800.1:175288-199498 GCA_003991915.1 Elysia chlorotica | reverse complement strand
ACGTGGAATGGTCAAGCGGAGCTATCAAGACAGCATTGGACATGCAAGTAACAGGAAGTCGTGGAAAAGGGAGACCCAGAATGACATGGAAGCAGGTGACAGAGAGGGATCGGAAAGACTGGAAACTCTCAACAACTGACCCTCATGACAGAAACACCTGGAGATCTGGTGTGAGATCAGCCATGCGTGCAGCAAGCCAGCTACCTGGAAGGGGGTCCACTGATGTGGATGTTGCCCCAGTACCTGCACGTTAATCAAAATACCGATGATGATGATGATGATGATGATGACATCTATAGCCCTATAAAAAATTGGGGTTTTAATTAAAAATTATGCTATTATTCTTTATTTTAAAATATCTCTTTAAAGTTACCTAATTTTATCTTGAGATCAGGAACTTTTGCCAAAAATGTTTCTGCAACACCTGGGGCACTGGCACGACTTATGGAATCCAGGATGTCGTGAACTTGATCTGTGTAACGGACACCTAGAGGAAACAACATATACTGTAAAAATCTTTTGTCCAAGCAAAGTGCATCTGAAAATTACTTTATACATTGTTTAACAATTCATATGAAATGATAAATCCAGATTGCATTTGGGACAGGATCGACACACTTTGTTCCAGTCAATCTGCAGAGATCGTGAGGCTCTGTGGACCCATATCAATGATCTATGGTGTAACTCTTAATTATGTACTATGTAACCCACAAGTTTATAAAATTGATCAAATAAAACTTGAGGGGTCGGATTCTTATTTAAATTTAATTAATTGCAAGAAAAAACAACATCAACTAAACTTGCGATTGACAGTGCATATTACTTAATTTAACATCATTTAAAAATCAAAAAATCCTCTAAACATGCAAGAATACACTCAACACTGCCAAGTATTTCTTTAAGGGAGATAGGCGAAGACAATAACCGATGTAAAAAAGGTTAGACATACTCCCTTTTTAATGGACTGCATTATGATATCCCAAGAAAAAAAACATCCAGTAAAGTAAAAATCGAATTTAGAAACGTATGCAGTGTCCACAGTAATTCTGGTTACCATTTGAAATATTTCATTCAGCTTAGGGGTCAAACTTCCACAGTAGATTGCCATACAGAGAAATGGCAGTGAAATAGGCTAGTCTAGTTATATGAATTTATTTGATTTGGGCAGGCCCTTAGTAAACAAATTGATGGATTTTAGCAATGATAAGAAGATCTAGGAGCAAGCAGTAATATCAATATTAAAAAAATTATATGTTTTTACTGAATGAATAAAATATCATAGTTAACAAATTAATTTATATTTACTTGTGGGTCCATCTTTGTAGAAACAATCCTTCACTGGACTGAAGATGGAGGCCAGGAGACTAGGGAAGGTCAGGAATGGCCCTAGACGCGCATTCAGAGCTTCTGAAGCTCCATCTTCTAGGCTGTACTGTAACTCCTCATCTCCCGATTTAGATACTTCAACCAGCCTAGCTGTTGCGAGGCAGCCTAGCAGTTCTCTTGCATATCTGGTAGATCAAAAATGTCAAATCTTAGACCATACTGTCAGCCCTCTGACTCTCAAAATAGAAAAAAAAAAAAACTGACCACATAAACAATAAAATGGGAATTAATATCTACTCAGGCAATCATCCCCAAACATTATTGTCTTTAATAGGAAAAGTAAAATTTGGATTCGACAGGTTTCATCTAACTACCAGACTTATAAATGTGAAACAAAAGCATCTTAAAGTAATTTTGATAAATGCCTTATTCATCCTTTCAAATAAGCTGAAATACATCTTTACATATTAAATTATATAAAATCAAGCATCTACAACAAAAAACATCTATGAATTGATCTTCATTTACATATACAGTGGTCTCCGTCATTTAGTCTAGGAACCCAAGCCCCCCCCCCCCATCTCGGGAGATGAGAAAAACTGGTTCTTGCAGTAGGAGAAGAAAATGTGCCTTAGTATCAGTAATTAAGTGATCAGTCCTAAAAAAAATAGTAATCTATGGTTACTTTTTATGTTCATAGGTTCCCTGAGTTTGTGCTTTTTCCTTTATAGATTCTAACAGTGGGTCTTTAGTGCACTATTTCCGAACATCAGTCTTTAGAATGCATTGATCTGATGAGACAAGTATTCTTTGTTAAGAGAGAACAAATGCCCTTGGCAAACTCTGCTCTGCTAAGAGGGTTAGTGTTATTGATCTCAAGGAGCTCAGTTGGTGGTGGAAAACAATGTGACGGTGAAAAAAAATTAATTTGCATCCACTCTCTTAAAACGGGTTTTTACACTTTATACAAGGCCAAAAGTGGTTGCGATGGGTGTTAATTAAAATTAAAAAGAAAAAAATGTGTTTCCTAAGGCCAGAGTGGGTTTGTAAGTGGAGAGTTATTACGCGTGGATCACTGTTATATAGGTATTTAGAAGTTTAAAAATCTTATAGTTTTATTATTTGAATATCGATAGTCAAAATGTTAAGGCCTTTTTGTATCAAAATGTATTGGATATAATTTTTAAGTGTGTTAAGGGATTAGGCTATGATTTCTTTTTTAATCAACTTTCAGACGTTTCAGAATGTACACGAAAATATTGAGAAGACTCTTTTAAGTGCTTTAAAACATAAAAACAATATTTATCAAAGCAATTTGTGTGTGTGTGTGTGTGCATGTATTGCCAATTTTCTGAAGGAAGCATTTAATGTCATTTTACTAATTATTTACTGGTGCTAAGTAGACCAAGAATGATAGTGTATGCTTAGTGACTAGCTATATCAACTTTTGACCTTTCTTTGAGCTTGCCAGCCTCAGCCACTTGGCCAGAAGTCAACGGACAGTCCGAACTGGCCAGAATCCGGAAGATACCGACTTCCTGAGCGAGTGACATAGCAACACCTACCAGCGCTGATCGAGTAAGCTCAGTTGCTCGCTCAACAAAAGTTGACATGCTCTGAAATAAAAAAAATTAAATTTTAGATTTATTGTGTATCTAGTCATCTTTATCAAAGGTAATATGACTCAGGGTTCTGTCATCTCTTACTACACTGGTTGGGTCAGTGAATGTACACATGAAACTATATGGCACAGAAGTCCTGGTAACTTTGGTTCATTTAAACATTTTGAGACTTCAGTATCATGAGGCAATGCGAGGATCCCCCTGAATAACAGTGAAGACAATACAGACAGAAAAAAATCTTTCACAACAACAAAAAAGCAGTGTCAGAACAAATATTTTAAGATATAAGACATTCTTCTGGAAAATGTTGACTTTTTTTTTTTAACACTGTTTATGATAATTTCATAAAATTTTAAAAATGTTTTAATGCATACCATACATATAAATTATATAACCTAGTCGAGTCAAGAGGAGGGGAGAGATAGATAGAGAGAGAGAGAGAGAGAGAGAGAGAGAGAGAGAGAGAGATGGGAAAATTAAAACTTAATGTTGTTATCAGCTTTTAAAAAAATATTCGTCTACAAAATATTACTCTGTCTCAAGATTGCTTCCAAGGTGAATGTAGGCGTCTACTTGTTCACGTTCACAGGGTTTTGTCGCAAGTGAAAGAAACGGTCGTTGGATGTTTTGAGACTCCTTGGCAGTAGATAGTCTGTGTATTAGATCTACATATATTATATTATTATTAGATCTTCATGAAAATCAACTTGAAGTTTATGGTTTTGTTGTTGTTATTGTTTGTTTCTTCTGATCATGCTACTGAACTGCCACTAGGCACAGGGGTCACTTCACAGTTCACAGCCCACGCACACTCACTACACTGTGGTCACTAAAAAGCTGCCCCCCGGTTATGACTGGTTAAGTAAAGTATTTTTTCAGACTCCGGAACACGGTAATTTTACTTCTCATCTTCTATTTGTTAATCTGCCTTTAAAAAATCGCAATGCTGATAGTAAGGAACATTAGCGATAACAATTTTAACGAAACAGTTATTAGTGACTTTAGGTTTTTAGCTTTTGTAGCAATGGGTAGCACTTTACGGTCATAACTAACTATGGATATTTTAAAATATTAGCCTATCGATGCATAAAATTGCGCACGAGGTTGAAAGACTAAGCTTATAATTATTAGATACACTTAAGTATTACATGTATAAAAGAATCCGAGAGTTCATCATTTCAGTCAGATTTGCACTCCGTGGCTCGGACACAACCAAGGGCAATAACGCTTAGAATTTCACTTTTCCTGTTTATTCCTGCTAGTGCTATTCTATAGGCCTAGGCTTATGGTTGCACAAGGAATGCTTAGATCTGTAGCTTGCCTAGCTCCAGGTAGATAAACAACTGAACCGACCCTTGGAAAGGGTAAGAAAAGAACTCATTCAGGTAAAAATGTAATCTACTCTCATTTCTTAGATACATTTAGATTTACTGTAGACCTAGATTATCTAGATCTAGATCTAGATTAGTTAAGATTCTAAGATCCAAACTCAATCATCCTTTTCTTGAAAATTTACTTTATCCTTTCTAGATCTAGATCTAGATCTGAAATCTAGATCTAGAGAATCTAGATTCTAGATGATTTAGAAATCTAATCGAGGTCTCTAGTCTAGATAAAAATCTAGATTTAGACCTAGATCTAGACAGACTCACTCAACCTTAGGATTAGACTCAGTAATTAGGCTAAGGTAACGTCGGGTTATTTCGCCACATTAGATACCCTATGGATAGTTGCCTGCTTCATACAATGTTCATGTGCTGTATTATTGGAAGAAACGGACTATGACCTCAATTTATCAGTCTATTCAAAGAAAAACACATGATTGGTTAGTTTGTACATCGTTTCGGGTGTATTTTTAGTCAAGTTTTACAACCACCAACAGTCGGGGAAATTCGCCACCTTGAGGATAATTTCGCCACGACAATCGGGTAATTTCGCCACCACACATTCATAGTCTTTTTTTCTTTTTCTTTTTCAATTTTTTTGTTGTTGTTGTTTTTTTTTTGTTTTTGAAAGGGTAAGAAAAGAACTCATTCTGGTAAAAATGTAATCTACTCTCATTTCTTAGATACATTTAAATTTACTGTAGACCTAGATTATCTAGATCTAGATTAGTTAAGATTCTAAGATCCAAACTCAGTCAATCATCCTTTTCTTGAAAATTTAATTTTCATCCTTTCTAGATCTAGTCTAGATAGATTCTAGATGATTTAGAAATCTAATCGAGGTCTCTAGTCTAGATAAAAATCTAGATTTAGACCTAGATTAGACAGACTCACTCAACCTTAGGATTAGACTCAGTAATTAGGCTACAGTTTAATTCAAGGGGCCTCATTGATTGCTAGGACAAAGGATTACCCATGCTACCTTAGAAAGAGGGATTTATATGAGGGGACAACCTAGTTGTAGATCTAGATCTATAATTTTAAAAAAAGGGACATTTATGTTGTTTGTTCTTTTGTGGGGTTTTTTCCGGGGGGGGGGGGGGGGGGTCTTGATTGAAAGTTATAAATCCTGTTATGGATTACTTTTCGTTCACGCTTTTTGACAACTTTAATAAATACTTTGTTGCTTTATTTTGTTTGCTTCGTTCACTCCTCATCTTCCTTCCTTACTTTCCTGGGAGGATCTGTGCTCTGCCGAGCACCCCTCCCCTGCTAAAAGGGGAAGGCACCATCAAGGGTCAAGTGACCACTCCAAATGCCTTCAGCATTTCAGAGCCGACTTGACTCTTTGTGTCTACTCTCCTAAATAGGAGAGTAGAATCTCGAGGAGAGAAAAAAAAAGGATGTTGTTTGCTTATATCAGCCAACTATTACATAATTGTGTCGAAAAATGGGTGTCGATACTTGCTGGAGCATTGAAAATACAGTTTGTTTATTTTGCAAATATATAGCCATTTCTTTTAAAATAATAAATGAATATTATATTTGTTAAATTGCTATCACAATTCTTTTAACTATGGTTGAAATTTAAAAAATAAATTTTGATAGTTTATAGCAATTATAGGAAGTTATAAAATTAGGCCATTAAGTGTTTGGAAGAGAAGGTATGGCTCTGTGAGGATGACACTTCAACACTGGAATTGTAACATTCAAGTTTCAAATAAGTTTGGGGGTGGAGGGATAGGGTATGGCTAGGTTTAGATCTATGTCTCTTAGTGCTACATGTATACATGTGGCTATCTTTAAAGTTAGTGCTAGGGGTAGGGTACGGGTTAAAGCTATGGTTAAGGTGAGGGTTAGGGATAGGGTTCGGGATAGATTTAGGAATAGGGATAGGGTTAGGGTTAGAGATAGGGTTTAGGACAGATTTAGGAATAGGGATAGGTCTATAGTTAGGGATAGGGTTTGAGATGGAATTAGGAATAGGGATGGGATTATGGTAAGGGTGCGGGATAGGGCTATAGTATTAGTAGCGTTAGGATTCGGGATAGGGTTTGGGCTATGGTTAGATGTGGAACTAAGACCAGGGCAATAACTGTATTTAAGCTTAGGCTAAGGGGTGAAAACCTGTTTATATGGGTGTCATTAATTATATTTGCCAAGGACATAGTTGTAAAGAACACAACTTTTGGTGGAGTCTTTTAGCCCTTTTGTCAATCGAATGGGATATGGGCATATGATGTACAGAGGATAGTGCTGGGGCTTGTGTCGCATCACTACTTCCAATTCCTAAAAATTGGAAGACAAGCTTGGTCTAAAATGCCTTTACAAGCCTTGTGATTGGATTTTTAATGTAATAGTAGCACTGACATTTCTCTTGCCATATATTACACACACCGCCTGGTTCCAATTTAATTTGATGGAGGAATCATTTTGTTGAGTTAGGTTTTGTAATTAACATCTTTGTAGATGAATACCATTTTAAATTTAAGTTAGCATTCATTATTACTATCAAATTACAAACTCAATCCACTAATTATTCAAAACAGGTATCTTCAACCTAGAGGATGACCACCATACGGCCATTCAGATGCGAGGACTTATTCCGTTTTAACAATGTGTAAGTAAGCTGTGCCAAACCCACTAAACTGGACATAATACTCTTGTTACACAATATATATATCAGATCTGTGATTTTGTCCATGAACTTGAGTGTAAATGACAATAACCAAATAAAAATAGAAATTAAAAGTTAATATTTTTACATTATGTTTAAAATATTAGCAGTCCATCAGAAACCAATGATGATGCTGTCTGTGCTCTTAAAGTAAACTCAATGGCAGTAGGTGTATCTACGTGTACATTTAATGAGTGAAAAACTAAATAAAAGCTATGCTTATAAATCTAACTGATGTGACTTTGATGCTTCAGAATTGTTGAACTTGTGAGGATTACATAATTTGTTTCATGTGATGACCGGATTATAGAAATTTGTACCTATTTAAAACTTGTTTTGAAGAAAATATAAAATTCATGCAGCTCTCACTTCCATTGTCTTTTTCAGGAATCTCGACCCCCTTACAGAAACAGTATCCTTTTTCTTAAACTGCAAATTATATTCTTGGAATTAATTAAGTCGTTCATTTTTAACTTTTATTTAATTTTATTTATTTTGAAATATAATTACGTGCAAACTAACAAACTAATTTCTTATTTATGATGAACTACCTTAAGCTATTGCTGCTGTATATGATTTTTTGGTTTATTCCTTTCTTTTTTTTTTTCTTTTACAATTTAAATGCAAAGCTTCGAATTACATTTTTCTCTATGTTGAGAGACTGTTGCTCATAATATGAGACAATGATGATCTTTAAAAAAATTTTTCTGACATAGTGTCGTTGTTTTTGCCCCTTTGTTTTTTTTTTTATACGTTTAAGATTGAGTTATAAACCAACCCTCAAACTACACCTTTATTGTTATTCCTTAAGCTGATACTCCAGTATGGGTTACCATTTTACATGCAGTATTTAGCCCACTGGCCAGAGTATTTTCAAGTTCTGGAGTCTCCTAATGGAATCATAATGGGCTATAGTAAGTTCATATGATTTAATGTGTGCTTATAATCTCTGTCAGTCTGTCTGTTCATGTTCTTCATTTTCTTCTCTCCCACTATACCTTTTTATTATTACTGTATTTTGCTTTTCAAAACCTGTTTTTAGCATAAATATTTATTAACTTTTTATCTTTTGGGGGAAGCATGCCGAAATCCATAAAGAAAGTAGGGGTAGTTTTAAATATTGGTTATAAATGTTTCAAAATCAATAGTTTTCTCCTTTTCGGTTTATGTCATATATTTTAAGTACAAGCTGCTGCTTTTAAGTAGAGATTATTGTACAGTAGAAGTGTATGTTATTGCTCTGCAGGGAATGTAATTTACCACTGCTGCTGCATAAACAATACATATATCAACATAATTATATTCTTTTATTCCATATCTAGTCATGGGCAAAGCTGAAGGCTCCGGCGAGCAGTGGCACGGACATGTGACAGCACTCAGTGTTGCCCCGGAGTTCCGTCGCCTTGGCCTGGCAGGGAAACTGATGAATGGATTGGAGGAAATTTCAGAAAGGTGAATCATTGAGTCAACATGGCACCGGCAGTTACTTGTGATTAGTGTGATTTAGGAAACTACATAATTATTTTTTTTAAAAACTTATGGGGTAGATAGGCTGGGTATAGTAATTATTTAAAGTTTTCCTTTTGCTTAGGTCTATTTTTTTATGATTAAAAGATTGCTCTAAGTTTTTCTAAATACCATATGTTTGACAAGCCAATTGAACTATTTGTACGCCTATTCATAATTGTAGCAAGACGCAGGGGGACATAATGATAATCATCAACTTAGTTTAAAGTATAAGCTATAATGAAATATTAGCCATCAGGTATATTATTTAGTCTTATTCAATACAGTTTTCTTAATAATTACATTTGATTGAAAAGAAAAATTGATAGCGAAAAAGTCATTTGCATTCCAAAACTTTCATCCCAGTTTTTAGATAGTGCAC
Source organism: Elysia chlorotica (assembly GCA_003991915.1). Lineage (NCBI taxonomy): Eukaryota > Metazoa > Mollusca > Gastropoda > Plakobranchidae > Elysia > Elysia chlorotica. The sequence goes on along the minus strand of RQTK01000800.1, from coordinate 190,600 downwards.
ATCATGATGCTGATAGAAACATACATTTTCAACCCCATTATGATGTGGGTTTTTTTTCGCGTTAAATTAATTACAGAAAATCTATGATTTCAAATCTTTCAAACTCTTTAGACACCTTCGGTCACTAGTGTGCATTGTAGATTTGAAGTAGTTGTAAGTTATGGTGATTGGTATTATTACTTGGTCTTTATAAAAATGTATTTTTAAGGGTTCTTGGGGAAATCTCAACTTGAATTTTTCAGTAAGGAACCCTTTATCTTTCTTAAATTATTCAGCTTTTTTATACAGAAAAACTAAATCATTATCTTTGATCGAAATGTCATATTTAAATTGAATTGTATTGCTCTTCCTCAGGAAGTGGTGCTACTTCGTGGACCTGTTTGTGCGCGTGTCAAACAAGGTTGCAGTAGCGATGTATGAAAAGCTCGGCTACAGCGTCTACCGCCGAGTCCTCGAGTACTACTCTGGTGATGTGGATGAGGACGCCTTTGGTACGTTGTGGATTAACAGATTTTTTCTCCTTTCTATTTAAGCTTCTGCTAGACCTCCATGCACAGAGAATCCACTTTCATTTACAGTATTGCTGAAGTAGCACGCTGTATATGAAATCGAAAAATATGACAAAGATGCACATTTGTGGTACATTAAAGATTTAACAAAGATGGTACGTGTAGACGCACTGCTAAATAGTTACAAAGAAGAGGAGCTTTTGACATGGCACTCTGGAATTCTGCAAAATGAAGTTTGGGTAAAGATATGAGGTGACCATGATAGAAATTTATTTAAAATAACACTATGATTGCAAATACAGAACAATTAAATAAAAAAATAGTGATAATTCCTCACCTAATTTCACGAGTAGAATATCTTTCCTTCAATTATCTTTGCTAACCATTGATTGTGTATGTTATGTATAGACCTGCCCTTATTAACAGAGAGAATCAGATCCGCTACAAAGCGTTTGGAGTGTAGCCCAGCGCTTTACCTGTCAATGGTGAGTATCGCAGTGATATGGGCCGGGAGCTCCAACAGTCCTGCCAGGAAGAAGTTGAGGAATATCCAGCCTGCCCCGAGATTGCCGCTGTTAAAGGTCAGTCCATAGTATGTCAGGCTCACCAGCAACGCGGCTAGAATGTGGGCTATAATGTGAAACAAAAGTAAAATTCGAGGGAGATGACCAATAAAAAAAAGTATCATGTGATTTTTGTACTGTCCTTAATTCAACAAGATGATATAGGTTCCTTTCTTCATTATCTATGTGCGTTGTGCATATTTTGTAGGGATAGCAATTGATGTTAAGTTGTATGTGGTTTGTAAGACATGAAATCATGCAATACAGGTGGAAGAAGAAGAAAAAACATCACAAACCTAAATTTAGATGATTGTGAAGAACAAGTCGGATGAAAGACATCACCCCTCCCCACACACACACAAATTGAATGGCTGAGGATCACATTGTTTGTCGTTTGCTTTTCCTTCTCTAATTTTGTTTATCAATCACTCATTAGATCAGTAGAGTTAGCCGTGCCTGTCTCAGACTCCTCTATCATGGTCCCACCGCCTTGCCTTTAGGCATGTTTTGACTAAGACTTCACTTAAGTCTTAGATGATGATAAAATGTATTATACTTGACCGCGTGGCCGACGAATTCGTCCGCCGCCCATTCATCGCGAGGAGGACGATTTAGTCCGCGATGTGCATGGATATGGCTGGGAAGCCGAAAAACCTGGCCAATCCGTTTATTGCAATTAATGACCGTTTTGTGTACATGACATGTTTCTTTGCGTTTCACTTCAAATCTGACTAAAAATTAGCGATTTTATCCGGCGGTCAATTGGTTAACTAAAGAAACAATTGACAGTAAGTTGCTATCTTGGTACATGACATAACACGCTGGTAGACAAAGGGGAGTAACTGATAAAAGCTATGGTACAGCATATAACTTTTTGGTTGTTATCTCTCTTAGGTCGTGCAGTTTTATGATCAGACTACATCACATAAAAAAAAAAGAAAGTGATAGCCAGCTGTGGCCTGTAATGAAAACCTGCCTCTTGCACAGTGTGAATGTGGAGCAGCGTGCCCTCACCTCCAGGCCAGGGAGAAGAACGCCGGAGACACCGTGATGACCATCTGGAGCTGCTGCCAGTCTCGGAGCACGCACGCCAGCCACGCCAGCCCGACCTGGGGGGCGCGGTGGTCTAGGGGTAGAACATCGGCTTCCGACGCAAAAGGTCCCGAGTTCGAATCCTGGCTGTTGAGTTCCCTACTGGTTGGGTCGGTGTCAGTATAATGTGACCGGCTGAGACAGGAGTCATGGTATCCCCGCCCTGTCTCGTGTGTGGCAGCACATAAAATTGTCAGACGTCCGTCTTGGGGTACGTCCACAATATAGCCTATATAGTGCTGATGTTGGACGTTAAACCAACCCAACAACAACCAACCGCCAGCCTGACCACTCCGGCCGAGAAGAAAAGCTGGATCAACATGCCCGGTACCCTCCGCTTGGACGGCCATACCAGCTCCATGCCTGTGGCGTTAAAGCTGAGATCAGACAAAAGGCCTAGATTTCAAAGCACAACAATACTATGATATTTAACTACCCTAAAATGTTGGTATACTTCAAAACACCTTATCAGACACCGTATGAGAGAGTTGGTGAGTTGGTTCAAGTGTGAAGCATCAGGTTTGGGGTTTGATCTCCGCTGTGTCTGCCATGATCTTTCCCATGCAGAAAGAAAAATCACTAAGTCAACTTAAAGATCTAATTTATAGATCTTTCCCTACAGTAAAATGTGACAGCCAACTTCCAGTGTAGGTTTCCATCATCGCATAGAGTTTTCCTTGAGACAAAATACAGGGAACGTAAAACTGAAGAAAAAAGCTTTCCTTTCTTTGACCAAGATAGCACTATATTGGTAGCCCGATCAGTTAGTGCTCTTGTTAGTCTATGGTTTGAATCTAAGCTAGCATCTTTGTTAGATATTAGATTTTTCTAGGAACTACACACGCAGAAAAAAAAATCACTAAGTCAAATTAAAGATCTAATTTATAGATCCGTCTATCTTAGATTCAAACTTAGAAACAATAGATTATTAGGCTTCATGTATAGATCGAGACATTTCTATATATGTTTTGTTTTTTTCAACATTAACTGATAACAGCCACTTTATCATCATCATCATCATCAGGTGCCCTGCGTCATGGCGTTGGCGATCATGCCCTTCCACACTCGTCTGTCTTTGGTAGCTGAAATCATAGAGGTTGAGCTTTCCATGCCCATCCATGCCGTCAGACTGTCAAGCAGTTTCTCTCGCTGTCTTCCTCTTCCTCTTTTACCATCTAGTTTTCCTATTGTTATAAGGTTTTCTAATCCCTCCCTTCTTATTACATGGCCAACAAAGGATACTTGACGCTTTCTTATTCTATTAAGCATTGATCTTGATTGACCGACTTTTTCCATCACTTGTTTGTTGGTCATTTTCGCTGTCCATGGTACTCTTAGCATACGTCTGTCCATGGTACTCTTAGCATACGTCTCCAAAACCACATCTCTGTTGCATCTAGTTTTCTCTGTATCTGCTTAGTCATCACCCATGCCTCACATCCATACATCAATACTGGTTCTATGTAGCAGCAGAGGACTTTCTGTCTTGTTGTCATCGAAATGTTCTTTTTTTTCATTCTTTGGAAAACGGTCTTAGCCTGAGCTATTCTTGTATTTATTTCATTGATACATTTACCATCTTGTGTTATAAGAGTGCCTAGATATTTAAAACATTTTTGTTGCTTTAGCTGTATGTCATCTACATAAATATCACCATCTGGTGTTAGGTTATCTTTACAGATACACATTACCTCTGTCTTTTTGTTGTTCAAATCTAATCCTTTCTTTCTACTTTCCACTTTAACCACGTCTAACAACATCACGATGCTGATAGAAATATACATTTTCAACCCCATTATGATGTGGCTTTTTTTCGTGTTAAATTGATTACAGAAAATCTATGATTTCAAATCTCTCATACTCTTTAGACACTTTAAGTCACTAGTGTGCATTGTAGATTTGAAATAGTTGTAAGTTATGGTGATTGGTATTGTTACTTGGTCTTTATAAAAATGTATTTTTAAGGGTTTTTGGGAAAATCTCAACTTGAATTTTTAAGTAAGGAACCATTTACCTTTGTTAAATTATTCAGCTTTTTTATACAGAAAAACTAAATCATTATCTTTGACCAAAATGTCGTATTTAAATTTAATTGTATTGCTCTTGCTCAGGAAGTGGTGCTACTTCGTGGACCTGTTTGTGCGCGTGTCAAACAAGGTTGCAGTAGCAATGTATGAAAAGCTCGGCTACAGCGTCTACCGCCGAGTCCTCGAGTACTACTCTGGTGATGTGGATGAGGACGCCTTTGGTACGTTGTGGATTAACAGATTTTTTTCTTTTTTTATATTTAAGCTTCTGCTAGACCTCAATGTACAGAGTGAGAGAATCCATTTTCATTGACAGTATTGCTGAAGTCGCACACTGTATGTGAAATCGAAAAATATGACAAAGATGCACATTTGTGGTACATTAAAGATTTAACAAAGATGGTAGATGCACTGCTAAATAGTTACAAAGGAGAGGAGCTTTTGTCATGGCACTCTGGAATTCTGCAAAATAAAGTTTGGGTAAAGATAGGAGGTGACCATGATAGAAATTCATTGAAAATAACACTATGATTGCAAATACAGAACAATTAAATAAAAAAATAGTGATAGTGATGGGCGGCTGGCATACATAAGAGAAAGTCACACAAAGGTGGAAAGATTATTTGACAATATGCACCTCCAGGAACAAATACAGACACTGCACGGTCACAAGTGACAAGGAAAATCAATTAGGATTTTTCTGAATGGAGATTATGAATTTTTGACAAAAGTGTGTGGGTTAAGTGGAGTTGCAGGAACTTTTCCTTGCCTCTGGTGTCTTGTACCTAAACAGAACATTCATGTGGCCCCATCTCAAAGAAAGCATGTGCCACGTATACTTGTAACACTCACTGAAGACTTTGATGAGTTTTCAACAAAATATGACCAACGCAAGAAAAATGCACCACTTTGTCACAACAGCATACACAAACCACTTCTGAGCATCTCAATAGACCACGTTTTGCCTCTGTATCTACACATTTTACTTGATGTGGTCAAGAAACATCATGAGTTGGTGGAGTTAGCTACCCATGAGATTGATAAATCTCTATGTATTTCCTCATTGTCAGCTAACGGCGCAGGGCGCTTTAGGAAAGAAATTGGCAGTGGGTGGAAAACGAAGATAGAGGTTACTGGAAAAATTATCAACTCTTACATCGGCAACAATCCTCAGTGATACACCAGACCATAAAAATGACAGGCAGAAGATTGAAGAGACAGACAAACTAGAAAAGTTACAATATGAACCACTCCAGATTCGCACAGGCCCCATCACTGCCAACCTTAGAAGTACACAGAACTACCCCTCAGTGTAACCACAGCCATGCATTTGCAGTAATCTATGCAACAAGAAAACAAGTATTTGCAAGCTCAAGTGTTCTCGGCGCTGACAGAAAACATCTTCAAATACTCAGGCATGCAGTAGTAGCCCAGATGCTCTTGAAAGGCACAACATAAAAACAAATTTTCACAGACTAAATCGCGCCCTAGCCTCTGTACGCAATAAAATTGCAGACACCAAGCACATCTACCAATCTGACATACCGGATATTCAAAGTCATATAAACATGTATACATGACACTTGTCAGAGAACAGTTTCCCAGCAAAACAACCCCAAAACACATTAATTTTTAGAAAATCATGTAGTGCCATTTATGCACCTCACACAATTTGGTCTCGGACTTCTTGGAGAACAAGGCACTGAAATGTGCCACCAAACTATTATATTAATTGAAGGCAGAGCCAATGGCATTTAAAAATATATTTAAAAAATGGAGTATGTAATGAAAAGTCAACTCCTTCACTCTAACCCAAGTTTGAAAACAATATAAATATTTAGTGTAACTGTAAGTACTGATTTTATCTGGTTTGGTGGTGTTCTTTACATTATATAACCTCCCTTGTATATACTTTTACTTTTAAACTCAATATTAATAATGAACTATTATAGTATGGTTTAGATGTACGAATGAGAACATTTCATGATGCTTAGAATAATTTGAACATTTTCTGTTAGGCATTGAATTGATAAAGAAAAGAATGTCTTGTAATTGTATAATTATGCCTGCGAAACTGTTTAGGCAATGAGCCAAATATTTTTAAAAGTCTTTAGATCTCTCCGTATGTTGTTGCATTTAATGAAACTGGGTGAGTGATTTATTTGTCTTACTCTTGTACATACTTTTGTGTTGAAAGAAAATTTTAATGCTTGTTTCAAAACAAATAGATTTTAAAAAGAACATGCATTACACGATTAAAAACACAGAAATTGAACAATTTTACTTTCTCACAACGTGACTTCTAACATTAAAGTAAAAACATTTTTTCTATGTACACATGCAGTAAGAACTGATTTTTCTGATCAGTTATGTCTTTGTGGTCCTAAACTTGGGTAAGTAATTAAATTTTGGGTTCCAACTGTATAATCAAAAGTAAATGTTCTGCCTCACCAGCATCCAGGTGAGAGGTGCTTAGGGGGGGGCGACAACCGCACAGATTTATGACTTCACACCTGATGGCGTCTCTTGTAATTTGAGAACTAAAAGCAGGCACGGAACACGCCGATTACACAAAATCTGTTAATCTCATTCGTCAAAGCGTTGAGTGCCCTCAAAAAGTGGTTACAAAATTAATTATTGGTCCATAGTAATGTAATTAATTTTTTTTTTTTTTGGTTCCTCAGATATGAGAAAAGCTCTGTCCCGAGACAAAGAGAAAAAGTCTGTTGTTCCTCTGAATTATCCCGTTTGGCCAGACGAGTTAGACTGACACAACCAAGGGCACACTACTTTGTCGCTTTTAGCTGACCCTCTCTTTATAGCTGTGACTATCTTGGTTTTCTCCCTTCTTCTGCTTTGCCTAGAACTTTGGCAACACCGAAATGTGAGGTCAGGTCTTCTTGATAGAGAACTATAGCAAGTTTTTGATAATAAGTACAATTATTCAAGATAGGTGGAGTTGAAAAGAAAGTGCTTTTCTGAAAACGTTTGTCACTATTAGTAACCTTGCTATTACACAGTTTGAGATACGAATGAATAAGTTTCGACATAGTCAATTTAATCTTCATTATTGACCAATAATGCTTAGAAACCTTAACAAAATAAAGATTACACATGCTCTGCATTAGAGATGCAGCATTCAGGCATGTCAATAGAAAGTTATATCTAGTTTTGTATTTTTTCATCTTGTAGGCATGTTTATCTTGCTAAGCCTTAAGGTAAAATATATGCATTTCAAGGATAATCATTTTTGTTCTGTTTGAACAATTTGTCAAAGGACAGGTTAGAAGAGATGGGATTTACTGTGAATAATTTTAATACATTGAATTTTGTCCTAACCAGCTGTAGTGTGTCCGCAGTCCAACGGAGTATCGTGTATATTTGATATGGATTTATGAACATTGAAAATTGATGTGATTTATCTCAATAAATGGAAAAATCAAATGTTTTGGCTTTTTTTTTGTGTGTGTGTTACTTGTGCGTGTTTCTGTTATGAATCAAATGTGAGATGAGATGGAATAGGTGTAGGAGATTGAGCTTTATGATTATACAGGATTTTAATTACCGGGTACTTTATAGCCTGCGTGTAATGAATTATACAAAGCTAATGATGTTTTTAAGACTTCAAAAAGCGGCATAGCATAAGCTTGTTTAAGTTACTATTGGCACTAAAATCAACTTTATGGTTTTCTTAAAGACCCCTACATATTTATCCAAAAATAAAAAAGAATGTCCATTGTTTTAATCAGATAGGAGGTAAGTGTAAACCTTATCCAATAACATTCATGTTAGTCATTCAGCTGCTGAAGAAAGCAAGACTTTTGTAATGTTATAGTTGCACAAGTATAAAATAACTTTATTCTCACAAAAATTGTACAGGTATAACATCTAATATCTGAATAGATGTTCATTAATGGCATGAGTTGCTCATAAAGATATCTTGCAAAAAGTTGAAAAGTAACAATACATACATTGTACTTGTGTTCGTATAAAAGCACTGGATTTATTTCATTTTTCTAGACAGTCCTATCTTCTCTAAAATTGTGCTTTGAGTACATATAGAAATATATTTTAGGTAAGTATTATAAGAATATTGTTGCGGCTTATTTCAAATAACTAATCTAATAGTTACCTTTAGAAAGAGGTTGATTTTTTCCTTGTTTTTTTTTTTTTTTTTAAATAATATCACTTCATGATACCCAACATTGTGTTGATATTATAAGTTACAAAACTTAAATCCTCAACTTGATACATACAAATAACGCTCTACAGAAGAAAATAGTTTTAAACGTCTTTAATGGATTAAATGGTTCCCAAATCAAATATGAGGTGAATAATTTTCAGTTTCATTTCAAGATGTAGTGTCTCAGGGGCTGCTGGCCATTCAAACACATCAGACAATAAACATGTAAATTGTACTAGCAAAGTATGTTAGTGTCAGCAGTGCAAGACATAGTTGTTGAAAAACGAAATGATAAAACTAACCAGTCCCTGTTTGTGAACCCCATTATATTACATGTGTGAATATGATCATTTATTTGTGAAATGTCCATAATAATATTTTTTAACCTTATTTTCAATCCCATAATTATATTGTTTGGTAAAAATACTCGGAGGTCCCCAGCTGAAACTTGATCCTGAGACTGTTCACTCTTTAGGCCAGAGCACTAACAATAACATACTGAGCTATAGTTGACCCTTGGACTGTCCACTCATTAATTCTGATAATAATAAGTTACCTGCACAGTTATTTAGCCCCTTCCGTTTTAAAATATAAAAATCTCAAAGCGCTCTACATGGTATTCATTAAATAAGCCTGTTCTATGAATTTTTTTTTAAATGTGCAAAAAATATCTTAACTAAAGTAGTAGTAGTAAAAATCATAATCATCATCGTTTAAAAGTAAATAAACATCCAGAAAGTGCTGGTGTCATTATTTTCCCTATTGCGCTGGAAAAGCCCATGAAGAAATTAGATGGTCGGCGCTCTTTTCTTTCGCAATAAACAAAAATTACAAAACTCCTTCATTCCAATTAAGTGTAACACATACCTAATTCTACGTTAACAAATTAAGGAAAATGCTTGTAACTTGAACAGTGTTATGTGACATAATTACTAGAAATCTACGTCACCTTTTGATTGCTTTCAAATCTTGCCAACGCTATACGCGTATGACGTGTATAGGAGTGAAAGAGCCAATCACTTTATCCTTGCCAATGGATTTTTGTGACACTGCGAAAAGGCCATAGTTAGTATGTGCGAAAATTAACACTAGAGGGACATTTGAGGTGCAAATTCCTCGTTGTGCTATACTGTTATAAGCTCCAAACTATATATATATGTATATACAACTTTGATTGGTTGGTCTGCGCGCCGTACGTCAGCAAGCAGGCCATGTCGCTGGTGGGTCGGACATCCGGCTGTTGCACAAGTGGCCACACAGAGACAGGCTGAGGATACATCTACCAATCAAGAGCAAGAATTGTTACCAAGGCAACCTTTCCAAGAATGCCTTGATCAGAAAGAGCAGGAAAAAATGCCTTGTTTAATACTATACTTTATGCTATGGGACCTTTTCGTGTAATTTCAATACAAAATCGTAACCAAAAAATGCACAGAGCGACTGATATGGACGATGAAGAGTAAAATAAGAATACACAAATTCTCTACATCCAATTTTTGTTTTATTTTCTCTTTGCCAGAGATGCAGTGGGAGAGCTGAGCACACAATGGTGTGAATCGATACATGTATTTATTGGAACATTGGCATATGCGACCAAAGCTCGTTTTTTCTATAGATGAGCTCTATACACCCACTCTGTGCTGAGATTTTACACCTATGCTCCCACAAACATGACAGTAAACACAGGGAACAAGCTGGGGGATTATTTGACGCACATTTCACAATAACCAAATCTAATTTAGTGTCAAATAAAAAAAGCTTAACAAGAGTATCCCATTAAAATTCATCAGACTTGGTTGCCATGTCACAGAGACGATGAGTCGGAGGTAGACTGTGAGCAGAGCAGCTGGCGGGAACCGGTGCTCGAATGGCACGTCACCCAGCCAATGATTAGTTCAATTTAGACGCAAGCAAATGAAAATACACCCAATTTTCGCACAGCACCTGTTATTGTGATAACTGCGAACCGATTAATTTAATGTGCGTCACCCAAAGCTAATCATAATCCCGGGTAATTAAGACATTTTTAAAACATTGCAACACTCCACTGTCTGCTGGAAAGGTTTTTTCACGATGTTCGTGTCCTCCTCGTAAAGTGGTTTCCGTCCAACGCATTCCATGTCTGTTTAATAAACCTCCTTCTTGCCACAATGTCGCAACTTGATCCAAGGCACAGATTAAAGGTGTATATAGAACAACTTACATCACCCTGTCATGCCCTTTCCAATATTAGATACAAGTAATGCATTTTGATTATAATGGAGAAAAAAGTTGCCAGATATCGACCTCTACCTATTGGTTAATTCCACTAGATTGAGTTGATAAATCTAACCAAGTTGAGATATTTGAAGATATCCTCCCCTGTAGTAGTAGTAGTTGTAGTAGTTGTAGTAGTAGTAGTAGTAGTAGTAGTAGTAGTAGTAGTAGTAGTAGTAGTTGTAGTAGTAGTAGTTGTAGTAGTTGTAGTAGTAGTAGTAGTAGTAGTAGTAGTAGTAGTAGTAGTAGTAGTAGTTGTAGTAGTAGTAGTTGTAGTAGTTGTAGTAGTAGTAGTAGTAGTAGTAGTAGTAGTAGTAGTAGTAGTAGTAGTTGTAGTAGTGGTAGTGGTAGTGGTAGTGGTAGTATATATATATATATATATCTTCTTCCCCTACGTCTCCCTTTTCCTTTCTCCCCGTCTATCTATCCCTTTCTTTGTATCATTCCCCTCTATATATTTCTCTATCTTTTTACCTGCCCCTCTCTCCCTATTTCTATTTCTTTGCTAACTCTCTTTCCCTATCTCTATCTCTCGCTTCCCCCCTCTTTCTCAAAATTTCTCTGTATCTCTATATCTCTCAAAACATTTTGTCAAGAATTGATATTTTGCACCTCAAATCTTTGTCGAGTGCTTTGATATTAATTACCAACATTCATTACAAACCAAACCAATGAATCTCTCTTAAAGGGTTATAGTATTTTTAAAGTAGCTACCACAAAGCCTTCTAATAAGAAGTCAATCTTGATGTTCATAGTTTTAAAATGATAAACCTGTTTCTATCATCCCTTTTTATTTATCTAAAATTTTGATAAGGTAGTTCTCAAAGAACTCGAGAATTATATGAGGTTTTTCAATCTGCTAACAAAAGAAGATGCAGTAAAACTACTTTTTAAAGGTAACTTTGGATTGACTGTCTCTTGCTGGTGAAAGCCATGTGTCAGTGCTTGCTCTCGTAAATCCGCTAGCGGTTGACACCATTGATCGTGCCATCCTTTAAAAAAGACCCAATGAAATGTTTGGTTTGCCTGAACGTGCCCAAGACTGGTTTTAGTTCATATCTGAGTGGCCGCAAACAAAGAGTTCTCGTTAGATTTATTATACCAACCACACTGTAGCTCCTCAGGCCTTTATTATTTTCTAAGTATTCTTAATCTGGCACAAATATTATTCAACAACGCGGTTTTAATCACGACCATACTCAGCTTAACAAATCGTATTACAAGACTGTTGATACATGAATTATGTAAAAAAAAAAAATACTGTATTTCTGCTGTTTAAGGATGGATAACATAGAACAACACAAAACGAACAACGACATAGCTGAATTAATATTCATAGAGGGGCCCATGAACTAATCGATGTGGAGAACAAAGCAATCTTATGTCGAAGTCCCATTATCTGTATAATATCACCAGTTGAAAAAATCTGAGAGTCTACCTTGAGGTTGATCTTTTCATGGGGAAAACAATCTATCTAGCATTCACGAAGAGTGTGTTATTTAGAATTTCAGTACAATTTAATAAGTCAAGATAAAACATTCTCTATCCGAAAAGGTCACAATAAACTTTATTATGTTTTTTGTAATTGATAGACTAGATTACTGTTATTCAGTTTGATGCTTTGTAATTAAAGAAAGAATGTAACGTCTACATACAATTCACAATCATGCCGCATTAGTTTAAAGAACTTAAATAACATTTCACCCCTTTTTAAGAAACTGCATTGGCTGCCCAAATCAAATTGCGTATTGAGTTTTAGATCTTAGGTCTGACTTACTAATGCCTGTATGATGAATCATTCTTATTATCATTTCGCATCATCCATCATGAAAAAAAAAAAAAAACAACCAGCAAGAACTTTTCGTTCAAACATGCGACTTTTTTTGTAGAATCTCTGTCCCTGTGGTGAAAGATCATAATGGAAAAGGTTGCATGTCGACAGTCAAAACGCCCAATCTCTAGCTGCTCCTAAAAGTCGTTTAAAGACGTTTTACATGCAACACGACTGAATGCTTACCAATGGTTACTGATGTGGATATAAGTATTGCTGCATTGTGCAAAGGTGGTTATATTGTCTATATTTTTTTTCTCCCTATCTAACATTCTATCTTTCTCTCTCCTTTTGTCTCTTTTTCCCTGTCCCTCATTCTTCCCCTCTCTGTCTTTCTCTCTGTATGTTTCTCTTTCTTTCTGCCGCCCATCTGTCAGTCTGTCTGTCTGTCTGTCTTTCTCTCTCTCATACCATCTCTCTCTCTCTCTCCCCTCCCCCCCCCCCCCCCCCGCTCGCTCGCTCTGTGTATAACACTAAGCTCCTTTAGAGAGATCCGATATAACCACATCTCAGAGTTAACGGTTACAAGCAACACGAAAGTCACACACTGGTTTCTTTGATTTTAACATAGTATATTCTCCCTTTTCCTCGTTGTTATCTTCATTAAATTATTATAATTAAAAGGATATCAAAACATGGCTTTGTCGCATGTCGTGAAAGGTGTAGAACCATATCTGTCTTCTAGAAGCTTACTTGCTCTAAACATTTGTCAAAGGATCGGGGTTTTCTAAAGATATCATCAACCAGTTTGTTTAAGCCGTGTTTGTTTGGCTCCCAGCTTCCAGTTTCTCACTTTGGACTCATTGGGAATAGCTTGAGTGGATTAGCGCTTTCTAATCCCACCAGTAACGCTTTTAAAACTAATCCTGCCACTTGCACAGGATGTGCGTCCAAGACTGTGGTGATGGCTTGGTGGGGATCTTTCCTATTAATGTAATCGCCTTTATTCAATTATCTAACATTTACACTCCTTTATCTTGCACTGACATTCTTATCTAAATTGTTTTCCTTGCATGTGATCACTGTGTTGCATTCCAGTATAGCCGCTATTTCCCAATGTATTACTTGTTGCATGCCGCCGTGGTGTTAACTTTCTGCTTTCTATGTTGCCTTCTGCACACACTTTGGTTTTAGTTCTTCCATTACCACAAACACCTGGTTCAACAAAACTTCCTCCGTACAGTTTTTTTATTCACTTCTGACCCATTCTATTAATGTCTTATCTATGGAATCGTTCCTGACAATGAGGTCGAATAGTTATCCAATTTCAGCCACTGAAATGGTTTATCCTAGCATTCCCTCTACCGATCTTGTGTTAATGCTACATTTGACGTTTTGCGAGTCCATTAGACAATGAAATTAATAACAGGTTAACACTGACGCTAATAGGATCATAGGCTCCAGAAGTTCCTTCTTACTGCTCTGTTGTTGTTGTTTTTTCTCGCCAAAAGTCAGCATGATCTTGATGTTCACTTGGGAACAAGCACGGTGCCACAGAGTCCTTTTATAAAAAGAAGTCTCCAGCATTCTGCATCTTTTGCACGTTTTCCAGCTTTAGTTCTAGTTGCCCTTCCTGGCCTTTGGTTTCGTGAGTTGGACTTGGAACAAAATGCGACCCCTAACACAACGCAACAGAATTTTTTTTTAAAGAACAAATACACGTATTTCTTTGGTTTGGTGTACGTTCTCAATATATCTCGAAGAATCAAACACACACGTTGGGGACACCAGTGTAGATTCGAACCGCGATCATCTGGTCCTTGCTCTGGCGCACTAGTACTCGACACAGAAACTTTGACCTGTACTGCCTTCCCATATAAAATATATGACCTTGGAGGAAATATCGGTATCTGTTTTCGTCACATCTTTAATTTCCGTACCCTACATTTTTTGTTTGACCTGTAACAGTTTTTGGGGGGTTGAAATAACAATAATTGATAGCAGAGCAGCCTGTGTCTCGGCAAATTCATAAATAGTTGTCCTGACCTTAAAAGTTGAAAATTCTAACAGTTTTTGGGGGGTTCAAATAAAAATAATTGATAGCAGAGATGTGTCTCGGAAAATTCATAGTTTTCCTGATCTTAAAAGTTGAAAATTCAAACTCACTATATGCTTCTCTTGCCCTAGTTTGGGACACACATGATCGCACTAAACAACGTTAACATAAATAAAAAAAAATCACCCATGTGATCAACGACAGCAGTGAAAACAAGGTTTTAAAAAACAGACAAGACGTCTAACAAACAGCAATAGACCACTTTCAGATCTGCGCTGAAAAACTGAAATAAGAACGGTTGTTCTTTATTTTGAAAAATAACAGGAAAACAAAACAAAATAAAACAACAACAACAATGGCAATAACAACAACAACAATGGCAATAACAACAACAACAACAACAACAACAACAACAACAACAGCAACAACAACAACAACAACAACAACAACAAAAGGCTGTAGATAATGTTCCTGATACATGGAGTTGAAAAACAAAGGGCTATACCTCATGCCAAATACAAATTGACGCGAGTCTACAAAAATTGCATGCCTTTGATTGAAAAATAAATCAATAAACATGGTGCTACAATTCAGATGTGTGAAAAACTACAAAAAAGATGCAGCATACTAATCAGGGCGTTTATTTACAAAACTACTGGTTTAACAGTACATGTATTCTGTAAAAGTTTTTTGTTATCGAAGAGATCCTATAGCGTTTTCCAGATTAAATTCTTTGTCATTCAACTTCCGTGCTTTTACTTTACTTCTATTAGATCTTCTCTCTCTCTCTCTCTCTCATTATTATTATTATTATTATTATTATTATTATTATTATTATTATTATTATTATTATTA
>RQTK01000800.1:144755-159666 GCA_003991915.1 Elysia chlorotica | reverse complement strand
AGAGAGATAGAGAGAGAGAGAGAGAGAGAGAGAGAGAGAGAGAAAGTGTGACAGAAAGACAGAGCGTAACAAAGAGTTTTGTGCACCAGGGATGGTGTTCCAGTAGGTGCTGCTTCTACAAATTTTATAATTTCAACCTTTAAAACCAGCCTTCAGCATAATGCCAGAAAGGAATATCTAACACCCTCTCTGTATTTAGCGCCAATGTGATTAAAGATAAACAAGAGCAGTCAAGAGGGTTTTCGTCCACATTTACATTTGTACTTAGTTGAGCTCCATCTCTTCTATTGTAACTTGATAGCAAAGACAAAAGGATCATAAATAGCAGTCTTTTATTACTATCTATTTGCTTTAACTTCCATCAGCTTCGGAATCACCGACTCCATGTGAACGTATTAATAATCGGTCCTAAATCTAGTCAGATTCTGCACCGAACCCAGAACAAAGATGAACTTTCCGATTACTAATTAAACATGTCTCACAATCTCACAATTTACAAACAAGATTCGCCACCGCCCACCCACCCTTACTCTAGTACTCAACGGCAGGTTCGGAAATTTCATAAGTCATAAAACGAACAAACAATAGGCTTTATAATAAATTACAATAACCCAAGCTTCGTCTCATTAAGTTTAGCATAAGTCATAAAACGAACAAACAATAGACTTTATAATGTATAACAATAACCCAAGCTTCATCAAATTAAGTTTAACAAACCCGGAAGAACACGAAGAAACAATAGGCCTTATAATGTATAACAATAACCTAAGCTTCATCACATTAGGTTTAACATAAGTCATAAAACGAGCAAACAATAGGCTTTATAATGGATTGCAATAACCCAAGCTTCATCTGATTAAGTTTAACACACCCGGAAGAACACGAAGTTGTCTGTCTGATCCCGAAGTAATCCTCCCCACAGTTCTCTCAGCACATAGATATATAACTACTATGTATATACATCTATGTCTCAGCACAGTCTCCGTGCTTGCGTGGAAGGAACGACGGTTCTCTGTGCTTTTTACTTTCCTAATTTCGTCGTGTTCGGGACGCGGCCAGTGCAAGAGATGCTGAGCGTCAAGAGGCTGCTTTAGTGACTGAGAGCTCGTGAACAAAGACACTGAGAACACACACTAGTCTTCAATGCTCTTTATGTGATATTTTCTGATATACACATTGTAAATGATGATATAGATAGTGCAAATTGTGGTGTATTAGTGGTACATGTAATCCCGTCTCCGTGGACATCGCACTGTCTCCCTGTGGCATAGTCAGGGCGCTTTGCTGATTTTAAGGTACAACACCTGCAGTTAGCCCTCATCTTGGAGGGGTGAGAAACTCAGGTCTGTACATTTCACGTGCTGCCATACAGAGACAGTCTCCACATAACAAAAATAATATAACAATAATAACAATCTTATTGCAATGGAGCGAGGATCAAAATATTTGAAATTATCTAAACACCGAACAAGATAAAACAACTAAATTACCCAGACAGATGGTATTTTGACTGTAGATTTGCTTGGGCAGATTTATTTTGTAGAAAAATGTTTCATTTCACCACAATTCACCCCAAACTAACGAATTTTAAAAAAGACCCAAACAAGGAGGAATTAAAAAATACAAACATAAAAAAATGCGTCCTACCCTTCATTGAACAACAAACAAATCGGCAGTTCGGTTGACTTACATTAAATAGTGCTTTTTTTAGCGCTCAATTTTTACGGCGTAAACTGCGCTATTTCGTTAAAATCTCCCTCTCTCTCTCTCTCTCTCTCTCTCTCTCTCTCTCTCTCTCTCTCTCTCTCTCTCTCTTTCTCTTTCTCGGCATGAAGATTGTTTCTTCCTATGTACATTTCATTATTCTTTCCCTATGTATGACTTATCGTTTTTCTTATTATTAATACTTTCAGTCGGACTTGTTATGCCGGCTGGGTTTTTTTTATGATGGTGTAAATTCAATAAAAGTTTGAAACTTTTCACGCTGTGCCCGGTGTTTTCCCTGCATTTCTCACATTTATATCCATCTTTATGAAAAAACATATGTAACTGCCACTTTTTTAGAATTTTAGAATCCATGTTTGAAGTGAAGATAGACTTAATTCATTGAACTGTATTTGAATGAAAATAATCAATAACTTTGTATAGTTAAGACTCCTAATCAACCAGATTTTGAAAATCATAAATCCCCCTTTCTCTGTATTCCAGTAGGCAGTCAATAAAATAACATTTCCCCCTGAAAAATATGTTATAACGAAATGGCAAGTATGTGTTCAGAAGCTGTTGATATTCAATTGGTAACAGTCAAAATGAACATAAAAATATAATTGTTTCAAAACAAATTTGTTTGAAATGTTCACTGTAGTATAATTATGTGTTGTCAATTTATGATTATCCAACTAGGAGCTTAACAACATATCTTATTATAATGGAGCTAGGAATAAATTGAATCCCAAAAACTTTGAAACCACACAAGATGAAAATTACCCAGGTAGATGGTATTTTGACCATAGATTTACTTGGGCAGATTTATTTTGAAGAAAAATGTTTCATTTCACCACAATTCACCCCAAACTAACGAAAGAAGAAGAAGAAGAAGAAGAAGAAGAAGAAGAAGAAGAAGAAGAAGAAGAAGAAGAAGAAGAAGAAGAAGAAATATAATTACAAAAAAATAACATTGACAGCGTTATAAAGCCGACTTTTCGGCTCTAAGCTCTATATATCAAACAAATGAGGTTTATAACACAAAAGAGTTTGGAATCTAAACAAATTAAACTAATTGCACTGAAATCTTTTTACCGATTGCTGAAACCTGCAAAGACACGTAATAACGAATGACAGCCGTTGTGGTCAAGGCTATCCAAATATAAAAATTAAAGACCTCATTACAAGTATTAGCTCTTTTTACACTATTTAAGACCTCCCGCAAAACCTTCAGCGTTTGATTCGTCTTAAACCATAATCACAATCGCAGATGCACTGGGCGCATGATGCGAAATCTGCCTCATTATGCACGTTCAGGTGACAACCTATCCCTCATGATCACATCTAAAAAAACAAAGTTTATAACTACCATGGCAACACCAATGAGTTTTTGTCAAACCTTGAAAAACACAAAATGTGTAATTATATACACAACATATGATACATCATGGGTTATGGTCAACTCAGAAGCACACAGTTTTTAACTACACTGGAAATATCTGGTAAAGCCAATTGAATATAGAAGCCGTAAAGAACACACATTTAATTTTCTCAGAACTTAGAGTAGAGAGAGAGAGAGAGAGAGAGAGAGAGAGAGAGAGGGAGAAAGTCTGTAAAAATGGAAGAACATTTTAAAGAGAGAGACGATTTGACTTTACTTAATACCCTCTCCAATACAAACGCACTGTGAACTGCTCAGAGATGTCTTCTAATAATCAAAAGTAGCATGTCTGTCTGCCTGAGTGTTTTTTACGCTAACCACACATTTTAGATTTTTAGCTGAAACAGACAGGCTAATAGTCAGGCTAGTTTTCATTATTAGAAGACATTTTCAAAAAACACCTCAAGACATACCTATTTAAAAATTATCTTGATAAGTAATGTCATGTCAAATTTTGCTTTTGGATATTGAGTGTCTGTGTGTGCAGTGTGTTTGTATGGGTGTAGGTGTGTCTGATGTACAATTAGTATGGACGAATGAAAGAATCTTGTAAAGCGCTTGGAGGCCTCGGCATAAAGCGCTATAAAATGTACTTATTATTTATTATTATCATCTCTGAGCAGTTTTTTGTTAATGTTAATAAGCTAGTGTGTCCGTGTGTAAAAAGAGGGACCAACTTCATCGAGTCAACGTTACCCTGAGTTAACATCACTGGTACGACAAGCAACATTAGAGAACCTTACCAAACTAATAGACACACATTTGGGCCTTGCTGTTGACAGTTTTACTACGATACTTTGCGATTGTGCCCGTTACATGAAGAAAAATCTAACAACTGGTCGTGGAAACTCATTTAAAAGATCACATTGGTTTGATAAAGAGTGCCTTGCTAGGTAGAAAAGAGTCAGGAAATGTCTACGCAAATATCGTACAACACTAAAACAGCTCGATTAGCTTAAATACGTGAGACTCAGAGCCCAGTATAAGACCCTTTTGGAAAATAAATATTTGTAGGCCTATTCATCAAAATAATAAGATTGCCTCTTTATGTAAAAACTTGAAAAACTCATCCAACTTTTGGCGAGAAGTAAAATCAACACTGCCTAGGAAAGTCACTCAAAACGATATTAAAATTGATGTTGAAATCCGGTAAAAGCCACATTATATCTTTCCTAAGGGTTCCATTTCAAAACATTGGCAATTTCCCCGCAAATTGGACGAAGACTATTATTGTGCCTATACATAAAAAGAGGGATAACTCTAGACATATTTCACTAACCTTTGTAGTATCTGAACTGTACACTCATAGCCTTAATAACAGGCTTACAACTTTAGTCTCAAGGTTAAATAGTGTTCCAAAAAAGCAAGCAACTTTTAAAAAATGCTACTTTACCATCGATCATTTATACCATGATAGTGGAACAGTTTGAAAAAGGCAATGTCTCAATTGGTGGACAAGCACTTCTAAACCTTTCGAATCGAAGCGGGGTCTCAGACAAACTACTGAATGTCGTAAAAGGAATATACAATATGTACAATCAAGTGTCATCAGCTATAAGAAAGAACTTCGAAAAAAATCAGACTATTTTGAGTACCCTGTTGACATTAGACAAGGATGTGTCCTTAGTCCGCTACTCTTCTGCATAATTTTTATGTATCAAAGAATTGTCTCTCAATAAAAATAGAACAAGCAAGCATGACCTCCAGTTTCTACCAGATAAACAGATCCTACACCATCTTTTGTTCGCCGATGACGCAATGCTTGTTCCTGACATCCTTACTAGGGCTCCAGCAAAATCTTGATACTCTACACAATCAGACTTCAAGATTGGGACTATCAGTCAATAGCGATAAAAGTAAAACAGCAGTTTCTAGAAAAGGGGGTTACTTAAGTGAATATGAAACTCAGTTTACGGAGATACACCACATGGAATTGTTAACTCGCACAAATAGCTTGGAATATAATGTACGTCTGGTAAGAGCTTCACAAATTGCACTTAAGTGCTAGTAAGCATGGCCAACCAGATACGTTATGAATTAACAAAATGTATAAAAGCTTTAGCATAACAGGATAAACAATTTTTGTTTAAACTATTTGATTTTTAAGTACAGCCTATTCTCTCCTATGCCAGTGAGCTATGGGGTACTCGTGAGTACACACATATCGAGCAAGTTGATGTTACCACCATCAAACGCTTTTTAAATGTTTCAACTCATTGTTCAAATACTGCTCTTTATGGACAGACAACTAGGTTTCCATTACACATTAACATTACAATTCGACGCTTAAAATATTTGTTAAGGCTGCTAAAAATGACAGATTCTAGGATACCCAAACAAGCCATTCAGTGCCTACAAAATTGAATGATTAGAAAATCAAATCTTAGGCAACTGATATAAAACATATGTTATTTGGCCATGTCTGGATGTTTGAATGTTTTGGCGATGAAACTTCTTTCTGCAATTTTTAGGATAAAACCATGCAAAGTGTTTAAGCAATTCGGCATGCCAATAATCAAAGTACGGCATTCTATTATTCATTTAAATACTGGATCTATATTTAAACATATCTGTTGAATAACGGGTTACCAACTAACCTAAAAACTGCTTTAGCAATACTTCGACTTATCAGAGATAAAGTGGCACAAGTTCAGATATTCTAAAGACACTGAGCAACTCAGCCCTCATCCCTGTCCACTCTGGTGCCTACCCCTGTCTGCTCCACACGCCAGCCATGTCGACCTGGCCCTAATCTGTCTGCCACCATGCCCTTATGTGACCTGCACCGACTGCTTCAGACTTCAGTCTTCATTTCTCAGTATTATATTAGTCCATTTTATGCCTCATTCGATCTTAATTAATGTTCAGTTTCTCTAGATTTACTGTTGAAAGACGGCTCCGACTGTTTGTATTTAACTGTAAGCTTAGACAGGTCTTTACTTAACGTAGATAGCGAGGAGTGCATCTCCTGATTGTACCAGACGAATCGTGACCGACATCGCTGACTCACCCGCTGTTCTTACAGACTCAAACCGGAACCAAGCACAGGCTCAGACGTACTAAGCACCGATCAAGGCATTACAGGGCGAATGACGGTCTTGTCGTCCATGACGGTAGTAGGTACTTTTATTCTGATGACAAAACTGAGAGACTAATCAAAATAAATGTCTACAGAGACTATTAATAGACCAATAGCCATACATGTATTGACAGGCTAATGATCATACAGATCTACAGACAATACTAGAAGACTAACCAACATGCAAGTCTACAGACAATAATTAGTAGACCAATCAACACAGATATTAACAGACAATATTAGCAGATTAACCAGGATTCAAGTCTATAGACAATATTGGTAGACCAACCAGCATACAGATCAACAGACAATATTGGTAGACCAATCAACACAAAGATCAACAGACAATATTGGTAGACCAATCAACACAAAGATCAACAGACAATATTGGTAGACCAATCAACACAAAGATCAACAGACAATATTGGTAGACCAATCAACACAAAGATCAACAGACAATATTAGTAGACCAATCAACACAGATATTAACAGACAATATTGGTAGACCAGTCAAAACAAAGATCAACAGACACTATTGGTAGACCAACCAACGCAAAGATCAACAGACAATATTGGTAGACCAATCAACACAAAGATCAACAGACAATATTGGTAGACCAATCAACACAAAGATCAACAGACAATATTGGTAGACCAATCAACAAAGATCACAGACAATATTGGTAGACCAATCAACAAAGATCAACAGACAATATTGGTAGACCAATCAACACAAAGATCAACAGACAATATTGGTAGACCAATCAACACAAAGATCAACAGACAATATTGGTAGACCAATCACCATAAAGATCAACAGACAATATTAGTAGACCAATCACCATAAAGATCAACAGACAATATTGGTAGACCAATCACCATAAAGATCAACAGACAATATTAGTAGACCAATCACCATAAAGATCAACAGACAATATTAGTAGACCAATCACCATAAAGAT
Source organism: Elysia chlorotica (assembly GCA_003991915.1). NCBI lineage: Eukaryota > Metazoa > Mollusca > Gastropoda > Plakobranchidae > Elysia > Elysia chlorotica. The sequence continues at coordinate 152,480 of RQTK01000800.1, read as the reverse complement.
CAACAGACAATATTGGTAGACCAATCAACACAAAGATCAACAGACAATATTGGTAGACCAATCAACATACAGATCAATAGAGACTAATGGTAGACCAATCAACCTACATATCAATAGAGACTAATGGTAGACCAATCAACATAAATGTCCCTTGATTTGGATCCTACTTAGATGTAGGTTAGACCTGTCTTGTAAGTAGAAGCATCTGTGCTTGTTTCCTTCTTCCTTCGCGATAAAACCGCAGCTACTGTGGGAAGCTTGGGAACGGTCGTCTTTAGTTAAATAAGTGTATAGCTTTAAAGTAGATACACCGTGCTAGTCTTATATGGATCCACGTCAAATTCATGGAATATCCTTGCAAAGTTATATTTTTTGCCTATTGTTTAAATAAAGTAATAGTCATTTGATGATCAATGTCTGTGCAAAAACAGGGAATGAAATGTTAGAAATTTTGGGTAATCGAGTAGAGAAAAAAGGTAAATAAGAAAGTCACTAAAGAACTAGATGATTTTGTAGAGAGCGAGTATCATGTTGCATCATGGAGAGGAAGTTATTTCCCCTGACTACCACGACCTCGATCCAAAGCTTTAAATTAAAATGTACAAACAAATAGATTTTCAGCATTAAGTTATATTTGCTTAAGATTTGCTTTGGATAAGCGACTCCCATAAGAAACAGAATTATAGCCTACCTCTATGAAATCAGACACAAAAAAGGCTGAATTGAAACTAATTTATTTTTAATTGGTTGTTAAATGTCATTCTTTTTTCTCTTTGTCTATTATTCACGAGTATTTTATTGTAGCTGCTTTGGGCTGAATTATGAAAATGACGTGATTAAGCTTGTTAGACTGGCTTAGATCCCAATTTTAGAACAACTGAAGCCTTATAGTCGGCTTAACTTATGATATTTGATCCGTTTACAGACCCTTTTGGAACGCACATCACTGGGGGGATGGTGATCTAAGCGAGGGGGGACTATAATTCCAGCAAAGCAGTGCCACCTTTTGGGGGTTTTGCCAAAATATTCGGTTACTCCTTCGTGTATTTATTTAAAGTGAGTAGATAAATATAAAAATCTAGCTTGTGTTGAACATCTCTGCCGGAGTTTTAAGTTGCCCAGAATTTGAGGTCACTTCTTCAGGCTGGGGATGACCATCTCTCCCGTGGTTGGCCTTGTTTCTGTTCGCCAGGGACAACCTTTCTTTGTGTGTGTGTGCACGCAAAAAGGATCGACCAAACGGTGGTTTTCACCTAACATAATAATCAATAGAAACCTTAGAGAAAGTCAGCTACGCCTGCAGTTCCCTACCAAGCGTTGGAGCACCAATTGCAAAACATAACAGATATTTGTTGAAATAGCATAACAACAAGAACAGAACGCTAGATGTAACAAATCTATACAATTGCCGAGTACCAAAACAGATCTACTATAATTATGGTGTCTGTCTAACCAGACGTGTTGCATAACGCGGCGCGGCACAGGCTTTAAAACGAATTTTTTAAAATTTATTTATTAGCGGACAATGAGTTTTAAAAAACGCACTATCAGATGACACCACCAATACCAACATTCGCTCCCTGAATTCACACGCCATAGTCAACACACTCGCCATGTCTGCTGTCCGTTTTGATACAACCAGTGCTTGACCTCAGCGTGTATATATAATGTGGAACCATCCCTATGGTGTAAGATCCCAGCGTGTATATATAATGTGAAACCATCCCTATGGTGTAAGATCCCAGCGTGTATATAATGTGGAACCATCCCTATGGTGTAAAATCCCAGCGTGTGTATATAATGTGGAACCATCCCAATGGTGTAAAATCCCAGCGTGTATATATAATGTGGAACCACCCCTATGGTGTAAAATCCCAGCGTGTATATATAATGTGGAACCATCCCTATGGTGTAAAATCCCAGCGTGTATATATAATGTGGAACCATCCCTATGGTGTAAAATCCCAGCGTGTATATAATGTGGAACCACCCCTATGGTGTAAAATCCCAGCGTGTATATATAATGTGGAACCATCCCTATGGTGTAAAATCCCAGCGTGTATATATAATGTGGAACCACCCCTATGGTGTAAGATCCCAGCGTGTATATATAATGTGGAACCATCCCTATGGTGTAAGATCCCAGCGAGCCGCAATAGGTTTGCCCGCTCCTGCTACTTTGCATAATGCATTTGGTAGTGCACACACGCCATGTCCACATTTGAGTACCGGTAGTTAAACGGGTCCATATCACAAAACTAAAGGTTTATAGCATTTATTGTTTGATTATAATAGAAATAGAATAAAAATTTCGGCACCGACATTCATAATCCTTAATTTCGTTAGTGTTAACTCTGAATTTTTTTTTACCGCTTCATGTAATATAAGTATTTTTAGACATTGAGTCTTAACCAGCATGAAGCCCAAAATAAATAAATGATACTTTAGGTCACACTGTGAGTGGCGTTTTGTCATCATGGCCAAACAACTTGTCACCAATAGTCAGGGCCGCATTGTTCGTTAGCGAGTGTACACACCATGTTCTGACCATGTCTATTTTTCACTCTGTTTTCGACATGCACCATAAGCTGATACGCTTTAGCCTAGAGCCCCGCGTGCAACATTATCACACTTCAGCCATCTTTTAGACCACCCACATGACATGTTAGCTTTACCAATTTGAGTATCTCCGATTGTTGTCAGAAGTCTGCTAGATTTAGCGTCTGCAGGCATGGTTAGACTGAACACCGAGTAATTGTTTTGGTACATGTTGTGAACCCTAAGGTCGACCTGCAGGTGGGATCAATCGAGCCTGTTAGATTTCCGTGCTCACAAACTTCCTGTGCGTCTGATGGTGTCCCTCATACTCCGTGGGTTTCCATCACTTTCAGAGAAAGTCCTCCAGACACTGGAAATTTATTGTCAGTCTGGCGCTGGTGAGATTTGCTTCTCACGAGCTTAAGTCAAGCTTTATAATTACTAGAAACCGAGTCCTGGGAGCCTTTGGAGTATCTTCTCTGACAGACTCCTTCAGTCGAGATGTTGAGTACTAATAGAACCAAGTTTGTTTGACAGAACAAGTTTTGTTTTAACTGTTACCAGCATAGGACGAGCACAAACAAACGTAATCTACCACTACTTCATCCTGCCCTGGCCGGACGGGTAAGTTAGGGGAGGGAGGTTAAAGCACCAGAAGTGGAGAATTAGAGATTACATGATATGCTTGAAAACCAATAGCTTGAAAATTAGGTTCAGCACATTGATCTTATTATTCCATTCCTAGTAAAATGATTAGCATTCAGCGCTTAGAAACATGTAACCATTATGGGATGTGATAAACAAAATGTGAGCTCCAAAGATGTCGTTTTACTTGAAATCTCGATGGGTGAGAGAACTGTGCTGTCCAAGATGACGATGGTGTGCTATAGTAGCTAACTACAGAAAGGCAAATAACGTATAGAGTTCTCTGACATATACTCATGTATGCACAACTACCAGTCTATATGATCACCCTGCGATTCCATAGTTCATACCTTTACTACTGGTAGTGTTACACGCGACCCAAGGGCTTGCAAACACGGAATTAAAAAAAATGCTTTTAAACAAATAAAAACTGTCCACGTGTTCAGTTGTTAGTTAATATGTCGTTGATTTTTGTTTAGGTTGCAGACGGCTGCTGTTTTTAGCTTTACAGTTGTTGCTGTAGTTAATGATGAAAAGGATTTTGATGCTACCGCTGTTGCTGTTGCTGGTTTTGGTGTGTTTTCCGAAGTTGTCTTTTGACTACACATAGGCGCTAGGCCGAAAACTATCTCATTCTTAGCATCTCGTCGGTCGTCGTCGTCGTCGTCGTCTCTCTCTCTCTCTCTCTCTCTCTCTCTCTCTCTCTCTCTCTCTCTCTCTCTCTCTCTCTCTCTCTCTCTCTCTCTGTCTCTCTCTCTCTCTCTCTCTCTCTCTCTCTCTCTCTCTCTCTCTCTCTCTCTCTTTTCTCTCTGTTCTTCTCTTCTCTCTCTCTCTCTCTCTCTCTCTCTCTCTCTCTCTCTCTCTCTCTCTCTCTCTATCTATCTATCTATCTATCTATCTATCTATCTATCTCTCTGCGTGGTTATGACCAACAATTGGATCTGTACGTAACGGTAACTTTCTTGGATAGTTAAAGTTAATGTCTAAGTTTGATCACGTGGGGCATGGAAACATAGGATGTGGTCACGTGTCATAACCCACATCGATCAACAGGCATTCTTTCTCCGTTACGTCAGTAAGGCTGATATATTATCTGTAGAGAGATTTTGGACTAGAGCTTAAAAAACTGCCGCGGTCAAAGCTGCGATAATACTAGAAACATGGCTGGAAGCCTCAGTGGTGTACACGCCCGTATCAAACAGGTGAATTTATTTCTCAATTTACCTCAGTAGTCTCTATCTCCATCTGCCCCCTGCTTGGCTCATTCTCTAATATTGGTTGGTGTTTATACAACTGAATGTTGCGCATCATTTTAGCATTGCATTACTTCCTTTCAATCTGAACGTCCTAGGGTCGGGTTTGTAAAACGTATCGATGGCACTACACTCAAAGCATTGTTCGAAACTAGATGATCTGCCGGACATGATGTACCAGGAGCATTAAAATCCAACAACCAAATTGTATCATTCATTGCTGCTTAGCATCCCTCGTGACATGAAAGAATCGCCCCGAACGCGTGACGAGGCGTCATCCTTGCATAACAAGATGGACAATTTTGAATTTCCTGAGCTGTGTGGGAACAAGTTCTAGTACGCTTTACAACTGTCAACAAAGCACTTCAGTGTGCGTTTTCAATTTATCACTCAACCTGGGAGTCGTACATAAGTTGTACAATTCTCTAACTGCTTTCTTAACAGGACTCCGGGAATCGAAATATCAGCCACACTTTTCGTCGAAGAGTCTTCCTACCAATAAAAACGCATAGTACAACGCAAGCGTTTCCACGACAAATAAAAATGTAGAATTTGTTTTGCAGCACCGGACGCAGTTTCGAATAAGGACGCCCCTTGTCATCGTTGACTGCCTTTTGTCTGAATGTGAAACGCTAGGAGAAATCTACCTGACTCTCGCTCAAGATTTTGACATTTTCTTTTATCTTCACAAGGAGCTTGCCAGATGCAATATTTTTGGATGGCAGCATCTTTTCCCGACAAACCAGTGTCGTACTCAGGATATGTCAATTCAGCATTTTAGTGTGACGATTCACTATCTACTACTCAGTTATTTCAAGATCTACGAGAAAGTAGTGCAACAACAGCTTTCCCAAATGTAGAGACCGCACTGAGGCTTGTTCCCACCGTGCCCATGGCCAACATTGAGGGTGAAAGATCCTTCTCTGCACTGAAACGAATGAAAACTAGACTGAGTTTAATGATGACACTAGAGAAAGTTAATAAGTGGCCTAGCTCACTTGAAGATTGAATCTGAAACAACAAAAATCTCTAGACTCTGAGAAGATCATCGAGGCATTCGCCCAGCAAAAATCCAGGACAAATATAAGGTAGGAATTTTCACAATGTGTTGTGTCAGTGATCAAGAAATCCACGACGAAGCCAGCAAGCTCGGATAGGTTTCGGTAACCGCGTACTTTGTATCAGAAATAGGTCTACAAAATAATGCGCTTGTCGTCGCCTTAACCCACACTAGTGGTGGAAACCGGCGGTAGGTGTAACTCTAACCATGTTTTACAAGAAATATAGTTTTCCATCAGGACTGCGTTACGAAGCGGTAGTAGTACACCAACGTCATCGAGGGCCCCGCGACTAATGGAGAGACTGGGGCCCCGCACTTAACGAGGCCCTGCGGGTAGGACAGCAGAGAATCTAACACATCTTTATTTTCATTAAATGGACGGATGCATTTAGCAGCAATACCAACCACACGTCGTAAATCTAGTGGCGATGGTGAAGACCGCCTTCACACCTGACACGTGAGGCCAGGATGATATTATGGTCTTTCCTTCTTTAGATTTAAAGCTTTTAAAATTCAACAACGTGTGTAAACCATATTTTAAATATTTCCATATTATTGAGGGTTAATTTAGCTAACGGAGTGAAAGAAGTAATTGGATCGGCTTGTAAAACTAGAACACAAAGCGCACTAAATGAAGTGCTTGCGTATACATTATTTCACTGCACAATGACAAAATGGCGACCCCTGAGCTAGCTGAACATCTTTGATCCCTTCCAACAAATTGGAATAACGTTTGCAGATTCACGTTCCCAAACACTACAAAAAAATTGCACGGGCTTCTTGATTTTTTTTCTAACAAACGATCAGAAGATACGGAACTTCAAACTGCAGTCCAATCTTCCAAAATATCTTTCAGATCTTTAGGGGGCACATAAAACCTGCCCGCCGACTGTTTTAATGAAGTGGAACTTTGATACGAGAAGCTCAGAACGTGCCTTTTTCGCATTTTTGGCAGCAAAGATCGACAAATTGTATCGTTTTTTGGTTAAAAAAAAATTTTCATGGGGGTTACCTTGAGAAACAATTTATGATGTTGGACATTGTTTAGAAACTGTGATGTGAAATTAGTTGTGGAATAATGAAAATGGCTACCTAAAATTCCTTCCACACAAAAAAAATCGTTTCAAGACTTTGTATTGAATAAAAATTAATTTTCAGTTCTTTGAAGTTATATTTTAACCAGTCTTGCCATTTCAGTTTTCCCAACAAATTATAATCGCTCCAAATATTACACTAATGCTATCTAACTCAGCTTTATTTATGTTTATTGTAAATCAAATAGTTTTAAATATATTTGATTGTTATTATATATGCCTTTTTAATACTTAATTCCTCTCTATAATAATTATGTATAAGTGTGTGTGTGTGTGTGTGAGTGTGTGCTGAATCGCCCGTATGTTTGAGTAGTTCCCACTTGTACTTGCAGTAGCCTTTTTTTACAGTCTTGTTTCTCCTTAGTGTTTTTGTTTGTTAGTTAATTGAAGCTTACACTTGGATGAACTCTCCCGTTTTGAAGTTGGATTGGACAAATAGATGCTTGTCTCAGCTTCCAATTATCTCAATTATTTACGACTAGTCGACATCGTGTGTGTTTAATTGTACTTTCTCCAGTGCTAACATTACTGAGGTCGCAAACTGTGGGAAGCAGTGCACGATGTAGACGCTTTGGTAGTGACAGACAGACAGACAGACAGACAGACAGACAGACAGACAGACAGACAGACAGACAGACAGACAGACAGACAGACAGACAGACAGACAGACAGACAGACAGACAGACAGACAGACAGACAGACAGACAGACAGACAGACAGAGACAGACAGACAGACAGACAGACAGACAGACAGACAGACAGACAGACAGACTGTGAGATAGATATACGGATAGATAATAACAAAACTGTAATAGCTGTCGCGACTCCGGAGTTTCGAGCTACGTCCCGCTCTAGCCAGGCGACTTGTGTTTTGGTTGCCTTTGACAACAGGAAACGTTTCTTGTGTAGCCAGTGTGAGAATATCTCTTTTCGTTGGTTCAACGATGGTGTCTTCATGAGTATTTGGAATATTTCTTCTAAACAAGTAACACACTTTTTGCTGGTGTGTATGGTAGATAGATAGATAGATAGATAGATAGATAGATAGATAGATAGATAGATAGATAGATAGATAGATAGATAGATAGATAGATAGATAGATAGATAGATAGATAGATAGATAGATAGATAGATA
>RQTK01000800.1:80190-130465 GCA_003991915.1 Elysia chlorotica | reverse complement strand
TTTCTTTGTGTTCATGTATCATGTCCTTTATGTGCAAAACTGCCTTATGTGTGTGAATGGCTGATAATTGTCTCGTCTTAACTATGTAAAGCGCTTTGAGCCGGCTATGCTGGGATAAAGCGCTTAAAATGATCTTCATTGTCATTATTATTATTAGTAATCGAACGTGCGCAAATCATAATGAAGAACTAAACTTGTAGTATCAATGATAGAAGGCCGTGTGCCGTCGTGATCCCTTTGTCCTCTTTGCTTTTGCAAGGACGAACTTTGTTGTTTTTAATCAGCCACTTTTAGTATCAAGCTAGAAATATCTAGATACGGATCCCATTATAATATAGTTCAATACAACTAGATCTAGTTATGGATCCGGATATGGATCTAGTAGTATTAGCACGTCGCATGATGGTATTCCTGACTTCCGACATTTCCTCTCATAGCTGCCAAGTGTCTGGTTACCAAAGCGATACACAAATACAAATATTTTCATTAACATAAGTTTGAAGACAGGGTGGTGTGAAGTAAAAAAAGGATCCATATCTTGATTATTTTCGTGTGTGATTGGTTATTTTTAGTTTGTTTTGGAATTATTTTTAACTGCTCCTTCCTAGAACACAAAAGCGTTGTAGGATTCAATGCTAATACGACTATACAACTAAAATAATTGTAACATGATTGCTCAATATAATAACACAGGGTCCGCTTTTAATCTTACTTAGTCTATTTTTTCTAAAAGAACACTGTATAATTGTATTTTAATTCATGTCTCTAAATCATTTTAGACTAATGCTCTGCAGTAAAGCTGAACTCTGTCTTTGGCAGCCAACGACCATCGTGCTGCCCAATTTAGACACCTTCGGACCGGAGTCATGGCAGGCCCGCAGGCAGCTAGGGCAAAATTAGAAGGCTCTGTCAATTATTTCAGTGCGAAATCTCCTCAAATAAAATGTCTCTTAACTGGTTCTTGACTGACTTTGTGTATCTGTTGTTTGGTCTCTGTGAATGTCTTCCTTGCATCTACTTTGCCTTTTCTTTCTGACAGTCTGCGGGACTTCTTTAGCTTGAATTTCATTCTGCACCATTTCATTGAGACGTCAAGGCGCTAAAGCACTTGATGTGTTGCGTCTTCATTTGAGGAGATTATCGTGTTACATATATCATATATGAATGCTTTCAAAGGAGACATATAACAAACACAGCCCTGATCTGCCGGGCCTGCGCTTCCTTCTGCTGCTTTCAAGATGACTTCCATAGCCATGACAAACAGAATTGGGGATACTGTACAGCCCATTGCAATGCCATACTACTACTGTAGACCTCCACTTTATCCAACTGAATATCACATAGTGGTGTGAATAAATATCAGAGTATTCCAAATGGACAGTTCTGTATTATAGGAACAATTTACCCTTGAAATGAACAGCATCTGTGAAAGACGTTTATTTCTGTCGAGGGAAAACATTTACAGCAGTAGCAAACGTAAATCATGCATAGCTATTCATCATTTTTCAACTTGAAAAAACCATGCAAGTTGTTTGTACATTGCCAAAAATACTGCTTATATATTTTAACTGGAGGGCAAAGTCAATGTTTATTCTCCCCACGTTGAACTTACCCTACAATTCAATAATTTTACATTCTGTCTTTCTAAGCCGGTTACTGGCCCTGATCCTTTTGTTTTCTTTTGTAGCTTTGGCAGGAGAGCTCTAGTTATTTGTAGAAATGTGAGCCAATTATGTACTTCACAATAATATCTGAGGTAACGTTGAATTTTGTCTTTAGCTGGTGTGTAATATCCTCGTAATTTCTTTTTAGGCTGGTGATTATTCATCAAACTTAGCTTTAGGCCAAATGAATATTTTCTATATACTATCCATCAAACTCAGTTTTCACTGTGGGGTGAGCATCCTGATCTCCGTATAAGTCACGTGATTGGTTAGCAACCAATGACAGATCCCTTCCTGACAGACAGCAAGATATCATTTGTGATTAAAAAAAATTCAATTGAAAATTTATTGTTAATCCTTTTTTAGGCCAAATGAATATTTTCTATATACACTATTGTTAATCGCTTTCTGTTTTATGTTTCAACCAATTTACTTCATGCTTGTGCAATGAGATTTTTTTATGAAACTACGGAGAAAGCAAAACAACATTTCACAATAATAATAATAAGAATAATAATAATAATTAATGTTGACACAATACAGTATTACATTCAAAAGCCACAAGGAATCATTAGAGGTATAATTACATGTTCACCGACTCAATTTCAATCGTCAAAAAGGTAGAACTTTAGCATGCGTTTGAAAAATTTTGGGAAGTTTGTTCCATACGTTGGGACCGAGATAGTAAAAGGATCGATGACTTGTTGATTTATAATTTCTATTTGGTGCAACAAGGATGATTTTATCAGCTGAAGATCTAAGCTGCCTAGCAGGTACATACATCTTTAGACAATCACAGATATATGTAGGTGTATTATACACTCAATAATGGCATTTCCACAAACACCACGCTTTACATAAACCTCTGCCGCAACTGTTAATTGTTTTTATTAAACACAACCACACATCTCTTTTGTTTGCTTTCCTCTCATAGACTCCCGAGACTGCCTTAACGCTTCCCTTACCTCAAGATATAGATCTAGATCTAGGCAGCATTGTTCATCTTACTAGAGATATAGATCTAGATCTAAGCAGCGTTGTTCATATTTCTTGTGCCGTCTGTTTGTCTCAGTGTGATTCCCTGTATGTCCAAATCAAACTAGTGTCTAGTCTAGTGCCTAGTCTAGTGTAGGCCGGCGCTCTGTTGGAGTGGGTCGCCTCTCAAGTCCACTCTTGTCATGGGAAGAGGATTAGTGTACGCTTGACACTCACTCTTTTAGAAAAAAAAGTACAAAAAAGCACATGAAAAAAACATGTCTTGCAATCAGGGAGTGGTTCCATAACAAAACAGCTCTTTAGATATTAGCTAGCTTCTTCTGATATTTTTTAAACGTCACTGTGAAATTAAAACTTAATTTAGTAAAAAAAATATTCAACACCTACTACTTGTTTGATTTACCGTACAAGCTTTATAAAGGTTAGCCAGTTTAAGAAAGCTTTATGACTTGAAACGTCTTTTGTGGTTGGTTGGTTGGTTGGGTTGGTTGGTTTAACGTCCAACAGCAGCACTATATAGACTATATTGTGGACGGGCCCAAAGACGGACGTCTGACAATTTTATGTGCTGCCACACACGAAACAGGGCGGGGATACCATGACTCCTGTCTCAGCCGGTCACATTATACTGACACCGACCCAACCAGTAGGGAACGCACCAGCCAGGGTTCGAACTCGGGACCTTTTGCGTCGGAAGCCGATGTTCTACCCCTAGACCACCGCGATCCCCGTCTTTTGTGGTACTGCTCTGACTTCCTGCTTTAATGTCCGTTTGAAAACACCTCATACAATGTACAGCTATTGCTGTATCCTTCTGACATCGAAATGTAGTTGAGTTGGTTTCACGACAAACATCAGCATTACATAACACACCTCACCTTCAGTAGACGTGGGTGGATGTGTGATTGTAATTTGTCTTGTGATAAACCTGGAAACGTCGATTTCGAAATGATATATTGTGTAATAAATGTATTATGTGTTTCGTGTATTTTTTATGTATTCTGCTTTGTATTTTTTTTTACAATTTTTTAAAAGTAAAATAACGTAAACTTGTTTGGCATGTACCTTGGCGAATAGGTCTACTAAAAGAGAAGGGGGATATAACACTTGTTCTGTTAGCTCTGACGTGTAATGTAGCGTGTAGAAAAACCTGGCTAGCGCTACAATGCGTAGTTTGCTGAAAAGCCTTATAGCAGCGTACCACACAGGTCGACTTGTAGATGTTGTTATCGTTTTTATTTCAAATTTAAACAGTGTGGCTGAAGATGTTATTAAACTATATCAAGGTCCATATTATATATTAATGCGATTACACGGTAACAGTAAAGAAAAAGGATTTAAAAATCCCTAAATCTATACTCAAGATCCATACACTAACGAAAATCCGACAGCTGAGAAGCGTGTATCTTGAAACCACTTTTTAATCGAAATAAATTACATTTTGGAACCCAATCTTCATTCAGTGTAATAGAGCTTAAATAACAAATGCAAAAATAATTTAAGCTTCTTAAACTTAAATCTTTATTTAGGATAAAAACGCGTTTAATGTATCGACATGTAAAATGCCTTCTACATGTGACCAGCAGTCCCAATTTACCTGTAGCGTGTACAACAAGGTCAGGCGGATTACATCACTTGGGCTCTACAAGCTACAACAAGCTACAAGTAAGCTACAACAAGCTACAAGTAAGCTACAACAAGCTACAAGTCAGCTACAACGAGCTACAAGTAAGCTACAACAAGCTACAAGTAAGCTACAACGGCTACAACAAGGTCAGGCGGATTACATCACTTGGGCTCTACAAGCTACAACAAGCTACAACAAGCTACAAGTAAGCTACATGTCGGTCTCTGCATGAGTCCCTAATTTCTGTCCTGCAGTGCTTTGTATCAAAGCAGTGTCTGGATCTGCCTCAAGTGTGGTCGTTCCTCAGTGGCTTAAAGAGCGGCGGCTACAAGCATGCATCACGCGCCATGCTTTGCCAGATGGTTGCGAGTGTAAGAAAATTCGGGCGGTCATTGTTTGCCATTTTGGAATTTCGTAAAAATTTTAGGCTCCTTTGCCAGACGTAATTTATTCTATGAGACAACCACACAAAGTTTAAGACAGCATCGACTTACAGCAGTAGGTTGAGATGAACATAGGCAATAGACAACAGACAAAACAACAGTTTGACACATATGCAGGCGCAGAGACAGAGCAACAGGCAGGTGGTCAGACCTACAGGCAGAAAAACAAGAGAATCGCCAGAGACAGGCAACAGGCAGGTGGTCAGACCTACAGGCAGAAAAACAAGAGAAATCGGCTAGGCTTGCAAAATGTGGCAGGTGATTTGATATTGCCTGGACTATGATTGTTTGAGAGAGCGTCATAGAAGGTTAATGTTTAATGAATGTGTGAAACATGCTCTAATAAGTTCATAGAAAGTTCAAACCTTTGTATAAATTATTCTAAAATTCAAAGTTGATAAAAGTGTTGCTATGAACTGACTATCAGGAAATCCGAGGTTCAAGCTTCAAAATGATTTAACAGAGTCTCGCCTTAGTAAGGGTTTTTTTTTTTTGGTAACACAAAGGGTGGAGATATTATCAAAACTAACCATTATCGCAAAAGGGCCCCCCCCCCCCTGTGCTAGTTGTATGTTGCATTGCTACTAAGTGCTAGTTCAGGTCTGAAGTTACCTTGATATAATTATTAACATACTTATAGTAACGCTAATATTGTCTTGCAAAAAAGTGTTTTCATCAAGTGAGGTAATAGAGAAATGTTGAAACGCATTATCTAATTGCGATTACTCTTCAGAGACCAGACTGAGGGTGCTGATAAAGATCGATGTCTCATCAGTGTGGAAAAATCCATTTGGCTGGTACAAGATGAAGACATTTCTATATTTTTGCGACATTTAAATGTTACCAAGAGCCATTCATCACCCTGTCCCCAAACGACTAAAAGCCGGCAGAGTAAGTGTGGTATTTTTGGACTTGTCAAGAACAGAGAGACATCACGACTGCCGAAAAACGTGACTTTAAAAACACCACTACGCAATGGGCAGGCACAACAGATAGGTATAGAGATCGTAGATTCGGATACCTCCAAAGGGGTTCACCACTTAAGCGATCGAATAGTTTGACTATAAATAAATAAAAGATGACATGACTTTAACAAATTTATATGGGTTTAAAACAATTTCTCTACCTTCTGTTGCCATGCGATAATTTCTTTTTACCATTCAATCAACGTCGACTTTGAGATTTGAGGTTGCAATGTTTGTAAAGCTATCTTTGCACTAACATCTTAATTCAACTTGTTTTGTACGAATATCGCTGTATCTCTCCCTCTCTCTCTCTCTCTCTCTCTCTCTCTCTCTCTCTCTCTCTCTCTCTCTCTCTCTCTCTCTCTCTTCTCTCTCTCTCTCTCTCTCTCTCTCTCTCTCTCTCTCTCTCTCTCTCTCTCTCTCTCTCTCTCTCTCTCTCTCTCTCTATGTCTCTCTCTATCTCTCTATGTCTTCCTGCATCATCACCTCTCTGTTTATCTCGATCGTTCGCCCAGTCTTTTTTTAAATCTCAATCAAGTTACCTACCTCCCTTTCGATTTGACTATTTTTTCTTTTCTTTATCTATCGAACAATATATACACACTTTTGTTTTGCATCTCCCTTTTTTTTTTGGTTGACTCCTTCCGCTATTTTAACATGTTTTTACTCAGTCCAAAGCCCAACTTGAATGATAAACTTTATTCATGATCCATCGGGCCATCCAATTTTTTGTGTCAAACTAAACACATTAGAAACTATTTCCACCACTATACGACAACTGTTACACTTGTGTTATCTCAGCCCTTAAGAGGCCATCAAAATGTAGACATCAGATCTAATATAAAAATACACCAACAGTACCTCTTAATATGACGCTGGAGAGGGGATAAAGCGCCCACCTGTCAAAAAACGTTGTAATAATACTTGTAGAAACAACGACAAATTAATGTGTTTGTTTTAACAAAGAGCTAACGTGAGCAAGTAATTTCGTTCCTTATCTTGTGTGGTGGTTTGAATGCCACCCACTTATGTGTCCAGAATGATACATTTTCCTGTTGACTCCTCGATCCATTTGTCTGTCGAGAACCATCTGCTTTTCATCGGGTTTTCCATTCAGTTTGAACGTAACGAGAACTGATGCCCTGATCTGCTGACTTGGTGCTAAAAAGCTTTCCCAAATCTCGCCACAGACTCACTAAGGTACACCCTCATAGTGGCACTACGTCGCGTTTAAACTTCCATAATAAAAACTTGGCTTAGTTTTCTAGTTTTGTGTTGTTTTCCCCCACGAACAAGTCCTCTTACAACGTATCCCTATATTTTCTGTGTGGGCTCGTCCACATAGATCTGAGCATGATGTGGAAGCATTTCTTTGTCCTATGGTAAATACTCGTGATAATCTTTGACTGCACAGCGTGTTTCAAAATTGTATTGTTTTTGTGAGTCTATTCAAATTTCTATTTTTCAATCGTTTTCTCCAAATCTGTCTTAACTCCCTAGCTCTCCTCCTTTTCCCCCCTCCCCTCTCTCTCTCTCTCTCTCTCTCTCTCTCTCTCTCTCTCTCTCTCTCTCTCTCTCTCTCTCTCTCTCTCTCTCTCTCTCTCTCTCTCTCTCTCTCTCTCTCTCTCTCTCTCTCTATCTCTCTACCTCTCTCTCCCTCTCATTATTTCTTTCTCAAACTCACCCCTCTTGCTATATCTATTTTTGTTTGTTTCGTTTTATATCTACCAATTTGTCTTTTTTTTATGTCTTCTTCCTCTTATCACTATGACTCTACCCCTGAGTAATTTCAGTCAGTTTCTACTTTAACTATTCTTTTTACTCTCAAAGAAACTTCTGTTTAGTTTTGTAGTAAGACGTCTTGCCCTCTACCATTGCGATCGAATCATTACTATTTATTACAGGTCAGTTTTATCCCTTAGTTTTATGTTATTCTGACGATGATGTTTTTTCTCTAGCCCCTTTGATTCGCACGTAAAGAAGTATTCAACACTTTCATGATTTAGGCTTGATTTAAAAAGATAATTGTTAGTTGTGCGGATCTGTGAGCCCTAACTGTGTGATTTGTTAATAATTTATGAGCGGTGTGTTACACAATATTTATGCAGTTCGATAGATTTATTTTCTTTATGGTTTCTTTTGATATCATTCACTAGACGGATACAGACGGACAAACAGAGACAGAGACAGAGAGACACCAAGAGAGACAGAGAGACAGAAACATTCAGAGACAGAGAGAGTGAGTAAGAGTGAAACAGAAAAAGAAAATATAACGTAACATCATTTTTTTAAAAAGAAAAGAAGAGGAGATAAGGTTCCACCGAGATTTGAACTCGGATCGCTGGATTCAGAGTCCAGAGTGCTAACCATTACACCATGGAACCATCTGCTTTCTAAAATAAGCTATACTACACAAGAAAGCGCAAAAGCTGTAGGCCTACCAGTTTCTTTTCATCTTTAATGTTAACTATCTCTTTCCCATTTTCTTTTTCTCTTTCACTCTTACTAACTCTCTCTGTCTCTGTATGAGAAAGAGGCTGTACACGATCGAAGGCCAACTCATCGAATTGAAGAACAAAAACAAATTGGCATGTTCTAAGGTGACAATGTGACACTTATTTATGTTAAATGTTTAGCATAGGTAGAACGCAACGATACAAAAAAGTCTAGAATCTGAAATAAAATCTAGAACCTTTATAGATCCAATTAGCCCACACGGTAATAAAGTTAACTGGCCCAACTGTGCCTAATAATTCGAGGGGGGCGCGGTAGCCCTGGGGTAGAACATCGGCTTCCGACACAGAAGGTTCCTAGCCCTGGCGATTTCTACTGGTTGGGTCGGTGTCAGTTTAATGGACCGGCCCAGACAGGAGTCATGGTATCCCCTAGTCCTTGTCTGGTGTGTGGCAGCATAAAATTGTCAGACGTCAATCTTGGGGTCCGTTCCCAATATATCCTATTTAGTGATGACGTTGGACGTTAAACCAACTTAATTACAACTGTTGCCTAAAAATTCCATGATATAGGTTACTTAACGCAAAGCACATCTACCAAGGTGAATGTCTTTTATTTTCGTAAGGCTTGCGTCCCCTGGTCTCCTTCATACCTTAAGGTGTTGGAGAGTTTGGTCTGGTCAACCTAATTGGTTACATTAAGCTGTATCGCTCATCACTTCATTATCACCATGATGTAGCGAAATGACTCAGTTAAACCAAATTAATGTTCCGATATTATTTTGTGTATTTCTAATCTTTCTTGGTAATAAGGAGACACATCTATCTAATGTGTTCTAATCATCTTATTCGCTCTTTCTAATGCCAAATAATTAAGTACGGATCAATCGTATGCCAGTAAAACTTGGGTTTGGTGTGTTTGGATAACAGATTCTCATTCAATAATTTTTTTTTATTGCTTGGTACATGATGAAAGCACAGCATAGTAGCGACTGTGTCTACGAACCTTTTTCAAGCTCTAAAACTGTGTTCTAAGATGTTATAAAAGCATCCTGCTTCACACGTTGGGTGCAGCCAAAACGAGTGGTTGAAGTGTTTACATTTGACTTGCGAAGAAAATCTTCTGGCCGGTGCCTTCAATAAGTTTCTGCTGATATCATACACACCTCGCGTGTGATACCATCGAGTTTGTTTAGTGTGTATCAACGTTTAGATAGTTCTCTTTAGACCATAATTTCAACGTACCTGTAATTACGGACTGGAGTATAACACGGCACCGAAGTTTGAGCTTTTAACCAACACTAGAATATTAATTTTAGAAATCTTCTGTTCTTTTTAATACATTTTTTATAACAAATGAGATCCTACATGTTTGGATATATCCCTGATTGGATGTTAGAAAACGAATTTTTCTATTTAATTTCAATTGGCTTTATAAACCTGCAAACAATATTAAAGTTTTAGAATATCAAAGTCTAATATGAAAGCAAGACTCATACAATAATCAAGGTTTGTTGTTTGTCAGACTCGACATCTGTTTTTAACAGTGAGGCTAGCCGACCTTTTCTTCAGCGACAGACAGACAGACAGACGGACATATAGACAGACAGACAGACAGACAGACAGACAGACAGACAGACAGACAGACAGACAGACAGACAGACAGACAGACAGAGACAAAATTAATATAGAGAGACATAGAGAGAGAGACATAGACAGGAAGAGGCATAGAGGGAGACTGGTGAAATAGAGGTAATTCTATTAAAGATGAGTCAAAAGCTCTTGGCGATTGGTAGTAGGAATAATCTTTGCCACGCCCACTCTGGGCTATTAGTAGTAGGATAGTCTTTGCCACGCCCACTCTAGGCTATTGGGTAGTAGGAACAGTTTTTGCCACGCCCATTCTAGGAAGTCTAGGCTATTGAGGAGTAGGAATAATCTTTGCCACGCCCACTCTGGGCTATTAGTAGTAGGAATAATCTTTGACACGCCCACTCTGGGCTATTGGGTAGTAAGAATAATCTTTGCCACGCCCACTTTGGGCTATTGGGTAGTAAGAATAATCTTTGCCACGCCCACTCTGGGCTATTAGTAGTAGGAATAATCTTTGACACGCCCACTCTGGGCTATTAGTAGTAGGAATAATCTTTGACACGCCCACTCTAGGTTATTGGGTAGTAAGAATAATCTTTGCCACGCCCACTCTAGGAAGTCTAGGCTATTGGGCAGTAGGAATAATCTTTGCCACGCCCACTCTAGGCTATTGGGTAGTGGGATTAATCTTTGATACGCCCACTCTAGGCTATTGGGTAGTGGGATTAATCTTTGATACGCCCACTCTAGTCTATTACAAGTAGGAATAATCTTTGCCACGCCCACTCTAGGAAGTCTAGGCTATTGGGCAGTAAGAATAATCTTTGCCACGCCCACTCTAGGCTATTAGTAGTAGGATTAATCTTTGCCACGCCCACTCTAGTCTATTACTAGTAGGAATAATCTTTGCCACGCCCACTCTAGGAAGTCTAGACTATTGGGCAGTAGGAATAATCTTTGCCACGCCCACTCTAGGAAGTCTAAACTATTGGGCAGTAGGAATAATCTTTGCCACGCCTAATCTGGGCTATTGGGCAGTAGGAATAATCTTTGCCACGCCTAATCTGGGCTATTGGGCAGTAGGAATAATCTTTGCCACGCCTAATCTGGGCTATTGGGTAGTAGAAAAAATCTTTGCCACGCCCACTCTGGGCTATTGGGTAGTAGGTCTAAATATTAACTAGATTGAACATCCTAATTGAAGTTCTAAATATACTTACGCTGTATAGACCGTACGCTTTATTTTTCCAAGGCTCTTGGTTGTTTAAAAGATTAGCTTGCAATTGTTGAACTTTTTCCCAATAAAGATTGACAAATGAATAAGTCATATTCAGTTTTAATTAACATTTCACGTCTGTACATTTATTTCTACAGCTCTTGGTTGTTAATGTTTGATTAGTTTTGTTGTTTTTTAGGGCTTTTTGTGGGTTTTTTGTTTGTTGTTTTTTGTTGTTGTTTTATTGTTGTTTTTATTTTCGCTTTACATCGTTTGAATCAGTTATGTTTTAGATTCATTCCATTTTTACCAGTGGATTCACCTGATGATTTCATTTTTGTATTATTTACACTTCAATTAGATTTTTGCGTTGTTCTAATTTCTCTGAGAATGAATTAAATTTCTCCTGTTTTGTTTACCTTTCTTATTGTCTTTTTTGGCATGTTTATTCTGATATTTTTATCCGAACGTGTTGATTGAGTTGGCGAATTCATTATTATTTTATCTTTTCCCGTCTCTCTCTCTCTTTCTCTCTCTCTCTCTCTCTCTCTCTCTCTCTCTCTCTCTCTGTCTCTGTCTCTGTCTCTATCTCTGCGACTCCTCCCTGCCTGTTTCTGTCTGTCTGTCTGTCTACCTGTCTGTTTAGTTATTTGTCTGTCGTCTTCCTGTCTCTCTTAGCCCTTTACATTCTCAAACTCTCTGTTTGTTTTTCTATGTGTATGCCTCTGTCTGTCTCTCTCTCACTCTCTCTCTGTCTCTCTCTCTATCTGTTTCTCTATATCTATCTTTATTTCTCTCTGTGTATCTCTGTCTCTCTTTCTCTCTCCCTCTCTCTCTCGTTCTCACAGCTTCTTGTTGCTATATATTCTCCATCTTCTCCCTCTCTATGTTTTGCTACAGATGCGGCCCACCCCTTCCAAATGCCAACCTCTGCAGAATCCTCAGGGACTCTCTTTCTCCAGCCCACCCAACCATTCCTCTCTTGACGTTCAATTTGAGACACAAGCGGTTGCTTTTCTGAGTATTCTTCGCCGAGAAAATCGTGTCCTGGTCCTTTCCAGTCATAGGACTAAACAGACAAAAACAATACAAACGTTTCCTAACCTATTATTCATTTGTTGTATTGTGGAGATGCAAAGCTGGGAGTGGTAAAGAGCGAAAAGCACTTTGCTTCAAAAAGACCAAAAGTGCCTGTTGTCTTCAATGCGGTTACTTTTCTTTATTTCAATGTTTTAAAGATCCCAATCAAAATTGTTCAAGAAATTGCAAACAAGTGCTCAAATGAGTGCTATTATATTTAGATGTTTTCAATTGAAAAAAAAACAGACCGGTAATGAAATAGACTGTGCCTTGGGTTCTAAAGAACATTGGCATTAATTTTCAATCGCAGTTTAAAAAAACACTTAAACTGCGAGTCGTGAATGGAGAAAGAAAAGGAGGAGAGTTTAAGAAATAGAGAGAGAGAGAGAGAGAGAGAGAGAGAGAGAGAGAGAGAGAGCTATACGAGATAGGGAAGGGAAAAATGAGATAGAAAATCAGATAGTCAGACCAACAGACACAAATAAACATAAAGAAAGAAAAAGAGACGGGACAGAGAGAGACTGAGACAGATACAGGGAAAGGCAGCGCCATTAGAGATGCAGCGATAAAGATAGAGTTAGAAAAAGGGAAATCTGTAAAGAGAGAAGGAATGGGCTGATTTTGTAACAAAGAGACAGGGAGGGTGTGAAAGAGGGAGTGAGAAAGAGCGCCTTACGGGCATTGAAACGGAAACAAAGCAGAAGAATGTGATTAAAATTGTAAAAAAACAAAACAAGGTTAGAGAAAGGATGCCTCAAGCCCTCCTGTCAACTAAAAAAAATGTTTGGTCTTGAAACCGATATGGACTTTTAACTTATAATCGTCGATTCATTTCAATGGACACAAAATCTAACAGACAAGATGTAAAAGTTGCAAACAGCAACAATGATAGACACACATCGTCTAATTGCTTTTTAGTAAAAAAGGTTTTTAGTCTTAGGCAATACTAACGCTATAGGGTAGGACTTTGAACTATTTACAACACAAATTCAAAATAATAATAATGCACATCTCCCACTCGAAAGGTTTTGATGTTGTTTTTGTTTTGTTTTTTTGTACTTGTTGTTGTTGTTGTTGTTGTTGCTTTTTTCGTGTACGTTTGTTTAGTAATGTAGGGCTAAATAAACTATTTTGAAACATTGAAAATTAAATATTGCATGATAAATATAACCTCACTATTTGTATTGTATTTTTTTTCGTCTAGACTTCTGTGCGAATAATTACAGGACACGTTAGAGCGGCATTAAGGCATTGGTTATGTAAGACAAACACGCACGACTAGCCAAAGGAAGGAACGACAAGGCGCATAACTCCAACAAATCCTTTATTTCCTAGACTTATCTCAGCTGCCAGCTTTAAGGCTCCCAGCTCTGTCTCCGCGTCTCTCGTCGCCATGGAAACAGCATTACTCCTCCATGCGAATCGCGAGTCCCCCAAGAGGCAAGCACATAAAGATTGATCAACAATTTGTGTATGATTTTCTTGAACGATGGCAGCAAGAAGTTCGAGCGAGGGCCTCAGCCTGGTGTTCGTTTTCAGGAAGTGTCTATGCTGCTACAGTCACCCACACACCGCTAAGGGCAAAATGAAAGGACTGGAACCCCCGCCGCCCGCGCGCTAGCCGTTCAAGTTTTCGCAGCTGGTGATGTCGGAGTCGCAGATCTGGCAGTTGCAGTCGCTGGCGTCGAAGACCTCGACAGTGGGATCCGGGTAGCCCGGGCAGTCCTCGAGGCGAACCACTCGCCGCACTCGCCCGCTGTACGTGCACACTGGGTGGTACGAGATGCGGAAAGGCATCATGAAGTCTCCGATCTGGGGGGACACACGGGGGAAATCAGTTATGTTTTAGATTCATTCCATTTTTACCAGTGGATTCACCTGATGATTTCATTTTTGTATTATTTACACTTCAATTAGATTTTTGCGTTGTTCTAATTTCTCTGAGAATTAAATTTCTCCTGTTTTGTTTACCTTTCTTATTGTCTTTTTGGCATGTTTATTCTGATATTTTTATCCGAACGTGTTGATTGAGTTGGCGAATTCATTATTATTTTATCTTTTCCCGTCTCTCTCTCTCTCTCTCTGTCTCTCTGTCTCTCTGTATCTGTCTCTCTCACTGTCTCTGTCTTTGTCTCTCTCTGTCTCTCTCTCTCTGTCTCTGTCTCTCTCTCTCTGTCTCTGTCTCTTTCTCTGTCTCTGTCTCTGTCTCTCTCTCTGTCTCTGTCTCTCTCTGTCTCTCTCTGTCTCTCTGTCTCTGTCTCTCTCTGTCTCTCTCTCTGTCTCTGTCTCTGTCTCTCTCTGTCTCTCTCTGTCTCTCTCTCTGTCTCTGTCTCTCTCTGTCTCTCTCTCTGTCTCTGTCTCTGTCTCTCTCTCTGTCTCTGTCTCTCTCAATAATAATAATAATAATAATAATAATACTTATAATAATCAAATTAATAATTCTATTTCTAAAGTGCTCTACCCCAAACAGACTTGGGACTAGAACTCACAGACAAAGATGGATCGAGATAGCTCGATATGACATAAACTTGTGTTGTTAAAGTGGGCTCGAACGGAAACAGACAAAGAGTGGACTAAGCTTTGGGTAAGGCCCACATTATACCCCAGTCTTGGTTCTCCGTTTGCGCCCTTCATTTGCTTTTCTTTGAGAGCGGGTCTATCTCTTGCCTAGTGCTGCCGCAGCAGCATTTTATCAATTTCGATGTATGGGCAAATAAACAAGTTGAAAAACATGAATACTTAACAAACAAACAAAAACAGCTTTTGGCATCTTGAGTTGATCTTCGACTTTTAAAGGTATGGTGTGCTTAAAGAATCGTGCTTTCACCATGCTCTATCAGCATTTGCAGCTATTGGCTCCACACGAGGCTTGCTTTCCACTAAAAACTAAACATAATTATTTGCGACGATTGTGTAAGACTTCAGAAACATTATCTTTATCTACCTATTCAAGAGATTTATGTTTTAAAGCCTTCTTACAAGTTACATACTACGATATCATTCGCAGCACGCACACAACATTTGTCAAAACTTTGATGAATGAGCGCAATACAACTGGATTTAAGACACGTATAGAGAAACTAGGAATTATGGTATAATAGAAAGCACCGAAAGCGCAAGGACACAATCAGCGAAAGGAGTGGGTTAATGTAAATGCTTTGTCCAAACATGGATGCACTAAAGGGAGAGGAGGACAAAGAGAAAGAGAGAGAGAGAAAGAGAGAGAGAGGGAGAGAGAGAGAGAGAGAGAGAGAGAGAGAGAGAGAGAGAGAGAGAGAGAGAGAGAGAGACAGACAGACAGACAGACAGACAGACAGACAGACAGACAGACAGACAGACAGACAGACAGACAGACAGACAGACAGACAGAAAGACTTAGGGAGAGCGATAGTGAGATAGATACTGAGATAAAGAAATGATGGAAAAAAGTAATTTTTTATGAAAAGAGAATCAAAGAAATTCTTTTACAGAAACCCAGTTTAGTTCATCCACACATAAACACTCACAGATTGGTCTCTGGTAGTCTGAGTGATTACAGAATAACGCGCTAAGCTTGGACAGGTTTAGCCAAATGTGTTGACGGTTCAAACCGCTGCTAATCTAGTAAATCCACCCATACCTAGCCCGCTTGATCTGCAAGTCAGGCAATTTCGGTCGGCCCTGTCACCGAGTGTCTCTCTAATCCCAGGCTGCCTTTGTCTTAGCTCCATAACAACATGACTTTTTTATGAAAAGGCTCTTTGTTCGTCTTAGTCTGAGTGATTACAGAATAACGCGCTAAGCTTGGACAGGTTTAGCCAAATGTGTTGACGGTTCAAACCGCTGCTAATCTAGTAAATCCACCCATACCTAGCCCGCTTGATCTGCAAGTCAGGCAATTTCGGTCGGCCCTGTCACCGACTGTCTCTCTAATCCCAGGCTGCCTTTGTCTTAGCTCCATAACAACATGACTTTTTTATGAAAAGGCTCTTTGTTCGTCAGACGTCGATGTTTGTGAAAGCTCTGGGGACATGTCAGAACTAATCCCATACATCTCGTTACCGGCGGGTAGGCGTTAAAGATCGGTATAGAACCTTTGTATTGCAGTCTTCGCGGCCCACACAACAACAGTGGATGACATGAACAAATCACTGAAGAGCAGAGTTTTGTGATCGCTCATTGGCTCCGTAGGTCTAGGATGGGGCTATCATTGAATGCTGATGTATATTCCTTTACCTGAAGTCTTGGTTTGGGCTACTGGCCCCTATATTGCAAGCCGTTTATTAGAGGCTGAAATGTGGGGGAGATTTTAGTCAACATAACTTGGAGAGAAAGTGTTCATCAAAAAATGCTGGAAAGCTAAATACAGTACATAGATGTTGCAATCTACCTTAGAGGATTTATGAGAAGAGCGTAAAAGTATTTTTTTTAAATAAACCTCTTAGCAAGAATCAGAGAATTGCTCTAAGCAAACATTCCGTGGTCGGTGATTACGTAGAAAGTTGTATCTGATTTTGGCTGCTTCATAAAAATAGACATTGTAGAATTTAGACAATACACGATGAGGGTCGAGGGAGGGGCTTATCAAACATACTGAATTTCGAAATAGACAAGATTAAATCTGTTCTTTGTTGTTTTTTAACTTACACTTATTTCAATAGATGTTAGCTTTACCTGCAGTAAAACATCTTTCCCACGTCGGAGAGAGGTAAACACTTTTCATAACATTTATCAAAGGAAGGCCTACAATTGATGTCTGCCGCCCAAAATCTATGATATCTGCTGTCACAAAAACTTAGAACTCTCAACTCATAAAAAATGTATTCAGAATGTAGGACATCACACGTGATGGAGCATTGCAACGTCTTGACACACCAGATATTACTAGCTCTACCCCACACGCAGGTGTGACCGGCTGAGACAGGAGTCATGTCATCCCCGCCCTATCTCGAGTGTGGCAGCACATAAAATTGTCAGACGTCCGTTGAAGCCCGTCCACAATATAGCCTATATAGTGCTGCTGTTGGACGTTAAACCAACCAACCAACCAGCAACTTTAAGACGGCAGTTACAATATTTATTTATTTTCTCTCTAGCCCCGCGCACTATGGTTGACAATACAAAAAAAAATCTAGGATATTCAGCGGGCGTGTAGCAAAGCAGACAGCATGGTGATATCTTTGTCCGCTGAGTGCGTAAAAACTCACTTGTCCTCCACACGCACTCAGGTCTCCAAAACATGGAGAACTCGTCGTCAAGAGGGCCAAGCTGCTCTTGCATTGGTCGCGCCCTCTCTCAAGTTCACATGCACTTTACTATGACTTAACACTTCGGGAATTACATTTTCTCCACCTTGATAAACAGAAAGTTGTCATTGTTTTAAAACCAAAATGTGGAACTATTTAAAAGAAGAAAAAAACGATTCCACCCCATTGTGGTCTAGAAAGACACTGTCTAAGACACTGTCCTCCTTTATCTTCTTTTAACATGCTCGAATCTACTTGTGAGCAAATCCTGATTAAAATCCCAAATCAATACTGCGAAGCACTCTTCACAAACCAACTCTGATGATCAGATAAAAACCAGGTTACAATAAAACTTCTCGCGGTGTTCAGTAAATCAACTTTCTACATTTTGTTCAATAAATATGACAAGAAAAAGAATGTCACACGTTCACCACACTAGATCAACCAGTGGAGTTTTTCCGTGGTACATTGGTGGATTTTTTCTACATTCTGGATTTTTAGCAGCAGTTAACCAGAGCATTCGGTATTTTTCCTAATCTAATATTCCCACAATACAAACAGTTTATGGTTTTCTCAACAAGTTTAATCTCGGTTGTTGTTGTTTTTTAAAGTGCAACCAATGTCAGAACTTAAAACCTGGACCACACTTTTCCAACTTCTTTACTGTTAATTTAATAAAGAGAAAAAGCGATGGAGTTTAACAGGACAGTTGTAGGAGTTACGGCCTGTAGCTCGGTCCTCGGTTCTCCTGGGAAACTACAGCCGGGCTCAAACATAAAGTTTATTTATTGAAAATAACGGCCCTCTTAGACGCTCAGCCGAAGTTTCGAAAACAAACAATCAAGTGCCGTAAAAAATCCTAACCACTTTGTAACCCAATGTTCTTTCAGCCAGGACATATAACGCCTTTGTTTTCTTTACATAGTAAAATAAAGTTCTGTAAATCCACTTGTTACCAAAAAGATGGGTTTCAGAGTGACGGTACTGCATGTTCTAGGTCTAGTAACCGTTGAAGGTAGTAGGAAGGCTGTGCTTGCGCGACTTATTATTATCGGTACTCAGCCTTTTTTTGTTTCTCTGTAAGAAAAAACGTACACCCAAAACATCATGCAGTGGACAATCTACTCTAGTCAAAGATAATCGATTTTTTATCATTACTTTTTTTTTACTATTTGTACTCGCTGGTGAAACCCACAAAGATTTTTCCTGATTGAAGAGTTCCTGGCCGGAAAATGGCTTCACTCGTACATGGAGCTTAGCCAAGTGGACGGAAAAGCTCCGAGAAGTTACATGTTTACACTAAGAAAATCGATGAAACCATTTGATTTTTAAAAACTAAAGCATAATAAACTATCCTGTCTCAGCGTTATTACATTCAAAGACATTTAAAAGCGCTGCCATTTATTCAAGTAATGTTATTTCCATCCGTTTGGCAGCGCATCCATCCTGCTAGCTTTAAAAACCTGACAATGAAATAAATCTTCCACGCATCTTAAATTCTGAACTCTGTGATTGGATGCTAATTGGAAAGCATAATTACTGAGCTTTTGGTCGTTTCATTCTGTACTTATCTGCATTCAAAGGCGTTAACTCTCTCTTATCTCGTTCTCGTTGTGGTAGAAAATACCGCTACTACTTTTTTCACACATGCAGCCTATCGATCTATTACGAGTAGATTGGTGATCTCAGTTAGTGAAGTGCACAGAAAATACCTAGTGGTTTAAAAGCTGATGGGATCGATTCGGATTTCAAACGTTTTGTCCCAATGAACCTGTAATCCTCGTGTGTTTCTCTGAGCCCTAGCGTGATTTCCTCTCATGTACGACTGGGCCGGACGTCAAGAGCATAGAATACTAGAGACCACCGACATCATGGCCGATTTACGTTATTGTAGGCATTGCTAAATAATCTTCAATCTAGACCAATTTACGTTATTCTAGTCAATCCTAAACAAGCGTATATCCAGTCGTTTTGTTTAGCCAGTACTACAGACCACCTACATCCAGACTTAATTACATTTTCGAAACAATAGAACTGGAGTACCAGACAAACCCCTTTTTCCAGATTTACACAAAATTCTACAAAACTGTCCACTCGGTAAGGCCTTCTCTAGAACATCATCAACATTTCATTGGGTAACGATATTCCGACCATTATTGAGAATCTCCAGAACTAACGAGAAACATCGAAAACATTGAGAAAGGTGAAGTACGCCCTACTCTCTGTTGAGTACTTTCTCCGTCCGAAATATTGATTGAAGTAGAAATCTAGGAAAGGTATTCTATTGGCACATCTTATCTCTAGAGAAGTCTACATAGCGATGTGAAAAGAGAAACGAACATATTTTTCTTTTTTACATTTTTTATAATTTGTTCTTCACTTTTTTTGTTTCATGTGCTTCAAATAAATGCTGTCATTTCAGTATCTTTTCCTGTGATGGCTTTTTGATAACTACTGGACTTTTGTTGTTTGATAGTCGTTGTTTTGTTTGTTATTGCTTTTTTCTTTTTTGCTTTCGTTATTGAGAGAAAGATAGAATGTCGACAAAGCAATGCATATTTGATCTTTCGATATGGATAGTTTACACTTAGGGGTGAAAATTATAGAACGTTGTATAAAAGAATAAAAGACGTGAACATTTCTAATCGCTTTAAAACAACACATTTCGTTCGAAGTTCATACTCATTGGGCTCTTCTGTTGTTTTTTTTTTAAGTTCTTTCATTGATCTACAAGTAAAAAAAATCTCCTACGTTACACAGTGTTAACAATAACTTCATCGATTTTTAATGAGATGATGTTAAAGGCACAAATTGTGAGAACCGATATCCCCTGCCTATTAGTATTTATTTATTGTTGTGTGTTTATATCGCGTTCTTCCTCCTGTTTGAACGAGGCTCGAGCGATGCGCGGACAGGACGTGCCAATTAGCAGGCCGCGAGGAACCCGTATCGCCACTCCAGACCGTATTGATCCCAGGCAGCCACGGATGTGGGCGGACACTCGGACAGCGCTCTCTGCAGGAGACTCTCTGGGCTTAACGTCTCCTAGTTTCTCTGTAGGAGACACTCTCTGGGCTTAACGTCTCCTAGTTTCTCTGTAGGAGACACTCTCTGGGCTTAACGTCTCCTAGCTTCTCTGTAGGAGACACTCTCTGGGCTTACCGTCTCCTAGCTTCTATGTAGGAGAGACTCTGGGCTTAACGTCTCCTAGCTTCTCTGCAGGAGAGATTCTCTGGGCTTAACGTCTCCTAGGCTTTCTGTAGGAGAGACTCTCTGGGCTTAACGTCTCCTAGCTTCTCTGCAGAATACAATCTCTGGGCTTAACGTCTCCTAGGCTTTTCTGTAGGAGAGACTCTCTGGGCTTAACGTCTCCTAGTTTCTCTGCAGAATACACTCTCTGGGCTTAACGTCTCCTAGGCTTTTCTGTAGGAGACACTCTCTGGGCTTAACGTCTCCAATGCGTTCTGTAGGAGAGACTCTCTGGGCTCAACGTCTCCTGGCTTCTCTGCACGAGACACTCTCTGGGCTTAACGTCTCCTAGGCTTTTCTGTAGGAGACACTCTCTGGGCTTAACGTCTCCTAGAAAAGGGGAGACTTTCTGGGCTTAACGTCTCCTAGCTTCTCTGCAGGAGAGACTCTCTGGGCTTAACGTCTCCTAGCTTCTCTGAAAAAGAGACTCTCTGGGTTTAACGTCTCCTAGCTTCTCTGTAGGAGAGACTCTCTGGGCTTAACGTCTCCTAGCTTCTCTGTAGGAGAGACTCTCTGGATTTACCGTCTCCTAGCTTCTCTGCATGAGAGGCTCTCTGGGCTTAACGTCTCCTAGGCTCTCTCTAGGAAAGACACTCTGGGCTTAACGTCTCCTAGCTTCTCTGTAGGAGAGACTCTCTGGGCTTAATGTCTCCTAGCTTCTCTGTAGGAGAGACTCTATGGGTTTAACGTCTCCTAGCTTCTCTATAGGAGAGACTCTCTGGGTTTAACGTATCCTAGCTTCTCTGTAGGAGAGACTCTCTGGGCTTAACGTCTCCTAGGCTCTCTGTAGGAGAGACTCTCTGGGCTTAAAATCTCCTAGGCTCTCTGTAGGAGAGACTCTGTGTGTTAAACGCCCCCTAGCTTCTCTGTAGGATAGACTCTCTGAGACACTTGAGCAGCGATAGCTGGAAACCAACAGGAAACACGCCAAAACTTTCTCGGACTCAGGTATGATCCCCCGGTACCGAGAGGGGGCTCGAACTCGCCCCGCTGAGGTTTACAGGATGACGAGCTGCCAGAGGGGATCAGCCTTACCGGGAGGGGGCTCGAACCCGCCCCGATGAGGTTTACAGGACGGCGAGCTGCCACAGGGGATCAGCCTTGCCCTCGCTGGATGGTTCCTGGCTAATGTGAGGGAGTACCAGGCCCTACCATGTTCCAATGGGTTAAAAAAAAAGCCTGGCTCCATTTTGATAGCCAGTCCAGGATCAAACTCGCATCAAAGTGTTGACCATCGCGCCATGAATATTTTAGACTGGTATTTAATTGAGGCCAGTTTTTTAGTTTTAAAAATGTAACGTTAATATAACATCATCTAGCTGCAGTTTTTCTGCTGATTCAAGTTGGATAATATTTAATAGTTTTAGAAGCGGTCTCACTCTTGACAATTTAATTCATTGCGTGTGGGGGGGGGGGACATTTTCGGAGCGACAAAAACTTTATGGTGGGTTAGATGGACAATCCATATAGGATAATTAACTGAATCGATTAATATGATTGTGTGATTTTTTAAGGATCGAGGCAATTGATACATAAGCACAGTCGTGACTCAGATATAAATAACAAACCTCCCAAAAAAAATCAAAACCAAAACAAAACAAATCCGCATGATCTATCCTATTGAAAAATAATCTCGAAGAGATCTCTTTATAAACTGAATGGTCTTTCGTACTGGAAAATGATGTCGAAAAAATCTCTGTACAAACTGAATGGTCTATCCTACTCAGAAATGACCTCGAAGTGATCTCTGTATTAACTGAATGGGAAGAAGAAAGAAACAGCACTCACGGAAAATTTCAAAGAGCTGCCATTCAATACAATACAATGTCTCTATTCTGGGCACGCCGAGCTTTTTTTGGATTCACAGTTTCCCAATCGTGCACATGCTAAGACCATTTCTAAGCGTACTAATATCATTGGAAGGTCATCCCTATAAAATATATGTTATACTATAAAATGTCAGTTAAATTTTTCTTAGCCTAAAAATATATCCTACAAACGCGCAGGCTCATTATCTGCTGGATAAAGGAGTAAATTTCAAAAGTGTTTCCATTTAAAATTGAGTTTTAATATGTCTATTCACCTAAGACCTCAGTCACGCTAAAGAGAACTGCTCAAATACTATTCCTAATAGCAGCTCTGTAGAGAACAAGATTGTTATCATTATATATCTAACTACAACAAACTATTCATCTATCTACCTACCTGCCTACTTTCCGACCTATCTTTCTATCTATCTATCCATCTATCTATCTATCTATCTATCTATCTATCTATCTATCTATCTATCTATCTATCTATCTATCTATCTATCCAGCTACGGCTCGAAACTGCGGAGTCGCGACAGGCAATTAATTTTATTATTATTATTATCTATCTATCTATCTATCTATCTATCTATCTATCTATCTATCTATCTATCTATCTATCTATCTATCTATCTATCTATCTATCTATCTATCTATACACATGTTTATCTATCAATCTGTCTACCTGAACCTCCTGTGTGGTAATCATTGATTAGATTATATTTCCCCTGGCGTGATTAAGCAAGCCCGGCCAGCCTTGATTAAGCCTTGCAATCAGCAGGGCGGGGATCGGCAGCGGAAAACAAAAGGCACGGTGCGATTCTGGCTCTACAGCCATGGATTGTATGGAATACAGTGTAGTACTCAATGCCCAGCTGCTGATTACCTCTATAGGCGTGTGTGTGTATATATATATAAATAGAAAAATAGGTCGGAAAGTAGGTAGGTAGATAGATGTTGTACTTATATATATTATATATATAAAAATAAATCTATCTATTTATCTATCTATCTATCTATATGTTAAAAATGAGCTGCTAGTTTGTTGTTGTTGGGGTTTTTTTGTGAGTGGGGTAATAAAGTTACCGTTCAAAGTAAGTAAAAAAGACCTCCACTGCAAAAACCAATAATGCTCGAGTTGTATGAGCGTTAGCACGCCCGTTGTTGTTTTTAATCCAACTTAAGCGGGACCGTGCATGTGTGAGAGGCGGGTGTGTGTGTGTGTGTGTGTGACTCTGGGGCGGTGCGCAGAGCTTTCAAAGCCAGCCTCCCCAGCATCATCTGATCAGTTTCTCCGTTTCCATTGGACCATCCAACACCGGAAGTCAGTGTCACTAACTTCCGCTTCTCCTTGGTAAGGAGATCCAGTGAAACCAAAAGAGAATCACGAAGTTTTTTGCTCATTGAAAGACACGCCATTCCTTAAAGATGTTTTATTTTCTAAATGGTAGATGTTGTTTTTAACTGATAATCAAATAAGGCATCACACCATCAATGAAGGCAGCAGTGGGCATCTAGGTTTTGGTATTCTAATAGACTTCCATACAGCCGCTTTCATTCGAACAAAAAATATCAAGTTGTCGGATATTTTCAATATGTGTGTGTCAATAGGTAATTCGATACAGAGGCTATGAAAGAGCTTGCAATATTATAGCAAAGTGGATATTAAAAATATTGAAAAGCAAAGTTAAGAAAGGCTGGAAGTGGAAAGACTATAGCAAGCCCTATCAAGATAATTAGAATATGCCATGGTTTCTTCAATGCTTGGGGGGGAAATCCTAAAACGAAAAGACTTCTCAATAAATAAATCTCGTCCCCAATACTTTGGAATTATTTAACAGTCCCATCCTTACAAACAGCGTGTTTCTGATCACTTCATACGACAGAAAATGCGACCCGTTAGTGAATTAGGGTTCTAATCCTCAGTACTCAAACCACCGTACGTTTGAGATCTTTTTATATTCGCTGTTATATTATTGAAAGCTAAACTAGGTCAACGTTCGTTGAAGTGGAATTATTTAATTGAATTGATTTTCATAAGGTCATATTAAAAAAGGTATTTCAACTTCAACGATTGCTGTATACACTTAAAGTAAACATGGTTCCGTTAAAGTGGGTTTTTCCGTTTATTTTGCTTGCTTGAATTCATTTAACTGTTTTACTTTCACAAGATTATTGTTTGTTTAATCGATAGCCCGCGCTATGAAAGATAAAAAAAAAATGTTTTCTCCCATAATTGCTTGGTGCCGCAGCCATGTACCTGTTAAAATTCCTGCGGAGATTGCCTCTTCACAGTTAAGATTATTGATCAGCAATTGAAAAGTCTACAGTCGTTTTCATTCCTTATCTATTCATCGTCGACCCGGGTTGATAAAATGTCAGCTTTGATTTTTAGTCGAGTTCTACTTTTATCTGTGTCAATCTCCAGGTTTCTCTCTAACATTAATTTTTCACTCTTTACGAGCTTGATGCGTTATAATCATAATGCAAATAAAAATTCAATAGATTGTCAAGCCTTTGTTCTGTCCACAATCAACATTGATTTTTCATCTTCTTTCATGTAGGTATACGTTGTTCAAGTAAACTTCTATTTTTTGCTATGAGTTTTACATTATACTCCCAAAGACAGTTCCAATTATTTAAATACAAGTAATAACAAAAGTGGTGTGTCAACAAAGAAAGCTTCATTTTCAACGGCGCGCATGCCCAGTGATGCAGCGGAAAACGTGACCGGAAATATTCCGAGATTGTCGGAGGCAAGTAAAGCGCTCTTCAATAAACAAACTTCCTGTGTTGGCTGACGGTAAACAATTAAGGCTTCAAAGTTTGCTCGTGGTTGGCGAGGCTTCTCTTTCCTCGTCTCTTTGTCTCTTTGTCTCTTTGTCTCTTTGTCTCTTTGTCTCTTTGTCTAGCGTGACGTTAACAGGAGAAGCATCATGAGCTGCATTAGGTTCTCCAATTTTTTTTGTTTTCTCTGCAAAATCTTTGAAAACGATCTTGGCTTGATTGTCTATGCGGTCAATGCTTGAAGGTGATAATGCCGTGCCACTGTTTGCTCCTCGAAGCGTCCATACACGAGACACTACACTGATCTCTTGTCGATTCGTCTGCGCGATACGTGACTTGTTGATGCGGTGGAAACAATCATCTTTAGTTTTAAGTACAACGAGACAAAACCTTGGATTTTTCAAGTATGTTTTATCATAGTCTTACAGCCTTACCAATCGCTGAATATCAGTATTTAACGTTAGCGTCTTGGCCAGACAGAGCTGCATCTTTAGACAAGTGAAGAATTACCATGGCTCTATTTTATCTCTAAAAGCTTTAAGATCAGAAAAGGTGCATGAACGTCCATCCTCACACCCGCAGCCTTTTTCATGAAGTGCCCCAGTAGTGAGACAAATTCTAAGCAGTGGGATTGCTTGTGGCCAGCCAAGTGGAATGCTAATAATACGTAGACGTTGGTGTTTGCGTAGGCTTGGTCTAGAACCGGTTATTTATAGGGTGCTCTCTTTGGTCTAGAACCACTCCTAGCTACGGGTAACCAACGCCCCCTTGGCGTCCCAGCCGATGT
Source organism: Elysia chlorotica (assembly GCA_003991915.1). Lineage (NCBI taxonomy): Eukaryota > Metazoa > Mollusca > Gastropoda > Plakobranchidae > Elysia > Elysia chlorotica. The sequence goes on along the minus strand of RQTK01000800.1, from coordinate 104,572 downwards.
ATACTGACTATACTCGCGAGATACGGACTTGGTCCCTGTGCTGGTGGTAACAGGATTGCTCGCCCTTTACAAGCCGGAAATGACTTGACATCCGGTCCTGCGCCCCTCACTAGAGCGTTGCATCTACGATATGACGGGAGAGCCAGGACAAACCACACGCTATGAAGCTGGACGTCAATCACAAAATTGCTATCCACGCGTTGGATTTCCAAACCCCTTTAGAGATGAAATTAAGTGCTTTGTGCCTGCTATTAAAATGCTTTAAAAATTAAAAAAAATTGGTTCACACGCAAAAAAAAATTTTTTTTTAATATGACGCTATGTCATTTGCATAATATCATTTCTAAAAAGACAAAAATTAATGTTTAGAGTAAGTTTGAAATGAGATAGAACATTATACAACGATGCGTTGATTCAATAAGAGGTTTGTGGTTTTGTTATCGAATTCAGTGTTGGAAACATTGGCAACAGATAATTATAGGTTTGTTTTGCCACTAAAAGTTTAGATTGAATATCTTTAGAATTCCGACTCCTTCCTGCCCAACCTACTTTAGTGCAACTAAACCAAACTGCCTCGCAGCGCGCATCCCAGCCCATCTTTGATACCACGGTTTGGGCAGTGCCAAACTGATTTGGGGGGATGGATTAACATTAACCTGAGAGTCTCTCTAATATTTATGAGAGGAAAAGATACAACGGTTGACTACAACGTGGTTGGTAATCAGACTTGTAGTGGAAAAATACACAGGTCAATTCATTACTAGAAAAAAATGAAAAGGAAATCGTTGAAAATCGAGAAATCTATGATGAATAGTTAAGATAATGCAATGTTTCATGTCCAAAGGAAATCGTATTTAGCTGACTAAACGACACTATTTAAGATTATTTGCAAAAAAAGGGAAAAATATATCCTGGACAAATTTTCGTTTCGCTTATTAACTTTCACTTACCCCGGTTTTAATCAAGAATTTTAAAATCACGAAATTAAGTGATGTTTTCGGCATGTTATCTTTACACGTAGTTAGGCATTACAAAGATAAACGCCATGGGAAGTTCCCAGTTTCACAGCCGTCAGCCGCTATCTTTCGGAAGTACCCATTCAACGGCGCCATTACTCCTGTCATTAACACCGTGCGGGATTCCCCGAAAGCTCCATGACATTAAATATTCATCAAAACGCCCCATAAACAAAGACTGGATGAGACACGGAGTAGATAAGGGGGTGAGTTCACTAGCGATATGCACATTTAATATGAGTTCACTTTGACGTTCCTTGATTTCCTTTTTCACAGCCCATCTTTAGGATAATTATACTTTCAACAATGTTTTACATTATTCAGCACACTTTTGCGTATATAAAAATATTGTCTTACCATTGCAATTCATTTTGTGATTTCCTTTTAAGTCTTAAATTTTTGTCCTATCAAGTTTATATTGAAACAAGCCAATTCAACAGAACTATTCTTGAAACTATGATTGAATAGAATGATATCCTAGAAGAAGAAGAAAAAATTGTCGATCTAGCCTCTCTCTCTCTCTCTCTCTCTCTCTCTCTCTCTCTCTCTCTCTCTCTCTCTCTCTCTCTCTCTCTCTCTATCTATCTAACTATATATCTATCTATCTCTCTCCCCCCCCCTCTTGATCTCCGTTGTGTTCTGCGCATTGATAAATCGGTTGTATATTAATTATTTTAATTCAGATGTGCATTGCACATTGTAACAGCAAGAGGACACAATGCTTTTTAGACTCGCACTATTTTAGTCAGCTTAGTTCTAGTACCTGCAACATTCAAATGTAACCCTCTTTCTAGTATTTCGTATTTACTTTCAAGTTCCACTCAATTTAACCCTTTTGTGTCTCTTTCTACATATCTTACTTTTTTTCACCCGCCACTCTATTTATTTTCAAATCCTGACAACTGGTTAGTCATACAAAACAAAAAAGACTCATGACTGTCACTATCAGAACATTGCATTCATGTTTTAAAATAATTTTAGAAAAAAAAATGACAAAACTGACGCGTCCTTAAATAATATTCACAATGACGATGGCCAATAACAAAAAAGGATAGTATGATGTTCTTTTAAACATAGCATGCGTGGCTAAGGACGTGGCATTCAATCAGTCTCATCTAGTGACCAGTCCTGTTCATCATCCCTACGGCCAATAATTATCGAAGCATCCTCAGACAGCCCTAACAGGCAGAGGGTTTAGAGCTGAGAGGTCTATCATGTACGCTTAGGTTTAGAGCTATGCTCAGCTGGTGCTAGCCTTACACTGCCCCTTTGCATGATGACACAGCTGCTGGAATACTCCGAAAAATGCGCAAACTACACATTTGAAAAAGGATACGATCACCATTATGAAAGCAAAATAAATACATAAAATACAACGAAAACATCAGGGGCAAAAGCATCAAAACAACAAAAGCGCGAATGTGCTGTATCACTGACAAACCCACGTAGGCCTACTCTAGCACAGATTAAGGAAGCTGTAGAGATGTTCTCAAAGAATCGGGCCATCCTGTTGGGAGACGCGAGTTGACAACCTCGTGATTGTAGTGAGCAGTAAATAGTTTCCAATTTGCGCTTTCTCAGTTATCTTTTTGAGTATTCGATGGTTATAAAAAACGGGCAATGTATTTCATGTTTTTTCTATCGCTGGGAAACGTAACTCTTCATAAAATGCAATTCTCTGTTGTGTAGTTTGTACTCGGAAGTCTAAACAAAAGCAATTCATACAATCAAAATCAATTAGTCGTACCGTGTATGATACCTTAAAAAGTCGATAAGTGGAAGACATAAGAAAAGGAGAATTCCCGAAGAAATAGGCAACAAATAGAGCGTTCTTATTGGTCCAACAGATTTTACTCTGCTCCAAGGACAAGTGTGACAGAAGTACGGAAAAAGCTAACGTTACCTCCAAACCAAGAGAACCAACAATTGTAAAGCTTTTCTATTGCTCAACCATCAAATTATCTTATTGAGATCCGATTCCAGAATACATTGATCTAGATTGAAACCATATAGTGTGTAAATACATTGACTAAGATGTGTGAAGTGTATAACTTGTCTTAGCTGGTTGTAATCATATTGACCAACTGCGTATAGTGTGTAATGGCATTGACCCAGCTGTGTGCAATGTCTGATTACACTAACCTATTTGTATGTAGTGTGTAGTATTGAGTGTAAACATATTGACATAGCTGCGTGTAGTGTGTATTCACATCGATCCAGCTGTGGGCAGTAAGTAGTGTGTAATGTTTAATGTGCAGTGTGTAATGTGTAATGTGCAAACACATTGATCTATATGCGTGTAGTGTGCAATTACATTGACCCAGCCGTGTGTAGTGTGTAGTGTGTACTATTTACCCTGTAATGTGTACTTTGTAGTGTGTAACATGTAGTGTGTGGAGTGTAGCGTGTAGTGTGTATTATTTACTCTGTAATGTGTACTTTGTAGTGTGTAACATGTAGTGTGTATTGTGTAGTGTGTATTATCTACTCTGTAATGTGTACTGTGTAGTTTGTAACATGTAGTGTGTAGTGTGTAGTGTGTTGCTCACCTCGCTCGAGTCGCAGCGGCCCCAGCAGGACCTGACGGTGACCACGCCCGAGCAGCGCAGCACGGCCCCGGTGCTGGGGTCAAGGACGTCCGGCTTCTGCATGCGGTACTGGTAGTGTCGCGGGTGGCACAGCAGCGTCGTCTGCAGGTTGATGAGTTCCACGGAGGGCAGGGTCACGCTGAGCACGCTCAGCAGTAAGGCAAGGAAGCGGCCTGGAGCTTGGATGTACAGTCGGGGTGCTAACCTCATATCTGGGAGAGGGAAACAAGGGCACGGTTTGAGTAAGTCATGTAGCAGTCAGAGAGAGAGAGAGAGAGAGAGAGAGAGAGAGAGAGAGAGAGAGAGAGAGAGAGAGATGGCGGAGAGGCAAGGAAGCGGCCTGGAGCTTGGATGTACAGTCGGGGTACTAACCTCATATCTGGGAGAGGGAAACAAGGGCACGGTTTGAGTAAGTCATGTAGCAGTCAGAGAGATAGAGAGAGAGAGAGAGAGAGAGAGAGAGAGATGGCGGAAGGCGGAGAGGCAAGGAAGCGGTCTGGAGCTTGGATGTACAGTCGGCGTGCTAATCTCATATCTGTGGAGGAAAATAAAGCACACGGTCCGATCAATATCATGTAGCAGTCTTATCGCTGTGGACAATCTCGAAACAAACCAGTTTTAACACTCATTCAATGCAACGTACGCAATGTTTGATGCGTTAAGCATGTGCGGAGGTTTCTCGAAAGTTCCAATACGGAGACAGAGGCTTTGCCCGTAAAGTCAAAGATAGTCGTCGGCTGAAGATGAAAATCTTGAAGCCCCTGCTCACAAAGTCAATCTTCTACCGATTGACGTACCTTAAGTCATTACTGTGAAAGAATATCAACAGGTATCCCTGAACTGTCTCTGTGTGCGTGTTTGGCCACACGTACATTTATCAGACTTTAGTCTTGGTATCTATGAATGATACAGCCTTGCTTTTGGCGCAGGACACAGAAAAATAAACTAACTGGCTCTGTAAATGTCGAAGCGCTAAGATTAGCTATGGAGATGACAACAAACCAATGCAATGTAGCAGTTGGGACACCGCTACTAAATTATTGTTGTGGGTAAAAGCATTGCTTGCACAATATTTGTTTAAGGCAGTGCAAACTCCTAGGTTCATGTGTCTAAAGATGTCATAGAGACCTGAAACGGCGAGTAAAGCGTACAACAAGTCGGATTCTAAACTACGGCTGGCGAGAAGAGCAACGAATACTGCTCAAACCATGTAGGCCAGACTTAACAAGCAGTGGTAAACCCTGAAGTGGAATAAATGATCAACAGAAAAATATTCTCCCAGAAACTATCAATGATTTATTATGTGTTAGTAATTAAACGAAATAAACAACTATGTAACCGGCATATAAACTGATTTAAGCTTCTAACTCCGGAGTTTAGGGAATATGGAAGAGGACACATGGTCAATGTTTGATAAACTTCCACGGATATAAACTAATTTATCATTGGCAAACACAATTAGCGTAAACTGAAGCCAGTTAGGCGAAAGGTGTGGGGTGGGCGGGCTATGACTTGGATAATCCTTTGAGACAGGGGATTTCAGCGTTGATAGTTTTGCTTCAGTTCGGCGTTGCCATAGGGACCAGTGTAGTTTCAAACGTTGTGGGGGTTGCTATGTAAAACGGAACAAAAAATATTTGGAAATTCAGTTTCTCTTTGTTCGTTTTTTTTTTATTATTACCTATTCAGTTGAATGTATCAATAAAGAAATTTCCTAAGAACAACACATCTTGTTTCGTCCTGATTCGTAAACAACCTCCTATATAATTTTATCTCTGTGCAATGCATTGCAAAATGTTCGATTTACGCTTAGAGTGAACAAATACTTGCGTTTGTACAACATATCATGATACGGATAGTTTGTTCAATATCTTTCCTACTGCTGCCTTTTTAAGCAGTCGAGCAGTGGTTTTAGTACATGTATATGCTTTGAACGTCGTAACACGTTCCAATATTTCTCGCAGAAGAATGTAGACTTCAACGCTCCGGGTGAGGTGAACATAATAAGGGAATTATCATATGAAGCCTTTATTGTGAGTTCCAGTAATGAATATCATTTTTTTTTATCTCATCTTATTGAGCTAGATCTAGCTCTAGAGGCGGAATGCAGAATGCTTCATGTTGTTTTGTCTTTTCTTTGTCCACGTAAGGCTTCTGGTCTGGGGCTGGCCAGTTTCTTGTGGCTTCTGGTAAACTGGTGGCGTCTGCCTGGCTTGGACCACAGGTGTCGACTGCTGACGTGTAGCTCGTGGGGTGGGTGCAATCAGAGATGGCCTGGCTAGCTGAAGTCATTACGGTTTTAAGCCTCCTTGTTGAAAATAATTTGAACTTGTTTTAAAGTGGTAAATTATGTAGAAAGTTGTTGTGGCTGTTGTTAAAGTTATTGTTTTATATAAATAAATAGAGAAAGGAAGTCAGGAAATGCATATAGATAAAGGAGGAGGGTGGGGGGTTGATGGGAGAAAGTGAAGAAAGGAGAGTGTTATTGTCAGACAACGGGGTGGAATGAAGTAGAACCGAAATGGTATATGATATTGCATCTTCTGTTTTCTTTAAGTACTGCAGTATATTGCATATTTTAACGGTTTGTGGCGGACAGAGAGAGAGAGAGACAGAGGGAGATATAAAGAGAGAGAGAGAGAGAGAGAGAGAGAGAGAGAGAGAGAGAGAAGGAATGGAATCGTAAGCTATATCCTTTTCAGCCTTTTCTTTAAAACCGTTCGTATTAAGGCCGACCATGGTGACGAAATCAGCAGAGTAAAGGGGTGACCCCTGTTTCAATAAATCAACAGGAGTCGGTGCGGTCAAGTTTTGGCCAGTCTGGACCTCTCCATCCTTGCTCTGGGGACGCCAGTGTGCATACTCTGGCAGTAATTACCTCTCCCACTCCTGGATACACTCTGGCTTTCCACCATAATGATGTCGCAGACAAAAATATATTGGACACGTGACTGAGTGAGAAGATATTTAAGACTTTAATTTACATTCCAGTTGGCTAAGCAAGCAAGAAGAGTAACTCTTTCTAAACAGTGTGTCTTATTCTGGGCTGTAAAAGAGAATGCATGTATAAAGTGCGCAGGCGGACGCCTCTGCTCGTTGTACATCTCTGGTGTCTTCTAACTCAGTGGGGAAACTATAATACAGTTGTCTGAGACGCAATGATCTACCACTAGTAGACTCTGGCAAACAACCACACTGATCTATAATATAGTTGTCTGAGACACAATGATCTACCACTAGTAGACTCTGGCTACCAGCCACACTGATCTAGCTGTCTGAGGTAAAACTATCCTCGATCGGTGCAATCAAAGATGGCGTGATTATGAGTCACCACGGTTCACCTGCCTCATGAAAGTAGAGAAACGTTTAAAGTTGAGTCTTTTGGTACAATTATTAGATTTCAACTGTAATATTTCACAATCCATCCAAACTCCCTGAAGCGTGGTTACTGTGTACCGTATGTACAGGCGTATGGCTGGGCGGGTGTCTCTGGCTCTGGGTACCGACGGGCTGACAAGTTGGATGCGCGCTGCTGCCCTTTGCGGCCCCCAGTCCAGGCCGAGATTTCATTCAAACAAAGTCGTTCAGTTAGCTTGTACAGGCAAGTACTTTCTTCGAATCTGACTTGTAGGTTCTCCCTCACCGCCCCTTCTCCAGTTCTGATAGCGAGGGATGGAGAATCTAATCCTGATATTACCAGACGTTATGGAGGAGAAAGTGACAGTGATAAGATGGCGACTGAAACGGTCACGGAAACTATGCTCCGTGCCTGCCTGCCTGCCTGCCTGCCTGCGTGTAAGACTCTTTGGAGCACAAACGAGACCTGAAACTAGATATAGTATGTGTACACGATGACACTGACTTTTGTTGCCTGCTTCATAAAGAAATGTGAGGGGGGGGGGGAGACTTCAAGCAAAATAAAAGGACAATGTTATAGTGGGTACCGTTATTGGCGCAGAGAATATAACATTCTTTATAACCAATGGTTCTCTACAAAGAAGGGCGCACTAGATGGTTCAAACACGAAAAAACATCAAGAGTTATGATTATGTTTGCTTTGTAAAGAAAACAAAAATGTATGTACCATTGGTCCAAAAGATGTTTTTAAAGGTAAAAGAAAGTATGTGGAGATAGAAGGGTTGCAGAAAACGTTTCGATTGAAAATTATCCCATGTAAAACGATATATCCGACCATCTACAGCCACCAAGATATATTCATGACCTGCTGGGGGTTGGCATGGTGATGGAACGGATCACCGCCTGTAAGATAACACCCGCCCACAGCTTTGAGTATCATCATACATCGGACACAAACACGGCTTATAGCAAACTATTTTGGAAAAAATTCTACTACATTTAGATATGGCTTTGATAAAATACTCAAGGAAAGATACAGAGTTAGTGTTTTGTTTAATATTATTTTTGGCTCAAACTACCTAGATCAATGGAGATTGACATTTTAAAATAGTTTTTAGTGCAGTATAAATGCAGTTTGAATTTCACTTTATATAATCATTTCGTAATCATTTGGAAGTCTATGCTCCTTTCGTACACTGGATAGGTTGTCCGTCGCAGCAGTGGTGATTGTGTGAGTGAGTCGGGGCAACAAATATCCATCCATCACAGGCAATGCAACCAGTACACACATAATTACATTGTACAAGGTTTATTTTTCACATGTCTTTGAATTAGTGCGCAACATCTATAGACATAATCTGACTATTGTGTAGCTGTTGTAGCTATATGTATTTCAAACATACAATATACTTGATATGGCAATAGAAACGGATCTGTGTGTATGCTAGCTCGTTCATGAAATATTTTTCACAACGTATTTATGACATTTTTTACTCGCAGAGTCTAGCTTCGATTCTTCATCCAGCGTAAATATATACATAAATAGAGAATGTTTTTGAAATTCTGAGAATCTTTACAAACATAAACAAAACACAATTCAAATGTGTCGATACGAGGAAGCCAGCTCTGTGTTGGAGTGTAGGACCAACCGCTGCTAGCTCTACACGGCCGTCAGAGCTAAGGCGGGTAATTATTTCAGTAAATTAGAGATCCACGCGCCTCGGTAATTCTTATTAGGGACTTAATCTCCAATCACGATTCCTTTTAACGAGCTGAGCGGAAACACTGCTCATTAATTAAAACACGCATTGTCTTTGATTACCAACCGGCAAACAGAGAAATACACGCTGCCAATCGTTATCTGGCTACTTATTTCAGAATTACATTAGATGTTTACCGTCAGGAGAGTGATGTGTTGCAACAAGGGCTGTAGAAATGTGCAGTATCCGGAAGATTGGACTTGCTTAATTAGAGCCTTGGTTGATAGAAACTTCCTCTGAAATTAATGCTTGTTGTTTTACTTATGTCTAATGTCAGTACATTTTGGAAAGTACTCTGGACAAATTTATATATAGGGACTAGCATGTTACCAAGAGTTATACAACAAGATAGGAAGCCACGAGCTCTACAGGAGCTTATGGTAGGCTTATCAATCTCAGGCCTGAGTGATGCCAAACGACGCCACTGACTCCCTCACGTTAGCATTTTTAAACGTGACTCATATTTTCCAACAAAGTGGACTATTTATTTTTAGAAATTAGATTCCCGATAGTATGACAGCACACAGTTTTGAAATGGTTTATCCAAAGCATTGGTTTAAAATGTTTAGATGGTGTTATGAACGTGTAGTGGACAGGCAACACCCCCACACACAACGTCCACTTATTTGACCACGACGTGTGCCCTGTAGGGCCTCAAGACACGAGGTCCCCACTTCAAACGGGCCGGCTATCCCTGGGTCTTTAGTACCTGACCTAGTTTTAGTAAGGGACGACGGGTCTCAAGGACCGGAACATGCCCGAATGGAACCGTGGTCCTGATGACATGCGATGACATGCGATGACATGCCCTCACAGGGCAATGCCGGTGTCCGGGCAGTTAGCCTCTCATCAGTGATTTAGCGGTGGGCGAAGTGAGGCGGGCATGGGGCTGCCTTGTTCTGACCCCGGCCTGATTGCATTTGGGGCCCACGGTGGACACAGCGATCTACGGGTGATGGGCCAGGGTAGGATCGAGTGGAGCAGTTCGTGTATGTGTCTATATGTGTGTATGTGTGTGTATGTGTATGTGTGTGTGGAATAATATAATACATGTAGAATAGAGCAATTGTCGGAAAAAAATTCACTTTAAATTATTTAGTAAACAACACGTGTGGCAAATATTGGAATGAGAGGTATGCTATTTGTAGGCCAAAATACATGCCAGTCTTGTTTGTTCATCTGTCTCTCCTTTTTTTTTACTTCTCTCCCGCTCTTACTCTGCCTCTCTCTCTCTCTCTCTCTCTCTCTCTCTCTCTCTCTCTCTCTCTCTGTCTATTTCGCCTGTACTTTTTGCCTGAAAGTTCGGCCAACTATCGTGGTAAAATCCAGGCGCAAAACACTAATTTCCCTTTTTTCACTGCGAGAGTTTGTTTGGAAAAAAAGGTGAGACAGAGTACCACGGTGCTTATCCTTGTGGCAGTCTCTGGCAATCTGCATTGTTTTCCCTAATATGGATAAAACGCACTGCGCTAAGTGCAAGAGCACTTGCCACGGGATTTAAAAGTGTTGTTGACTGTTGTTGATTTAGTTTAACGTCCAACATCAACACTATATAGGTTATATTGTGGACGGGCCTCAATAATGACGTCTGACAATTGTATGTGCTGCCACACACGAGACAGGGCGGGGATACCATGACTTTTGTCTCTTTTAGTCAAATTAACCTGACACCGACCCAACCAGTAGGGAGCGAAATCGCCAGGGCTCGAACCACGGACCTTTTATATCGCAAACCTGATGTCTACCCCAGGACTACCGCGCCCTCCATTTTAAAAGTGATTTGAAATTAAAATTAGACTTCCTACAGCATTCAGTTCGGAAAGTTCACATTTCAGGTCTTTAATTTGAGCACGATCTTGCATACACTTGGGTACAGTTTCGTCTCAGATTTCACGCCTCTGCGTTTTGCCTCTACAAATCATAATTAATTTCCTGCTTAAAAGTCACTCCTCAGTTTTTAATCCTATCCATAGATTCAATACAAAAAAACCCGGTTTATGGTTTGTTTTTGTTTTGTTTTTTAATTTTGATTCAATAAAAAACCCGGTTTATGGTTGATTTTTTTTTTAATTTTATGGATAGTGCGTCACCATAATGTTTGATCAATCATAATTGTATGTATCACATATCTGGCAGATAAAAAAAAAAATGTAAGGTCAAAGGAAACGTGCGGAAAAGACGGAAATTTTCCTTTCTCCTGAATTCATAGATTCTTAAACCTAAGCCTGTGCTGATTAATGGTTGTTGCTTGTTTTCGAACGTTTAAAATATGTCTATTTTATTTCATTAGTTTTTTTACTCCTCATTTCTACGATCGTGGTGATTGCGCTCGGACAAGCTATCTGACAATGTATCCGGTTATTCCTGATATTTTTAGTTTTCTTTTATTGAGATTCTCATTTTTACTTCTGTAATTTACTCCATGATTGTTTCTGTGATGTACGGGTTGTCACACGGTACGGGCATCAAGTTAAAATCCATACAGTTCTGTTTATATCATAACACTTATAGACAAGCTCTACTCAGCCAATAAAATGCAACCTTTAAAAGCTGTCATATCAGTATGGAAAGACAGAATTTTAGTTTTTAAAAGTAGACAAAAAATCTGTGGAGATCTAATAACTCTCCTATTCAATTTCTGCAGATCTAAACGTGATGAATCTCCAAATCAATAGTCTATTTTATTTTTAATTTACAAACACATCTCAACCCATGGATTAATTGTGCCGTTATTCATTCGGTAGAGTTGAACTTTTTCTAGGAGTTATATATAATCAATTTGATACCTATTTATCTTCTCTTTTTATAAAATGAGCTTATCGAAAACCAGTGTGTTTGAATCTAACTCGTTGAGAACTTTGGCGATTAAAAAATGGCACTGAGAGCAGCCATGGTAGCCAACAGTTACAATGCGCGTCTGGTTCTCTGGATCGATCTTACTCTAGGAGTTTGAAACATGAAATCTAGGCTTGGAAGAGGCAAGTTTCCAATCATAGCGATCGCAGACTTTGTTATCCAACACAATTCGACACCTGCCTGGTAACCGACACCTGCCAAACTTACCACAAAAGCACCGGGTTTGTCAAGTTGTCGTACACTTGTCGAGACTTAGATGGTAAACTCTGATGGAAGGCGGGATATGTTGGCATGCCTTTACTTGATAGCCAGTCAACAATATTATTACAGTACGCCTTTTTATCACCAGATAGTCTAAATTGGTCCATTTCACTCGACGCATAATTCCCTCTCTCCATAATAAAATTATGTTTCTACCCAGAACATTAATTTTGCTATTATTGTAAAATGTTTTTCTCTCCCTCCCCCTTATCTCTCTCTCTCTCTCTCTCTCTCTCTCTCTCTCTCTCTCTCTCTCTTTTTTTTTACATACATACGCACGCGCTCTCTATCTCTATCATAGTTCCTCCCTCTGTTTCCTCTATCAGTTTCCTCAAGCTTGTGTTGCTTAATTACAAACTGCATTGATTAGCACAGAAAGAAGTCGCATTCTGCAGCAAAAGAAAGCATTAGACTTCATACGACGATTTGTGTAATGCTACAGCATATTTCACAGCCTGTTTAAATTCACGTTGCATGCATGGGGTCGACTCTCCACGCTTCAGCTCTTCATATCCGTATTTCCTCTAAATAATAAATTACAGAGCAATGATCTAATAACTCTACCCACGAGAATGGCCATGAACGGAGATGGCTTTAGGATATGAATGCGATCAAAGAACTTTTAGTGATTTTGTTCACAATGAACTCTTAGTCTATGAAGGAAGCAAATTTCCTGTGGGGAAAAAAATAAAGTCTGGTGATTTTACTTTTGATGAAAATTTGTTTTCGATAACACCATGTAGTAAATGGTGGAGATATAATTCCCTGAACAAACGAAAGAAATGAATATCCTAACGTAGCAGCGTACTACAAAAACAATCCACTCTTTTTCATACTTCTATTTATCAGTTTGTATATAATTCTGAGAGTTATTGCCATACAGATTATTAAATTGCATATAAAAAAAGCATGCTACATGTGCTTTACTTATCACCTCCATAATTTGTCAAAGCTTTAATCTTTTTCCGGAGCTTTAGATAAATGCTTTCAATGTATGGTCTCTAATCGAGAAGTATGCTTAGAAAGCTGAATGAGCAGCTCTTTAGCGGTGGGTCTATGATGCGGGAGGAGAGAAATCTGCGGTAGGCCTTTTTGAAAAGCTGATATACATCTTTTGTCCCAAAGCCTGTTTCCCTAGCGGCTTCTGGTGCGTTCGAGATGTCGGTTATAAAAATGAAAATAAAATGCGATTTCTTTTAGTTACAGAATTCAAGCAGGTGGCACACACACACACACACACACACACACACACACACACACAAAGAAAAAATGTGATTTGAGTTAGAGACATTGATTTTAAAATTATTATTATCCTCGTTTTTTTTTTTCAAATAAAACTTCTCTCTGTGGAAATTGTAATTTGAATTTGCTTTGTTATATGTTCGTGGATGTAAATCAACGCCTTAGATCTGTAAAGCGCTTGGCTGTTGCTTCTCCAGTCTTAGATCTGTAAAGCGCTTGGCTGGTGCTTCTCCAGCTTTCAGAGCGGCACAGCTAGTACAAGCTTGTGGGACACGTGACATAGCGTGGACGATGGCTCAGGGAGTCTCCATTGGCGTCCAATCAAACTTCTCACCTCGACCTCTGGAGCCAACCAGCGATCCTCAAGCAGTATGTCTGAGGGGCGTGTTCATGCTATCCCGTACCGCTGTGGGTCGTCGTGCGTGCAGTGGGACCATGGCTAGACTGATGGTCGCCTCCATGAAGACTCTCTTTCCTAGGTGTTGTTAGCAGGTCTTCAAAACTTTCCTTAGTTATGTTTTGTTGTCATTGATGTTGTTGTTGTTGTTGTTGTTGTTGTTGTTGTTGTTGTTGTTGTTGTTGTTGTTGTTGTTGTTGTTGTTGTTGTTGTTGTTGTTGTTGTTGTTGTTGTTGTCTGGGTGGATTATTTTGCTATCGAGTAATTAATGTTATTGATTTTTGTTTTGGGGGGGGGGGGTACTTCGAAATCTTTTAAATATTTTTTCTTGTGCTATACTTATCAGAGGGAGGGAGCGGGTACTTCGAAATCTTTTAAATAAATTTTTTTAGAAAATGTATACAATACGTTAGGATATATGTTCTATGGATTTGGTTTGTGAGTGCAAAACAGTTTTTGAGAGTCATTGCACTCTAGAGAGAATCAATAAATATCCGCAATGCAGCCGACCGAACGGCGTTAAACTTGTGTTAAGTTAAGCATCAATTGAAAGCGCGCGTTTGATGGATTCCCCCACATCAAGGTGACTGGTGTGAACGAACACTCGCGCATCTCGTGCGGGGAGTCCCTCGTGTTATGTTATTGTTATACCCCGTGAGTTTTCCAATGTCGAGTCTGTAACTGACCGCCTAAATTACAATCTTTAATGCATTATTCCCGATTTCGTTTACATTCATTCAGGGTGTTATCTTTTTTTTCGTCTTTAACACTGCCTAACATAGTTCAAGGTAAGGTAAAATAAGATAAACTTTCTTGGTCTTTATTGATCCTCAAGGGAAATGTGTTTTAGATTGCATAGGGTAAACAGAACACGTAATGAGCATAGCCCTCTTACCCTCTGTCTCCCCTCTCTCACTATCTCTCTCTCACACACACACTTTTCTCTCCCTCTCTCTCTCTCCCTCTCTGTGCCCAACCATATATATGCTTATATCTGGTGCATGGTGCACATCATATAATAACAGATCTAGTCACCAATAATCGAACAGAGGCTGGAACAAAAGAGTTCCTATGCCTCTCCGTTCTCGATGCAGGTTGCAAGATTTAATTGCTCCGAGCAGAGCGCACAAAATCAATTTGATTGATTGGGTGTTTGGCATTACCCAAACTTGAACTCTGCTTGCGTAAACAAGCTTTAGAATGAACAGATTCTACATTTTCAAACTCACATTCGATTGTTTTTCCTGCTTTCTAATTATATTATTAAATTTCTTTGTGCCTCCTGCTTTAACATAGGAATCACACTTTCTATCATAGAGGAATAAAAACGTTTGAAGGTGTATTTTTTTTTTCAAGTTAAAAGATTTTAACTTTCTCACGAAATACATTCTTTGGTGTAACTTTTTGCATAAAGACGTAACATGTTCATGCCCATTGAGTTTATTGTCTAACGTAAAGCCTAGATATTAATACTCTTGTACAGTTTCTACTTTCTCTCCCTTGATCATCAATGGAACATGGCTCTCATGATAATGCCTAAAGTTTTTTTGACCATTTTTCTACAGTGAGTACATAATTGTTGCACAATATTGACATAGGTGCTGAAAGAGAACGTAGCTTTTTATGTATCAAATTCAGCCTTTTAAATCCCAGCCGCCCAACCATTATTTTGTAGATCGGAATGTTTTGATGACATTGACACACTTAATGACTCCGTTCACTTTGCTTTACCATTGGCACAATATTGACATAGGTGCTGAAAGAGAACGTAGCTTTTTATGTATCAAATTCAGCCTTTTAAATCCCAGCCGCCCAGCCATTATTTTGTAGATCGGAATGTTTTGATGACCTTGGCACATTTAATGACTCCGTTCACTTTGCTTTACCATTGGCCAATCTGAGAGCATGCGCGGTTAAGTACTTCCTGTGGGCATTAAAGGGGCACCTGCCAAGGCCCCGCCCCCTTTCTCCGTAGCAATATTATCTCTATATCTCTCTCTTTCTCTCCCCCCCCCTTCTCTCAATGTATCTCTCTATATCTGTCTTTCTTTGTGTCTATTAGTCTCTGCTTGTCACTCCCTTTCTCCGCCAACCCCCTTTGTATCCGTTTTCTCCCCACCCCTCCCACTTTTGAAAGGGGGGGGGGGGGGCAAGAACGGGGTTTTTAATAGCTGCTTGGTGTATAACTAAACTAGACAGTTTATATCCAATGCTTATAGCATTGACACTCAGTGGAGAGTTGCTTTTTTATTTTTATTTTCAAAAGAAATGCTACATAAAGTTGACTTTTTTGTCACTCTTCTACCAAAATACCTGGGCTTTTTACTGTTGTGGTATCTAATTCCTACACAACAAAAGGTTAAAAAAGAACTAACATTACTCATGACTTTTTTGCTCTATAATCTTCCTCTATACGTGAATCACTATTTTCTTTTAAGTGGTGAATTCTCTTTGACAGTAATTTTCTCATCTATTTAATGCTATTCTTTTTTAAAAACTAAATATCTATATTTGATTTGTACTTAATCTTTTTTTCCTTGCCTTATCTGAATTAGATCTCGGCTGTCTATTTCAATTCAAATTCTTTTGGCCTCGATAGCAAATATAGGAGACTTTTAACACCTTTTATAATTACTTTTTTCTTTAATTCGGTTAGATAATTGTTTGAATTTTTTGTCGCCTTCCAATTGACTAGTCTGTGTGTTGGTTTTTTAATTGTCAGTTTATAGGAATAGTTACACGAGTTGATTTTTTGGTAAGACACATGTAGGCCTAACTGATCAGTGGTCTGTTCCACGATATGTCTGTTTCATTTTATAGGAGTCTGATGAACACGCAGTGACCCACACAGTAGTCCAGTACTGTAAGCTCAAAGAAACATGGAGAAACTATCGCGGATTTTATTTGGCGTATTATATTATATTGTTTTCTTAAATAGAGGAAACATGAAGTGGAAATTTCACTATCCTCCATTTCCCCATTATTGCTCAGGTAAACGCGCCCTATATTGAAAGCCATCGTTTATTGATTTTCAGTGGAAACTGAAGTCACGCAATGATCAAAACCTTGGCTTGGTTTTAATGTAAATGGCTTCCGTTTCCAGATAGTGTCGGTTTCTCTTTCATTTCCAGACTGGTCGCGTGGGTCCCGTCACGCAAGCCGCGCGCTCATGGATCAACTCCAACTCCTGTAGACCGACTCAAATGGACAAACACGGAGCAACGTGCTGCCCCAGCCTTCGGGCTCGCGAGATCCCAACAGCACCGACCAAGGGAACAATTGTATCGTTTTCTCATTGTTTGCCATTTACATAGAGAGGGCAAGGTTAGTCATTGATACATCTTAAACTGGAATTACGCGGGGTAAAGCTAGGATAGCTGATTTACTGAAATAAGATGGAAAATGAAAGTTATCGATAGCTGATATCTGACAAACGTTGCTTTTGTTGATTCTAAATAGTCAGAATCTCCCTGGATTTAGATAGAACTTTTACTTTTCATAGCTAAAGGTTTACTTGCTAAATTATTCTGTACATCCGCGAAGTATGTTTTCCGTATATACCATATTGTACTTTGCGAATCCGCCCACTGTGTGGCTTAGGTTGGTCACGTGTTCTAGCAGGTGCCCAATCGCTCGGTGTCTCTGGTTTCCGCCCAATCCGGAATCAAGCACTTCCTCCCAGCAGTTGGCCGTCGCGCGTCCCAGAATTTGTGGGGGGATTTGTGGGGGAACTGTCGGGAAAGTTGTGGGGGAACTTGGGAAACGTGTGGGGGAACCCTGTGGGGAAACATGTGGGGGAACTTGCGGGGAAACGTGTGGGGGAAACTGGTGGGGGAACTTATGGGGAAAGGCGTCTTAGAGCCATTAGAAACGTTTATCTAAAAACCAAGCAAAACAGTCTTGTTATGAATAAATTGCCAGCTGATTGTGAAACGGCATTGTTCATTTGGTTCCACAATCATTTTGACATGTATGGGCATACCGATCTATAAATATTAGGACTTCGCCCATCAACGAAAGACCTGTTCCAATAAGGTATTACATAAAAAAGCACCACTTCAATATCTTTGATAGCCCATTATTGTTCTTTATTGTTATAGAATCCTATCGCCATTGTCCTTAGCAAAAACCTTTATGTATAATCAATGAAAAATCTTCACGTGGGAACATGAGGCAGGCTTTTCGCTAGTGCGGGACCCAAAAGAGGGCATTCTAATTCCTACTAGATGTGATGGTATGAAATTCAAACAGTAATGATCTCCCAATATAGCAATTGCAATACCAACGTTGAATCTTTGGTTAGCCGTAGAGGGTAACACATCGCAACATGTTTTTAGCAACCCTAAAATTAGGCGACATTTAATTCATTAGTTTCTCAAAGAGAATATTAATTTGTTATTGCTTATCTACCCTTGAAAAATAGTTTCTGAACAGTTTGTAGGTACATAGTAAGCAAAAAAATATTAATTTACAGTGTTCGGTAAGCAGTTTCAGGCTGTGAATAGAGCATTGTCCTTGGTGCGTGATACACAAAGCATTAATCGCAATCAGTAACGCAATATCGTCACGATGAGATACCATGAGGGGTTCTCCATGGTTGTGCATCATTTCCACACAAACAAAAGTCGCGCTTGGTTAGGACACGACCATGTCGTCCAACAATGGACAGTTCATCACACACGACAAAAGACAGAATATTCTAGGAAATATTCTGTGGCAATATTCTGATAACACGGCGCATGCGTGATGGTCGTTTCCTCATTAGCAGCTTCCGGTAATCAGCGTTTACCGGCATTTCTGTTGCCTTTCGTATACAGTAAACATGATGCTTATAGTGTCATAAAATAACAGGGGATTAGACATTTTATGGTAAATTACTTACTGGGAGGTGGGTTGTTGTTTTTTTCCAGTGAGGTCAATGGAATATATTGCTACATCGTTTTAATGACAGCACGCCGAGGACACGTAGATCGTAACATTGAAGAAATACATGATGATGGGGATCATGGTAATTACTATCATAACTATCATACTAATTATACATTATGGGGCACATTGAAGAAATACATGATGATGGGGATCATGGTAATTACTATCATAACTATAATACTAATTATACATTATGGGACACATTGAAGAAATACATGATGATGGGGATCATGGTAATTACATGTACATGTACTATCATAACTATAATACTAATCATACATTATGCGACACATTGAAGCAATCTAGCTTTCCACTTGGTAAACAGCTTACTAAGTTATCTCTTTCTTCAATAGCTCACAGATAGCACTTTTTGCTTTCAAAGTAATGGTATTATGAAGGTGCGAGACCAGTATAACAAACTGTCGAGGCAATACATCACAATCATCTACATCGTTGAAGATAAAAGAACTGGCCATTCTTGCAGCCTCGGGTGTCGGCTTGATGTCTTGGTTGTCGGCGTTGGCGTTTTTTCAGATAGTTATAAATATTCTCTTCCATAGCGTTGACAGAGATGTATCGATAGCCACGGGGTTATATGTTGAAAACAAGTTGGAGTTGGAGTTGGATTTGAGTTAGGTTAACGTTCAACGTCAGCACTATATAGGTGGACAGACCCCAAGACTGACGTCTGACAATTTTCTGTCCTGCCACACACAAACACACAAGAAAAGGGCGGGAATACCATGACTCCTGTCCCAGCTGGTCACATCAATCTGACACTCAACCAGTAGGGGGAAAGGGGGGGGGGCGAAATCCCCAGGGACTACAACTACGGACCTCCTGCGTCTGAAGCCGATGTTCTACCCCGGTGCTACCGCACCCCCGATGGGTTATCTAGTGTAAAATGTCCGTAGATAACGAATTTAAAACGGCCAGAACTATCGCTACGACACATATAATTTAGCTCCCAAAATCTGCCTTTAAGCTTTATTTCTTAGAGTATACGCGCCGTAATTGCGTAATGGAAGTTTATGTCTTCCTACACGGCTGTAGAATCTTTTGGGGCTTCAAAATGTGGCCGTTAAGTCTGCACTATCACAAAACTGGAACTAGGCTCCTGAGATCCCCACACCGACTTGTGATGGCCGTATGTGATTACCTGCTAACCGAATTATCGTCACGTATGTCCCCGGCTTTACTACAACCCTACGCATTAATCTGATCACAGGCTCGGATTAAATGCCGACATCCCTAGTTTTTGCCGACAGAGAGATGGCATAAAAATAATGATTCCTGTAGCTGCTTCTGCTTCCTACTTTCTCACAGGCATAAAAATAATGATTCCTGTAGTTGCTTCTGCTTTCTACTTTCTCACAGGCATAAAAAATAATGATTCCTGCAGTTGCTTCTGCTTTCTACTTTCTCACAGGCATAACAATAATGATTCCTGCAGTTGCTTCTGCTTTTTACTTTCTCACAGGCATAAAAATAATTATTCCTGTAGTTGCTTCTGCTTCCTACTTTCCCACAGGCATAAAAATAATGATTCCTGTAGTTGCTTATGCTTCCTACTTTCTCACATTGAAAACTGAAGTCAAATCCCATCCAAGAACTTGGTCCATCGCCTACGCGCGCTGTATAGCTTCATTTCCTTCCCCTGGCCCTCACACAATATCTGTCTCCCTCGGTACTCCGCCTACTGCTGTACCAGCGTCATTGATCACTGATTTATAATACTAATTATACATTATGGGACACATTGAAGCCACGCGTAGGAGCACCCCCTATGGGTAGTGTAAAATGTCCATAGATAACGAATTTAAAGCGGCCAGAACTATCGCTACGGCACATATAATCTAGCTCCCAAAATCTGCCTTTAAGCTTTATTTCTTAGCGTATACGCGCCGTAATTGCGTAATGGAAGTTTATGTCTTCCTACACCGCTGTAGAATCTTTAGGGGCTTCAAAATGTGGCCGTTAAGTCTGCACTATCACAAAACTGGAACTAGGCTCCTAAGATCCCCACACCGACTTGTGACAGCCGTATGTGATTACCTGCTAACCGAATTATCGTCACGTATGTCCCCTGCTTTACTCCAACCCTACGCAGCTAATCTCATCACAGGCTGGGATTAAATGCCGACATCCCTAGTTTTTGCCTACAGAGAGATGGCGTAAAAATAATGATTCCTGTAGTTGCTTCGTCTTCCTACTTTCTCACAGGCATAAAAATAATGATTCCTGTAGTTGCTTCTGCTTTCTACTTTCTCACAGGCATAAAAATAATGATTCCTGTAGTTGCTTCTGCTTCCTACTTTCTCACATTGAAAACTGAAGTCAAACCCCTTCCAAGAACTTGGTCCATCGCCCATGCGCCCTGTATAGCTTCATTTCCTTCCCCTCACACAATATCTGTCTCCCTCGGTACTCCGCCTAGTGCTGTACCAGTGTCATTGATCACTGATCTCACTAAAAGTCGCACGAGAACCCCCCCCCCCTCCACTCAGCACCCTCCCACACTCTCTCGTTACCCCCTCCATGATCGAAAGAGAATCGTGTATCAGCCGGATGTCTCAGCGCTACCAGCCTAGCCGGACAGCAAAGCGAACAAAATGCAAACAAAAAATGTCGGGAAAGCGCTATAAATAAAAGCAAAACGTGTAGAATAGAGCCAAATTAATGTACGTAAATAGTTCAGGAAAGTGTCTACAAATGCATACAATAAGTGTAGAAAACTGCAATCACATGTAGACAAAAGGAAGGGAAAGTGCCTGCTAATAATTCTGCTGTATGGGTAAGAGGTTGCCGGCCCTGATGTCTGCGGGCACCGAGTACACGGAAAGTGCTGCCCTCTAGCGTCAGTGGAGATCTAACAAACCAAGACAGGTGTGGCCGCCTCGTAAGAGCTCCGCACTGAATGAGGCGGTCCAAATGGAAATCACTGACCTGTTGTCAACACTTCCTATCCCCTTTTCCTTACTTAGTATGTGTAGAATGGTTGTTTAAATTAAATTTACCTTTATTTACTGTAGTAAAATCAAAACAAAAAGCACCAGGACAGAATGAGGTAGAAAATAGAATTGGCGGTGCCATCAGAATAAGGAAAAGAAATAACAATAATAACAGCAGAAGCAGCAGCAGCAGTAGCAGTAGTAGTAGTAGTAGTAGTAGTAGTAGTAGTAGTAGTAGTAGTAGTAGTAGTAGTAGTAGTAGTAGTAGTAGTAGTAGTAGTAGTAGTAGTAGTAGTAGTAGTAGTAGTAGTAGTAGTAGTAGTAGTAGTTCCCCCCTTTGCCACATTGCCAGCCTAGTTGGCTGTGCCTTTAACCAGTGAGAGACAAGAGACCGCAATTATAAGATAGTGATCAAAGAACTACTGTCTGTGCAGTCCTATTAATGATACGATCTGATCTGTTTTTACCCTACAATTCTGGTTGCCCAAACAAGAATGAGCACACTAGCTGTCGGTTCCCCGACGTCTGTCAAAGAGTATAGGACTTACTTAACACTTTCTTATCGGAAGAAGATACAAACAAATCACCGATAACTGGGAAGAGATGGTGTTTAGCAAATTGATGGTCAGACTGTTAACACGGCCGCTACTCTGCCAGCATGGGTGTGACGGCGTGAGCAGTCTTCGACAAATCACCTACTTGGCAAGTCTGGATCTAGTAAGATAAACTCGAGCCAAAGTTTAACTAAAATTTTAAAAGTCAACATATCTATTCTGCAATCTTTTTCATTTTTTTTTACTCTGTTTTTATTTCTTTCCTAATTGCTAGCAGCATACCAAACAAACGCAAGTAACAACAACAACAAAACAGAACAAGATTCTTTTTTTTTTCATATTTCTTTCTCCATTATTTTTCATAACAACCACATAAAAGTATATATTTTCTGCAAGGTTATCTATTTCCGTAGCCACAGGAATAAAAAGGCTCGGGAAAGGTTGGGGGTGGGGGGATACTTAACCATCATACAGGGTGTCTATTAATAAAGTTAAATTGTTACGTTTCCACCAGGCATTTCTACTTGCTATTATTTTGTCAATGTTGACAAGATAGTGTGTCCGAGTCGACGTCAATTATATTGAACGAATTGACCTGAAACAGGAACGCGTGCTATCGAATCGACACAACACAGGCAGACACAAGCAATGTCTGGAACTTAGATTATAGTAGCCTTTATAATAGAGCTATCTTACAATAAAATGTGATATTAGTGCCAAAACTCACTAAGTATTCGTCCCCAACCTAGATTTGTTGCAGATAATTATCTAAAAAAAGAGGATAAATAGCGTATTGATTTGGAGATACACGACTATGGGGTAGGTATTTTCCACGCCTTTTAGTTTCGAAATAAAAACAACGAAAGAAATCCTAAAGTAGCTTGTTAATCTACCAAGCAAAAATACCATTGTTATGAAAGGATTGACTGCATGTTCATTTCTTCTCGATGATACATAATTATTTTCTACCATTCTAAAGCTCGATCATGTGGACAGGAATGTTTCAGGGGCAATTGGAAAGGAAAATCAAATTGGATTTTTTTTGTGCATTTAGAAATAAAAGAGCGTTGGTTCAAGGTACCCCACTTGAGATGGAGCAAAACAAAAAGAAAGCGCATGGAAAAATCGGGCCAACAATCAAACGTAGAACAAACAAAAATATTCGGTGCCACAAAATACCCACCTCTGAAAAGAAGGATGCTGATGCTGAACATGGGCCTCCTGAATAATGCGTAGTATGGACCCTTCAACTACAGACTCGGAGAGTTTGCTTTGGTTCTCGACAGACTTTGGATAACAATAATTGGCTAGTTGGCGAACTCATGACAAAAATAATTGGCTAGTTGGCGAACTCAGTGCGAAAACTTGAATACAATCTATATAATCTTATGTTTTTCTGGCTCCAGCTTTTTGTCCACTGATTTCTCTGCTTGTTTTTGTTTAACAGTGTTTAGAGATGTGAGTTCGTGCTTCCGGAAATATAACGAGTCATTATCATTGGTTGTAGGATGGAGGTTGGTGAAGTCATTTGCCGCCTTGACTTTAAGATTTTGTCCAACATGTTTCAACAGAGGCAGAGAGAGAGAGAGAGAGAGAGAGAGAGAGAGAGAGAGAGAGAGAGAGAGAGAGAGAGAGGGGGTAGAGAGAGGCAGAGAGAGGTGAGCGGTGGGGAAGGGGGTAGAGAGAAGGAGCGATAGAAAGAGAGAGGATGAGAAAGAGGGAGAGAAAGAGAGAGAGGGAGGGGGATGAGAAAGAGAGAGTTGAAGAGAGGATGAGAAAGAGAAAGAGAGAGAGAGAGAGAGAGAGAGAGAGAGAGAGAGAGATTTAGTTGAATTCCAAAATATGACATAAGTGTAAGACACGAACAAAAAGTTGACCATACGAAAGAGAGGGTGTCACAAAAAATAAGCTCTAAGCGTGTGTGTGTCATAGAGAGAAGCTCTAGGCGTGTGTGTCACAGAGAGGAAGCTCTAAGCGTGTGTGTCACAGAGAGGAAGCTCTAAGCGTGTGTGTCACAGAGGAAGCTCTAAGCGTGTGTGTCACAGAGAGGAAGCTCTAAGCGTGTGTGTCACAGAGAGGAAGCTCTAAGCGTGTGTGTCACAGAGAGGAAGCTCTAAGCGTGTGTGTCACAAAGAGAAAGCTTTAAGTGTTAATGCCAGATACGTTCATAACTTCGCCGGACCAGTAGACAGAATTAACACTCGGACACTCAGTCCGGGCAGGTGAATAGACAGAGGAGCACAGATCGGATCAATTCGATTGGCCTGCTGGTCGCGGGCGAGCAATGTTCAAGATGCTGCTCGGACGCTGGTACTCGGGCACTGAGGCTAATGGCGGGGAGAGAGAGAGAGAGAGAGAGAGAGAGAGAGAGAGAGAGAGAGAGAGGAGGGGGGAGATAAAATGTAGAAAAAGATGGAGAAAGAAGGAATTGACGGATCCCGGGGGGGGGGGGGGGGGGGGAGGGCGGTGGA